>LR990975.1:11200000-11800000 GCA_905163465.1 Craniophora ligustri | reverse complement strand
TTATGCTCATCACACAAACATTCGAACCCGGGACCCGTAGCACAGAAGGCAGCATTAACTACCGCTGGTCTAATCGGGTCGTCACCATATCCATTATAAATAATATCAATATATCGCGATAAAACCAGTAATCAAGTAGTTTTATTCTGACAGCATGTACAATTCGACCCTGGTTCGGTCAGATCATGAAAGCATTCCACTGACATTAGGAGCACGTTCATTTTCATAGATTTATCGACGGACCGAACTTATTGCAGTGCGGTACTCAAACTTCTTCAACATTTATTTTATTAAAAACATTTTTTTTTGGATATCATTATTATTATTTTATATACCTCAGTAAGACTTAGTATTTATATCTATCTATATAATTACTAGCTGACTCAGCAAACTTTGTTTGGCACATTGTTTGGGTGTGGTGGTAGAAAAGTGAAACTTTAGGGTTGTGAGTATTTTTTATACCAAATCATAAAAAAAGTACAACAAAATAAAAAATAAAAACTGGCGAGGATCATCCTTATCACCTAGGGTTGTAAAGAATTGCCTACGACTGATTCTCAGACCTTCTAAATATACATACAAAATTTCATAATAATCCGTTTCGGAGGAGTTCAGCGACAAACACCGTGGCTTGAGATTTTTATATATCAAATGTACATATGTTATGTACTTAAGAAGTTTTGAATAAGTGACTTTATATTTCCATTTTAATACTCTTAGTTAGCAGCTCGGGGTTTGTATTTGGGTCTGTTAATGACAACAGTAAATGACTGCAGTGGTTAGAATAAGAAATACTACGTCGCGATTTCGATCCTAAAGTAGCTGGTGGGTCCACTAACTTAATTTACGCATGTGAATATACCACAAGAACAAACGGCGAAGAAAAACTTCTTGAGGAAACTACAAGCCTAGATATTTTTAGAAAGAAACGTCTGAATTAAAATAATATCAATATACCGCGATAAAATCCGAAGAACGTGGCAATTAATAAAGTTTGAGCACCGCGTCAAAATGCCAATTGAGATGGCGAAACCGTTCGCGATGTATTTATGGCTAACACCTGTCTACCCACTTATCATAGTACTGCTCCGCGATGCATCATCGAATCACTGCGGGATTTTTAACGGTTTATAATTAGATATTAGACATATAAATACGTATTGCAATCGGTATCGAGGAATTCACAACGTATTTTGTAGCGTTTTGAGAAAGACATTTAAATGTAACGAGTAATTTTTGATGATCCGATTTACGTAGTATTTATTTAGTACGTTAAGGGAAGATCAGTTAAGATAACAGTGGGGGCCAATTGTGTTGTGGCAGCCTCGTAGTGTGACCAGCGGACTGAGATTTCAAAGGCCTTGAGTTCAAACCCACGGCATGCACTACCGACTTTCCGGAAGTTATGTGCATATTTATCACATGCTTAAACGGTGAAGGAAAACATTGTGTGGAAACCTGCTTGCCAAATTTTCTCGATGGCATGTGAAGACTGCCAACCCACAGTAGGCTTGCATGGTAGACTATAGCTAAATCCTTCTCAAAAAATTAGAGGAGACCCGTGCCCAGCAGTGGATCAATAATAGGTTGATGATGATGATGACATAGTAAGTAATCTGGTTGAACTAGACTACAAGTTACAAGCTGCATCATGCTATGAGCAATGGCTGAAAGCACCATGAAGACTGTTTGAGGAATCTTCTCAATCTTATAGTAGTTTAGTTCTAGATCAAAATCAAATCAAATATTTCAGATTAATATATGTAAGTCACAGGTGTCGTCAAATCAAATTATAAACATACATAATTTAAGAAAACTGTCTCATTGGTCTGGTTGTAAGTGCGACTGGTATGTAAGCCTTGGATTCGACTTTCAGGTCAAGCAAAGTGTTATTGGGTTTTTCTATGAAATTCTCATTAGCAGCTCGGAGTTTCGGTACATGTCCGGTTGATAACAAAAGGCTCGCCCCCTATTACATGGGACCTAAAAAACAGACCAGCAAAATGTGGTAGATTAGTATGCCTCTGCATAACTGCAGAACATGAAATTATGTTATAATTTAAGAGCAAACACCGAATATCGAAGCATATCGTTCGCAAATTTATCGTGTACATATGACAGACAGATATTGATGATTATATACCAGATGTCTTGGCACGACTCATTAATCGCCGGCGCAATTCGGCATTACATAGTTGACGCATCATTGATACTCTAAATTTATCACAATACGAGTTTCGACGCTTCGTATTGGATAAATATTTGGCGGGGCCACTTCAAAAGATTTGATGTCGTCAGATTTGTTAAAGTCGTTGTATGTTTATTCAAGCATCTGTATCTTGTACTGCTGTGCTAGCTTCTCTTTTTGTTTTACTTTGGTTATCATATTTGTGGTGTTTAAATAGAATCAGTTGTACTAATTTCGTTATATTATTGTCCGTTTTCATCTCGCATATCAATGTTGATGTAAAATTTACCACTATCATAGAATAAGGTACTCATTTATTTAGTCTCTTTTCGAAATTAATTAGGATTAATTTGACTGTTTATTTGATATTAAATAATTCTTTTATAGGTTTCTTGTATACCTTGAAGATCTTTTTATAGCGTCTTGTTATGAATATAAAAATACTTGAAATGTAGGGTTATGTGGATCTCACACTTAGTTAATGAAATTGTTAGAAGAATTGGTTATTATGTATGTATAATGGTTAGAAGAAGTATGATTGCATTGATTAGGTTTTTTGTATTTTATGAGTGCTGAAGCAAGTAGTTCTAGTTTTTTTTAATTATATTTCGTAACTATCGTGCGATCAATGTCATTAAAGACTATAATTTGTATCAAATTACCCAACGCTTCGACCTCATTGGCGTTCAAATCGAAATAAATCTGAATATTCGAAGCTCGAAGGCGTGAATTATTATAACTGTTCCGTACATCTAGTAATGTCATTTTAATACGACAGAGGTTACCTACCGTGACGTCATTATCACCAACCACTTCAGAACCATCATCATCATGCATTTCAACATCATTTCCTTGTACTTTATCACTGAAACATAAGGTTTAATATGCAATGTCTTTGTTTTTTGTAAACGCATGAAATGTTTGTGAGGTGTATAGAATTGTCATATTTGTATAAGAAAAAATGGTCTTTTAAAATAACGTGATAAAGACGATATTTGCATAGCAGATGAGAAAGATTGCAACAACAATGTGTTTGCAGATACTGATAAATATAGCAGTTCTTATGAATAAGATGTAAAGGTTGAATTTTGAACTGTAAGAGGTTTTTGAGATGATAAATTGAACTAGGTGATCGCAGAAATCGCTCGATTGTTTCTGAATAGGTGACAATAAGTTTTTTTGTTTCTATATCTAAACGATGGCGTTCATTTCAGGTAGCTTATGGTGAAACTGGTGTTTTAATGGTTTTTTAAACGATCCCCGATTTCCCTCTGTTACTGTTTTATTCCATTCATTGTTAGTATTAACACGTGCTGTGTTTAGATTCCAATTGATAAAAGCGAAATTGTTGTGGTATTGAGATTATATTTCGTCAATATTTAGTTATATTATTAATAGCTTGATTTCTTTCTCTATCTACTTCTATTTTAGTTTTTGTAGTATACCAACTATAATAGTCAGAACAAATAATAAGAAATTTATATATCAAAATAACAATTTTTGGGATTTTATGTTATGAAATACGCTCACAATATTTAAAGTAATAACTATAAATTAATCAGAAAGTTCCTGAAATTATTTTGATTGTATAATAGAAGGTATCTCGATGGCAATCTTATGTAGTTACTGGAAAAACAGTTTTGTCTATATTTTCCTATTATTTGAGTTCTATAAAATTAATCTAAAAAGAACCTACAATTCTAAAATTGCCATCCAATAATCGTTTCTCAGTCCAAGATCAAAGTGTAACGTGGTTTCATAAATAACGCGTAGATGCGCAGGCGCAGAGAACAATGCGCGGAAACTCACGCGTCGGTGGGCAGCCATCGCTATTGGCGATACGCAAAGTGTATTGTGACGATCTTCAGTTTTTAATGATATGTAGATGTTTTTGATCATCATCATCAACCCATTACCGTCCCACTGCTGGGCAAGGTTCTCCTCTCATTTGAGTGAGATTAGGGTATAGTCTACCACGCTAGCTTACTGCGGGTTGGCAGACTTAACATGCCACCGAGAAAGTATCTCAAGAATGCAGGTTTCCTCACGATGTTTTCCTTCAACGTTTGAGCATGTGATGAATACAGACATAAATTTCGAAAAGTCAGTGGTTCGTTTCATGTCTATGGCCTTGATCAAATGTTCTTGCTCATCAAACAAACATTTGAACCCAGAACCCTAAGCAGGGGTCGTCGAATAACAAAATTTGTAGCTACATAGTTTCAACGAGAAACATGGAAAGCCCAAGTGCTTTCTTCTATATTGTATCTGCGTCTACAAATACAATAATTTTACATATGTTCAGAAACGTCCCGATTGTACATACATATTTGCAATCAGAAATACTACACGGCACATCTATAGACTTCATGATATGTTCAGTATCTACTTATCAAGTATCTATAGTAGTATAATTATGTCTTTAATTTAAATTTTAAATATTGTTTAATAGTTGCATTTTGAATTTCACTGTACCACCTCGTAAATAGCTCAACTTGTAACATCAAATTCGCCACAAATTCAGAGAAACACAAACATGGTCATATTTTTCAGTGGCTCCACAAATCATACACTATCCCAGGTATTCGAAGCTATATCAAAAATGTGTCCAAACGCATAATATATCTTTCTCGCTCTACCGGCACCCAAGATTTATAAACCAACATGTTATTTTAACAAGACATATGTAAGCAAAGATTGAAACATATTTAGGATTAGCTAATGTTTGTTTTTGATGTTACTATAGGTGCTAGGGATGTGTTTGTTGGTTTTGTGGCTTTGAGTGATGATTTTTTAAAAATAATTGGTTGAACAAATGAAAAAATAATCATGATATGTTACATCCTTGACAAAATGTATCATTACTAACTAATCTTACTGTCCTGTCTGCACGGATTTTTTCTCCGTTTGATAAGGTTTAAGTTATATTACGAGTAGTTCACAGCACTAGGCTACCTACGCCTAGTGGGGGTTGGCAAGATCCTCATCATCATCAACCCACTACTATTGTCCCACTGCTAAGCACTCCTTTTATTTTGGAAGATTAGGCTAAAGTCCACCAGGCTAACCTACTGCGGGTTGGCAGACTTCACATGCCATCGAGAAAATCTCTCAAGAATGTAGGTTTCTTCTTGATGTTTACCTTCACCATTTGAGCATGTGATAAATACGCACATAACTTTCGAATACTCAGTGTTGTGTGCCTTGGGTTTGGGCTCAAGATATCTCAGTCCACCACTAGGCTACCACAGCTGCCCTACCTAGCGCGCACGTTATATTGGAAAGTATGTTTTTTTATAAAATACTTAGCAGCAGCTTCCTGATAAACGGGGATAAGATCACCCCCTATTACATGGGATCTAAAAACACAGTAGGGGACTGTCGGGATGGGTATACCAGTACCTCTACTTAACCTATCGAGGAAGCTAGCGTGATGGTACGTTATTACGACACGTGTTTAGTGGAACACGCAATTACTCATACGTTTGCAGTTCAGTTCTATTCTTATACAACGGCTTATTTTATTAATAATATTTTCTCTTATAAATGTCGATGCATCTGGCTTCTTTCCAAAACCTTCTTTGGAGACACGTCAGGATGATTGAATGGGTTTAAAACGAAGTTCGTTGTTCAGCAGCTGGTCGGTTCTATTTGAAGACTAGTGAGAAGAGAAGTACTGATTGGAAGTGTCAACTTATCGATAACGCATCTTGATGTGGAGAAGATTGCAGTTTTTTTTATAATTACGATAACCAATGTGTCTGTAAAGTTAAGACACAACTACCACTGGAATCAGTTCATGGATAAGTGACAGTTCTGTGGTATATGTTGAGACCCATCCGTATCTACAAGCCAGCTTAGCCCAGTTTAGCCCAGTTAGTCGTAGATAGAAATCAGAAAAATCTGGCAACTGTTATTGATAACCTTGAAATATTGACGTTCTCTAGAAACGGGTTACAATTCTAATATGAATCTGTATCTGTTCTAATGCATGTTCCTGATTCAAATCGTATCCATATGTAGGAACCAAGCAATCAAAATATTTTAATTTTAAATAACATTTTCTAATTTTATACAACTCTCATGGAGAAGAACCTAGCAAATAAACTCCATTGGCCCTCTTTTTTTTCTTGTTGTTGTTGTTGATAGATTCACGACTTGACCAACAGTTTGCTTGGTATCGAGTGATGGGACACTGCGATCAACGATGGAGCGCGCATCTACCCTTTGAAGGAATTCGGGTCGTCATTGATGTTCTCAAATTAGGTACTGTAAAGCAATAACGTTGTACTAGTAATTTGAAAACAAGAGTGCGAGGTCAATGTGGGTTTGTGTGAAGTAGGCAATAATCTGCTCTAGTATAGCCTGGTTCGTCATGTAAAAAGATATATATAGTCTAATGATCGGTATTATCTTTCATAAAATCCACCTTCCGGCTCAAGATAGCAAGTATCAGTGCCATCAATAAATTATCTCAATTATCTCACCCATTTTCCCTCATTTCTAAGATTCCGTCATCTTCTAAACCCAGGTAGATATAACTTATACCAAAGGACATTATTCTTCATACTGTTGCTTCATACTGGGAAATAGTAATAATTCCTTAAGTTTTTGCACTTCCTTAAATCATTCGACGCTATGCACGACCGAGATATATTCATCCGCATTTAATGAGTTCTTTAAGGGTAGGCACATGCTTCAGATTACTATGCGTTACATCATCATCAACCTTATATACTATCCCACTAGTGGGCTCGAGTCTCCTCTCATTTGAGATGGGATACGTTGTAGTCTACCGCGCTAGTGCGGGTTTTCAGATGCATGCAGGTTTCCTCACAATGTTTTCTTTCACCGTTTCAGCACGTAGCAACAACGTATGGTTTTTATTGATTATTTATTTGACATAATTCAATCACATTTATTTATAACACTACATTTAAATAGATTTTCACGTTGGCAATCAAAAAATCTCTCCAGAAATGCCATTTTATGCATCTATAGAGTACAGAATCGCATGTCTACAAACATCTTAATTAATCAACAGTTTGTAGACAGCCTATTCACAGATCACTCTGTCGTATCACGATTAATATGTCCTGGCAACTTGGCAAACATAATATGGACACAAAAATACACCGGCTCGTCTTTATCCTGCAGCAATAAGGTCAAATTTCGTTTGGCACGGGTGAAGTAAAGGTTTGGTATCCCCATTTAGTCTGTATGTATCAGTAACTGCATGTTTATTGGGTAGGTTTAAGACTTATTTATATCTTTAGATTGGAATGTCGAATCGAAGACCACACGCTTAGCGTCTAGCAATCCGATTAACCATCAACCCATTATCGTATCTTATGTCAATGACATGTAAACTCTATTCTGTCTCTCGCTTGATAAGAAAAACTAGAAAACTATTATTTTCTTACACCTCCGATTTAATTACATGATTAATTTCGCTGCGGGTTAAGACAGTTAAAATCATTCTCCTAGGACAAGTCGGGCTTCATTGTCTCGACGATATTTTGGATGGATACTATTGTTGATCCTGGCTTACAGGACTTGCAGTAGTAGGGACTTAGAGTGGTGGGCACGTCCCATAAAAAATCATTATCGTCCCAATGGGCACGGGTCTCCTCTCATTTTAAGACAGATTAGGCCATAGTCCACAATGCTTGCCTAATGCGGGTTGGTATAATTCTTAATGTCATCAAGAGAATCTTTCATGCATGCAGGGTTCCTCACGATATATTCTTTCACCAATTGAGCATGTGATAAATACGCACATAAATTCCAAAAAGTCAGTGGCCTTGGAATCCTAGGACCTTTGACTTTACAGTCCACTAGTCTCACGCAGTGGTGAGACCAGTGGGTTGTGATCATAGAACTATCTGTTCTGTGGTTATGATAGCCTAGTGGCGATCGCAGCATTCCTCAGAAAACGAGTGACAAGTGATATAAAAATAACGCATGAGGAAAGACGGCGATTAATCTAAATATTTTCACCAACAAGCCACGATTAAAAAGTCGCAAGTTACGTACATAATTGCGCATTAGAAAGTGCGCACGCACTCTCACGCACGTACACGTATTGTCTCGTATCTTGTCGAATATCTCGCCGGCTTCACACGACTTGTGCCCACTAATTAAACGGATGTGGCCGACAATGTAAGGCTTATCGAAATTGGTTCAGTGATTTTGTAGACAACATTAAAATACTAGATAAGTACTATTTATTCTTAGTTACGGGTGGTCTATTGGATTCGCGTGGTGATTTTTAGTGTAATGAGCATTTTTAGTGGTGATTATAATAAAAATATTATATTAATATTGTGCTATAGGCTATAAATATTCACTAGGTACTGGGTTTTTATAAAGACCTTTGATCAAGGCCAATTTACCTACTTAAAGATTTTAAATGTTCAAAAATATACTTTCAAGGATACATACTCATTTATGATTTCGAAATTTATTTCCTATCTCGATGAAAATAAAAATTTCAGACTACCTAGTTATTACAATCTTCATCTCAGATAAGACAGCTTGTCTTAATTATGATCATACACCTGAAATCAAAATGTGAAGTTTAATTAAACCAATCACTTTGAGTATTAATGGAAAACCAAGATCCATTGATAAATAATTAAAACAAAAACAAACCTATCCAGAATTACGCCCCTGTAGGTATTATTGACAGATGTTATAAGAGCTCTCAAAATAAACCTTAAAATGATCGATTTGAAAATGGATTGAAACTTAACCGTAACAATTTTCCAGCTTAGGAACACAACAATCAGACACCTTAGGCCTCGGGTCCTGATAGCATCGCTTCCTGATTAGACATGGCTTACCATTGTTGTGGGTAGGAAGACTTCAGTACTTAGTAATACACTTACCAACGTATCTCGATTATGTGGGGTTCTTGCGAGGTTGGCATGGAAGAGACAGTATAATAACTGGCTCACTAGAAAGAAAGAAAGAAATATCATTTATTTAAACAAACACAATCCATACACACACAAATATAAAATATAGCAACCACTAACAACTAGTCAAGTGGTCTCAAAAATGTGGCTGGTAATCGTACAATCCTGGTTTCAAAACTTCTTCTTCTTATCGTGTCAATGGCCTAAACAATATCTGAATAGTAAGAGGCCACGTCAATGGCATTAGGCGTGGCCAGACAGAGATCGTCCCTCGTGCAGGTTTTTGGGACAAGAGACACACCAGAAGGTGTAACATGGTTTGCTCAGTTTCAGTTTCATAACTGAAATGGGATCAGCAATTTGTGGCTGAATTGTTTTGATAGGCTCACACGGAATTTATGCATGGGAAATATATCAGTGAAATTTTATGCTGTCTGCATTATCCATTGAGTATGGGGAGTAGCTATATAATGGGGTTCCTAACAGGTGGTAGAAGTCTAGCCATCTCTACTATTGAAATGTTGGTCCTGTTTAATGTCAGTTATAATTTTTGTAATCTGTATTTGTCTGTGGTATGTTCATAAACTGATGACTTTGTTGTGTTCTAGCCCTGGTGGGCATGCTATGCATTTTGGAATTGAGCATAAATGAAATTCTGTGACAATTTAAGTTTGCAAATACACCTAGAATGTAAGGGAAATCTTTAATATAATCTGTGTCATTTAATTTCACAATCCCATATCTTCTACCTACTCATTTAAAACTACGTTCATAGTAGTGGCTACAGTATGAATCTAGTCCCCATCAAGATCTTCGCAGCCTCGCTCCGTTGCCCAGCGAACGAAAAAAACAACAATTTGTTTATTTACTATAGCGCTCTTAATAGCTTGCAATTAATCTGCTTCAAGCTATTACTTAGATGCTGCTGATATTGTCTGTCTCTGTATGTTTTCATTTTTTGCTTGATGTTGAAGCGATGAATGAAAATGTCGTGGGGAAATATAAAATTGATAGGTATGTCTTTCGGTGACCAGTTTTATTATATATGCTGGGATTCCGACGTTTCTGATCTTTTCAAACATTGATGATCACGGGCAGACAATTTGATTCATCTAGATCTTGATTTAAAGATACAATCATACATACAATCACGCTTATTGTCCCCGAAATGTAAGGCAGAGGTGTACTAATGTACACCCACGTTTTGTCGGTATGTTTTAGGTCCCATGTAATAGCGGGCGAGCCTTTTGCCATCAACCGGGCACGAATCCAAACTCCAAGCTACTGCTGAGAATTACACATAAAAACTTAATAACACTTTGCTCGACCTGGGAATCGAACCCAGGACCTCTTGCTCGGAAGTCGCACCGTACGACCACTAGACCAAAGAGGCAGTTTTAAATATTTAAAGGTATGCATCTAAATCCTAAAATAATCTTATACATGACTTGGAAAAGTGTCTTTAAAAGATCTATTTACAGAAATGAGTATCATTTATCATCCATGGTCACAGGCAGACTGTATTATTTCAATCCATAATTCCATATTCATACTAATATTATAAATGCGAAAGTGTGTCTGTCTGTGCTTTCATCCCGGAAATCATCCCTTAAAAGGGAGAAAAGGGGGGTGGAAGTGCGGATAAAGTTACTTAATTTTAAGCAGATGAAGTCGCGGGCAAAAGCGTTTGTCTAATATTCGCGTATGTAAGAAGTATAGGAAATAAATATAGGCAAACTTCCTCAAACAAACTCACTACCCACACACAATGTAGGTAATATTCCTTTACCGTTACGAATTTGAACAGAAATAAAACTTCTTGACATGAAAACCCAATTATAAAAAGCATGGAGTCACCACAATCAAGTACAATTAAACACACGGTAGACAACAAACAAAGGCAAACAAACAAATTACATGTATATGTGTTATTAGATAAATCATCGGCTGGAGACAGATTGAAGATAAGACTGTACAGTATGTATGCACGAATGAGGATGTCGTTATGCTATTAAATAGACTAATAATGCCAAGGAAAAAAATTTGATTGTTGTTTTGTAGTCGTTTTGAATTGAATTTTAAAATTGGTATACGAAGTTTTGGTGTTTCATTGTCATTTCCATATCAGCGTGCTGTCAGTATGGACAGGTCAACTCAAAGCTGCACTGGTGCTTTCTTCAAAAGGCCATCTCAGACTTTAACCTACATCGTCAGGCTCACATAATTTAATCAAAATGTTTGGACTTTAAAAGAGACCATGATTCTCTGAGTTTGTTTCGGCATTTCTTCTCAGAGGTCGTCAGTTAGGAAATGCCGATGTCAACTAGATACTAAAAAAAAAATCTTATAGGACTTGTAAAAGTGTCTTTAAAAAGATCTATTTACAGAAATAAACAATCATTCATTCATTCAACCGATATACGTTCACTGCTGGAGATAAGCCTCCCCCAAATATTGCCACAATGACTGGTCCTGTGCCACCTACATCCAGTGAATTTCAACTACCTTTACCAGGTCATCGGTCGTCGGTCCACCTTATTGGGGGCATACCCCATGATCTTCTTCTTCGTTTCTTCTGCGTCGTTTTGATGTTTAATCAATCCTTTTTACTGTTCCACAATTTGGTTCGGGTGATCTTCATCTTTAGTAGACAACGCTGTGGTGACGGTTGAAAGATTTCAAATCTGCACATTTGTCGGTTATAAATGATCTAAGGCGTGTTTGCGCAATTTTCTTTCACCATTTGTGAATGTTTATTAATACCCACATAATATCTAATAGTAAGACGGAAAACTTTGATTCAAATTCAAGAATTTAGTCTATGATAAATTTGCAGATTAATAAATGCATTTGCATAGGTATATTAAAAAATCTACTTTATATTTTATTGAAATTACATTTATATCACGTTGATATTAAAATTCCCACCAAAATCATGTCACCTTTAACATGTGAATCACGTGGTTGGTTGAGCAGCTAAATGATATGTATTGAATCAATCATGTCTCACCTGGTAGCGACCTAATGACCCATGGCTGGTCGTGCTTAATTTAACAGCATTGTTGCCACCATGAGGTGACGGGTGAAATGAGGCTGAACGCATCTAATATGCAAGGAATCATGGGGAACCTCTTTGGATTTTTTTCTGTGGTTAAGGATATTTTTTGGAATAGGAAGAAAGTGTGTAGTGTTAGATTAAATTAGACGTTGTACCGTCTTCTTAGTAATATTGGTCAATAGATTACTATGCTTTTGTTTTTGTAGATTGTTTACATTGGTTTTGTTTTAGATGCAGTTTAAAAGGTAATTTAAACAAAATATTTTCTGTATCTGTATCTATGTGACACATAAAAGATTTTTTTTTTGTGAATAAATGCTTACTTAGACTTACGCCAATTCTGCGTTGAAATAAAACTATCTACTATTAAAGGATTCAAAACATCGTGATTTTTTACAAAATCCATAGATTTTTGCACAATGGGTCAGCGGTCCCACCTGGCTCTCGATATAATTAAAATGATTACCCATCTATAGATTGATCTGAGCATGCGCCGCTTAACCTTACAGATCATATTCAGATCAGGATACTTTTGAAGCCATAAGCCCCTCACAAACACCTACGAGGACATAAATTCAAATTGGCACACCACGAAAACGAACACCAAGCAACCCATTAAAAAAATAGCGACATCCAAACCCCATTAGTAATAAGTACCATCTTACCATCTACATGTTTCCGAGATGGCATCGCACAAAGGCATAGACAGGAAGGAAGAGAGACATTTCATCGGCGTCGCGACAATCGCCATTATATCATCACGCTTGTGCCAAAGGGGGCGGCCAGGCGTGACGCCCCCACTCGACGTATCGAATGGTGTGGTTTTTTGAAAAGGACTTGTCATAAATAGTTTTTGATTTTGATTTTTTCAATATAACGTTGTTAATACTTACTTTCCAGCATTTTGGAAATATTTGAAATAGATCATTTTTATCATGAATATAACCGATATTACTAATTCCACGGTAAAAATATTTATATTTTACTTATCTTTTGTTTCTGAAGTACATGTTATTAAAATACTATACTGCCACGAAAATGTAATACCTTTAATTTTAAAAAAAAATGTCGTCTCCATAAGCTACATTTTTGGAACCGAGCAATTCGAATCTTAACCTTCCATAATTTTGTGAAAAGCTTATTTAAAATAATAATCTTTAGATTGATTTCATTAGCAAAGTGGAGGGTTTGTGCATAATCACACATTCTCATACCTCGGAAATTCGTATAAATATTCTGTATATCAAAAAATATAAAAAATCTGAAATGTTGATGACCCAAATAGCGCGGCCGTTTTAAGGCTGGTTTCTGTTTGTAAGTGAGGCTTTAACTCCCCTGCCGGTTGGGGCAAATGCTTGTGTGATGAGCATAGATAGTTGTGTCTGAGTCAAGAATGTTTCTCTGTTCCTATAATAAAGTTAATACATATATCTATGTACTTAATTAAAACATTACTTTGCTTAGCCCTATGTAAAAAATAATCATATTTTTTTAAAACCACCCTAATAAGTTTAGATTTTTTTTTAAATAATCCTTATGTTTTGTTAAAAATAACCATAAGTACATATAATTTTCACTGTGCGACTCAAAGGGCTCAAAAATAATATGGTCTTTTGAGTCGAGACACAGAACTGCAGTCACATTCCCAATCTTACTCACTTACGATCATTATAGATTATCGCATGATAATACAATACAGGCCACAGCACCCTTGACTTTAAGGTTAATAAATGACTGACTGATCAATCACCAACCTTCAGGTCAAGGACTCTGCAGGCTCCCCGCTGGTGAAGCCTGTCGTCCGGTGCTCGTTACCGCACTCAACCAACCGGCAACATTCACATACTTAACGAGGGAAACCATGATTGAACCAAATTGTTGTTATATCGAACCATGCATGTCTGATGCCGTCGTACTAAAACTACATCACATCCTATCGCGCCTGTCGTCCCCGAAGGGTTAGGCAGACGTGTAAAATTTCGTTTTCGTCACCCACTTTTTGTTGTTATGTTTTAGGTCCCGTGTAATAGGGGGCGACCCTATGGTCATTAACCGGGCACGAATCAAAAATCCGAGCTACTACTGAGAATTTTATAGAAAAACGCAATATTTTTTTGTTCTAGAGCTGGGCATTGAACCCAAGACTTACTCGGCTGTCGGATTAACGACCACTAGACCAACGACGCTGTTTAATAAATTTGTTTATTATATGGTTTGTATTTGAATACTATCCCACTAATTTGTTTAGAGGTAACATTATGTTGTAAAAAACATGTATTGTCGTTAAAGATATGTATGCCAACATTTATGGTTTAGCTTCTTACTAGGCCACAAAAAATAGCTACTTTGACTCCTAAACTAGGTATTGGTTGGTGCCTGTGACTTAGGAGTCAGAATAGTATGCTCGTTGACCAGTAGTTAGTAATCTCAGTTTTAAAATTATGAAATAACTCATAAGAAACTATTATTCTACACGATTCAAGAGATTATTAAACTGTGACGTATATAGTAGTGCTATATCTGATCTGTAAAAAACCACGTATAACCTAGCTATTAGTATTATAAAAGATATCTTGATATTCCATCTATGTAAAACATATTATTATCAGTTTCAAGTTTCATAATAATTGTCGTGGCAAACCTTGTCAATAAACACCAGATACTCAAACAAGTTTGTAAATGTGCAACAAGTTGCGCAAACATGTTTCTGCCTCATTGCCAAATAATTTCATCCATCCAGTTTCGTATTAACATAGTGTAATGAAAAACACATTATGAACATGTTAGATACGATCGAGTACTAAATATGACCATTGTGACAATGTTGTGCAACTCTATTTATCGACATTCATTCGCACCGCGGAACAATCGACTCTTGTCCATGCGAAGTTCCCGCCACTATTTGCATATTGCTTTGTTGCTATCACATACAACGATATTTGCCGTCATTTCTGATATTTCAATACTACATTGAATCTTATGCCAATCTGAATAACGTTGGATTTTATGTGTAACCTTTTACTCGCATGCAGAATTAATTTTGTAATTTTTCTTTCAACAATTTTATGTTTAGCCGTTCGTGAATTGAAAATTTTGTGAATTTAGAACTTTTGACGTAGAAATTAAGAGTGCACAATGTTACCATTGTAGTTATTATAAATTTGTCCGTGACAAAATAGAGCTTCACCATTAGATCGGAATTCTAGTAATTTCGATAATTTTAGCTGGCACGTCAACACTATTGAGTGAAAAAAGGATTGCTTCATTAAAGACTATCATATCAGGAAGACGGAAAATCTTAAACGTGGCTATTTTGATACTCGTGCTATTTTCAGAGCTTAATTTCCTGATTGAATGCCGCTATATTTGGTCTTTTCGCCTTTTAGGATTCAATGCCATCAATTGTCATCTTCTTCCGTAAGATATCAACTTTAAATTAAATTGTATTGAACGTGATGAATTGTCGTGAGTCGGGAACAAGCTGTAGGTCATATTATATCAATGATATTAATGGTAAATCTGTTCAGGTAATTCAATGATTGGTCAAATTTTTTTGTTAAAGAAACGGGGAAAGAATTGTCAGTATTTAAATATCTGAATATTTTATTTGTTGAAATAGAGCCCAAACAAGTTATTAACGGTCTGATGACAGGAAAATGTATGAAGGTTTTGGTCCTTTCGTTACAGTGCTTTGGGAATTTGATACAAGCTTATATCAAAGATAAAAATACGATATCAACATCAGAGATTCTCGCAATTCAGTCGAAATACACTTCGAATTCACGACAAACCTTACAAAGACACCTGTCGTCAATCTCGTAGCCAGTTGCCATATAGTCTGCCATATCGTACCCAATAATATTTTAAATTCTGACTCACAGAGGCACATATAATTTATTGATAACATCTAGTATTTGCCTTGAACTTCAGCCGTATCTTTGTTTTAAAATCTCATATGTTTAAAAAATAACTTGCAGTTACCAAATGTTATTTGCATCTACTAGAGTCGTGTTCACTCCAAACGCAACCCTGACTTCAGAGCCGTAAAGTTGAGTTTTATGCAAGTCGTTTTTGTGATAGAAATCGTCAGCGTCATGAATTTCTGTGGTATATTAAGTGTCAACATTTAGCACCTCTTTTGAAGTCGTTAAAATTCATATTCGAGCGGATTTAAAGTTCTCACGGTCAAAGTTTCTTTTCCAAGTATTTGACACGCGAGACACCTGGACGGGTCCTGTCAATCGTTTGGAGTATTTTGAGTTGATATGCAAATTTTTTAAATGATAATCTTGAGACATATAAATAGTTGTAGTATGTCGTAAGTGCTAAAAATAGCGTCCTACTTTTTGGTCTTTTGATACATATATTTTTGTTGTGTCTTGTTGTACTGTAACAAAAATACATAAATACTAATTACTACCAGTATTATTTTATTATAATTACATACTTATTCGTGTTTATATGTTTAAGTACAATGTTATTTGTATTAAATACAAAGGTTTTGAGATCAAATCACGCCTGTAATTTTCAGAAACTAAATTGTGGAATTATCGCAATATACCTACTGTGATAAAATCCGTAAAAAGTAGTTGTATTTTAAACTGCCAATCATTGCGTAATTTTATCGTGTATTTTTATACTATTGATTTAGTTTTAGACTCATAAATGAATTAAGTTTGGAATAAATGTCCTGAATGTAAAAAATCCTGAAGATTACCTGGTTGTTCTTGAAGACCAGCGTTTACTCATGCCATTATGTAAGGTAACACGCCGCTGCGCAAATTGTGCTAATTCACTCATAGGTGCAGCTCAATTTGCACGTATCACTTTTATTTTAGAGTTGGGCGCAAGGCAGAAGTTGCTGACTGCTTGATATCCCAGAAACCTTCAATAAAGATAAAAAAAATACCAAAGAATACAAAACAAAAATACGGGTTCATGTACCTACTGATCAGGATCATTTTAAGTTATTAAAAAGGTATTGTTACAAACAATAATTTTTAAACCGAAAGTAATTAATATGGTACACAGTAAGTAGGATAATGGCACACCGTGAATTTTGGATAAATTCTAAGTAGGTTCCAAACTGGCTGATTTTTTATGGGAAACGATACATATAAAGCTAGACGCATATTTCTTACACTTACGCGAATACTAGACATTGAAATAAAACTATATTCTGTTTTAAATTCTTACATTTCTGATCTTTTAGAAACACCATAATTTCATATTATTAACCTTTAAAAACAAAATTAATACATCTTTTTTGTTTTGTGCGTTCTCCAGTTGCAACACTTGCAACATCTACATTGTGTCTAATTCCACCTGTCTCCACCACTTCTTAAGAGTTGTGGTCGCCGCGACGAGCCGTGGGAACGGAGGCTGCGGATACGAATCTTAGATTAAAATTAGCGTTTGGCATACATGCTGCCACTGGACTGCATCTATGGCCATTTTTCTAGAATAATCTAGTTTGTGACGTCATTAGATTGGAATTGTACACTTGGAGGTATATGAAGAGGTATTTTGTGTGTTACAATTGGTTTAAATATTAATAAAGTTTCTAATGACATCAATTGTCTATAATATCTCGCTATCTTTGCTAATTTTACGGTCACGAGTGTCCTCAAGAAGGATTAGGCTATGGTCCAGCACGCTACCCTAATGCAGATTGGCAGACTTCACACACTATCGAGAAAATCTTTCAGGGTTCCGGGTTTCCTCACGATGTTTTCTTTCACCGTTTGAACATATTGAGCTTTTTCACTAGTAACTTTGAGAATTCAGTGGAGGCCTACCTCTTACTTTCTGAAGTTCGAAGACGGTAGGAGATACTGATCTCTATATTTATCACCGGTTTTTTTCCACCTCTTACCTCCACCTCCATTTTCTACCGTGATTTTAGTATTTTCATTTGGTGGAACAACGTATGCCAGGTCAGATAGTTTATATTTGTATACATATATTGTTTGACCAATAATTTTTTTAGGCTCGCTTATTTGCAAGTTGGAGATTCATGATTCTTATGTTACTAGCCGTAAAGCCGTTAATACCTCAGCAGTCACGCATCTCATAAGTGTGTGCAATACTTGTATTAATATGATGACTAACATACCAGTCTTTCATATCTTAATGTAAATTGGAGTCATTGTAAACGGAACTGGCAATTTTAAACTGTTTAGTCTAGCTCCCTGTGACTCATTCAATAGCAAGCTCTTCAGTTTCATTCCTGGAATCATTCTTAACTCTTAAATCAACTACACTAAAGTCCAAAATGTCAGCATTGTAATCTTCTGAGTGTCCTTAGTATATTATAGGGTAATTTTCAAGAGTACCTTGATAGAATTTGGGGTAGTGACTCAGTCAGATTTCGTCTGCCAGGTCAATCGAGTCCAAGGTTGTAATTTATTAGTTTAATTTATTAGCTGCTATTTTGCAGCTGCTTACTGAACAATTATGGTTGATAAATTCATCAACGAAGTAGATATTTGTGATAACCTAACGTAACCTTACAGAAGATTCTTAGAAACCCCCAAAGAGAGAGTCCTACAATACAATATATTTATATCAAGACTAGGTTTTATAAAATTCTATGTGATTCTTCAGGTTTCTTACCTATAAGAAAGGTTGATGGTTGTTTTTTTTCCACCTGCATTCTATTTAGACCATTTATACACGCTAATAAATTTCCATAATTGTTTTTTCACAAAAGTTGTAGTAACAGTTGCTGTACTTTACTTTCAATAGTGACGTTCGAAGCCTGTGCCATAAAATGATATAATTTATGGAATCTATAGTAGGACAAAAAATATAATTTAGTACTACTAAGTCACGAAGATTTATGCGTTAAACTCGCAGGTGACTATATATTTCTTGATTATAATTAAAATATACCAGTAAGACTTTAATACGTTAAAATAAAAAAGTGGCTATTACAAACATATTTCTAATTTATTTATCACAATTATAAAACTAAAATAAAAGTAAAAACGTTGTTAAAAGCATTAAGGTCCTACGTGTGGCTTATATTTCAAAATGGCTATAATAACTAGTATATACTATATATTCAGTTATGGACATAATTGATAGGATGAAACTTTAAATAGAAACTTCGCGAATAAAGCCTCAAAAAACGTTCTAGTCTGTTATGTATACGGCTTTAAACTGTACCGTTGGTCTAGTAGTGGTAAGTGCTACTGTTGAGCAAACGATCTTAGGTTCGATGAGCAAACGATTTTGGGTTCGATTGCCAGGTCTAGCAAAGCGTTATTGTTCTTTGAAAGTTTGAGTAGCAGTTTGGATTCGTGCCTGGTTGATGGTAATAGGCCTCGAATCGGACCTAAAACATGCTGAAGGAATGTAGGCCTACATTAGTAAAGCTCTGATTAACCGTTTGGGGGCGATAGGTATGATGGTATCTGTATGGCCAATAACTAATTTATTTATTTACATACATACCAGTAACAGTAAAAAAAAACAATACTTATATATATAACAAAAATAGTAAATACAGCTTAAACACAGGATACCTATCATGCATTCTTCTCACAGTACTCCAAGCATTCTCTCAAGATCACCTTCCATTCATCCGCAAATACATCACAGTTTGGCTAAAAATCTATGCACAAAATATTTTGGTAATGATATGAAAAACATTAAAAAGAAAGTTTTTGTCATATTATGTACTTATAAGAAAAATCAAAATACGCTTTCATATACGTTCAATACACAATCACAATTTCTACGTTATTTGTCTCTGTGGCATGGGAACTAGACCTCAATGCCAGTCAATTTCCAACTCTATTTATAATAGTATAAGAAAGAAGTATAATTAATGGTGTGTCAAACAATATCTTTGTCAAAGCATAATGGGTAGTGGAATTATGTCAAACGTCAAATTAGATGTCTGCCTTCCTGTCGTTTGCGTTTTGTGTTACAATAGAAACGCTATTAAATGACAACGGGTGACTTTTACACCGTACTGTAATGGCTATCCAGAAAATAAAAATAATTACACACTAATTACATACTAGTTACCTCTTCACATGTTAACCGCTAAACCAATTTAGATGAAATTTGGCATGACAATAGTTTTCGTCCCGGAAATTATCCCTTAAAAGGGCGAAAAGAAGGCAGAACTTCGTATGCAGAATCAATCATTTCTTAAAAACTAAGGGTAAAAAATAAATAAGCAGATTTGATAAAATTACTAAATCTACGTACAAGTAGAAGTGGGCAAAATCTTCTGCTTAATGGTCTACTGGTCAAAAGTACGCCTGATCAGGAGGTCGTGGGTTAAATTCCCAGAACGAGGAAAATGTTATTAGAGTTTTCAATGAAATTTGCAGTAGCAGGTCGGAATTTGGCAATAGGCTCGTCCCCTATTACTTGGGTCCTAAAATAATATACCGACTATGTAAGTAATATAATATTTTATTGTTCTCTTCCACAAAGGTATTTTACGGTAGTTATATTTTTCGTGGGAGACTGGTATCTGAAGTAGGTTACCCTGTCATACAGTAGTACACATAAGTGAGCCAAATCACTGCTTATTACTCGGGGGGACGATAGGCGTGATGGTATATTAGTATATATATGTATAGTATATTATCAGACCTAAAGTCAGTAGAATGGTTTTCCATAACTAAGCATCTTGTTCTACCGTTATCAATTCAAATTACAATATCCATACTAAACAATATTTTGTTACATTACGGTGTGACCTCCATCCAGATTCACTGGAAGGTTTTTCTACGACAAAGGCGCCTTATTGAATTCTATTGAGAAAAAAATACGTGACAGAGAAATTGTTACAGAAACGTCAGTAGTACCGATATTATTGCTGTTAACCCCAGCATTATAGCATGATGATATGAACGACACAAATGATACTGATGGAAAAGTGGTCACTTTGGAAGTCAAGTGGATTCAAGGTTAAATGGCTGTCACTATGTGGGAAAAAATAACTGGGATACCCTAGTGGACTGTGTAGTTAAAGGCCTTGAATTCAATCCCAATGGTGCCTTGTGAAGTCTGCCAACCGGCACTAAGCTAGCATGGTGTACTACTCTAGTACTGATAGTCTAATTTCTCTAAAATGCGATGAGAGCCAGAGGAACAATAAAAGAGGAGGTGATTCGATTATGACTAAGTTCCAAAAGTTAAAGGTAATTATGGGTATCGAGCGTTTGTGGCTGTGGTTTCACAGTCACAAACGCAACTAATTCTGGTATAGGACTCATTTTGGCATACGAATTGACATAAAGTCTATGCAATTTGCATGCCCGAAAACGAGTCTCACAAATAAATTCGACTCTGGTGATTTGTTGTTTGTTTGGTTGATGATGATGGTTGACAGACGAACCAATTTTTTGTTCGAGTCGGGAGTCGTGTGCTGGGCATTCAAAGTCAAAACGTTAGTCATAAAAGCAGCCTAAATCTGTAAATAGTCCTACTGGATGAACTGTTACAAAGATGCAGGCTGTAGGAGCCCTTCGTTTTGATGTTAAAATATTTCTAATACGTACAAATGATGCCATTGAGAATATTGATCATTCTAAAATACCAAGAAATACATTGGCACTTCGTCCTCACTCAGAAGAAAAGTGCATTACCATCGGCATTACCATATAATCCATATGCAATGACCATCAAAATGACAATTTTATTAAGAAGGACAAAACAGTGACAGCGGGACCTCAAGGACTCGTAACTGTAAATCTAATTATAAACAAAACATACTATGGTATAACAGTGGTATACCATAAAACGTAGTCTTGGGACGTGGATAAACAAGTATTGAATTTGTATTGTATTGTAAAATGAATACAAATGATGGTGGAGTTGGAATTTTAAACACTCTGTGGTTTCGGTCGAGCGGGTCACGTGAGTTTAGGGTTTGGAGCAGATGGATGGCAAATGTGGACAGCCCAACGTTAATTGAATAAAATTTACTTCGAAAGTAGAAAGTGTCTAATACACTACAGATTCTCTCATTAGTTACTGAGTATGGATGTTTCAATGCATCTTATATATTCTATGCGTACGCCCAAATGAATTGTATTATATTGAATGTATGGTCTACTCTAGTACACCTGTATGAATTTGACCTTTCTATTTTTGTGAGTTCTGAATTTATGTAGGTTCTTCTAAAATATTTCCATTTAAATTTCAATGGTGTTTGATTTTTTATATTGCATTATATTTGTATTCAGATCAATTTTATTTTATTATTTTATAATAAAAATTGCAGTTTAAAAATATAACTTTTAGAAGATAATAATCTGCTAAATTGCTTTTTATTGACATAAAATCACTTTTTATCGATTTTATTGCGGTATATTGATATTTTTTTACCCTTTTTTTTTTTTTTTTTTTTAAGTGCGGAAATATCCTTTACGGACCTTCCCGTCGCCTGGGGAGGCGCCAGGGTGTGTGGGACTCCGCATGAGCGTTTACCGACTGAAAAACCGCACCCGTCAACGCCACCAACCCAATTGCCGGGGCCATGGGATTCGCAAAAGCATGCACCACAACCCCGGCGGGCTTCGGTCCAGCTCTGGTCGCTGGACCCCGGCTAGGAGCGAAGCATCGCTCGCCTCGCATCCTCCACGCGGGCGCACGTGTGACGAACACGCGCGCCGCCTACTTGGGGCCATTTTCAGGTCGGGCGGCGGACTCCCCTAGTCGCGCCCACCCGCTGGCCACAGCTCATGGAGGCCGGAGGTCTGTTTGCGCCCTCCGGCCTATGCGACACAGGTACTTGCCGAAGCACCCATGCACCCAAAACCTGCGTCAGCCGGAAGCTGAGGGCGCCGTGGCGCCTCTCAAGCCAATCCTCCATGATGGGTCTTACCGCCACTATCGTGGCGTGCCCTATATTTTTTTACCCTACGTTTCGGTTCCTTTACAGCATCCATGTTCATGGTCAGACAGGGCTGAAATATTATTTTTTGTTCATCTTACTCATTTTCGTGCAATGGCAATTTATAGGTATAGTCTTCATTAATTTTTTTACCAATACAAATTTCCAAGTAGATAAACAAATCAAAGTATTTTTACACGTCTTTACATCAATCAAATGTTTATCAAATTGAAATCAAAGTACAGGTCATTTGAACTATGATTCAATACATTATGCTTGCATGCAAATAGCCCAAAATCATTACCACGTCCTAAGCGCTAGAGTCCTTCACAATGCACTCCGTTTCTGTCAATCAGTTGCACAATTATCGGCCGCCAGCCGACCGTGGATAAACACCACACTATTGAATTTGACTTAGAATAACATGATTTGGTAGACCTACTATTGGTTTGTGGCGACGAGTTCTCATTTTATAAACTCTATCAGAATTCATTTAATATTTTTTTATATGTATCAAAGTCAAATATTTTTATTACAATTAGACCAATATTACAGGTACTTTTGAAATGGCGAAACTAGTTGCACGGTTCTAAAAGTTAAGTCTTATTTATTTTTGGTGAAATTACAACTTGATTGGGACAATTTGAGCATCAAAATTTTGAAACATTTAGAAAATAAACTCCACAACAATATTTAATTTAATTTAACAAATTAGAATATCTAAGGAGATCGATAATAATCATTTTATAGGTACTTAGTAGCTACAATCTTGTCGACAGGCCTAAACATAGGCCTTAGTTGGAAACATGCGTATATTTGACATTGTATTAATATAATAGGAAGGTGAGAAAGGTCTACACATATCCTGAAAGCAGAAATAGCCCTTAAAACTATTAACTCCAGTAAAAGCGAACTCTGGAAATACAACAATCAAATGGTATGGTGAATATTTGGGCACCACAAATGAATGTTTGAAATACCACGGAACAAATAAAATCGACACATCTACATATTCAGCGTGCTGCACGGCCGATGTACGGTCACAGTTCACAGAACACCATTCAAAGCTGATGATGGGGTTGGCGACGAATTGATTGATGCTCTTGTGTTTATTGATATGTGTCGCATCCTCTATACGTATTGTTGCTGTGGTTTCTGTTCGAGTAGTTTTGTTGAATTGTCAGTGTTTAAGGCCACGAGGTATTTTATTACCGGTTTTGTTAAAATAGGCTGATAGTTTTGCGGTCTTTTATTAAAGTGCGGAAGGCTCTGATGGTTCATTCATTACATGGTGAGATGGCGGAGTGCATTGGACTATTTTTGACTAAAACAGTTCCTAAATCTTCAGAGCCTAGTGGATATTATCAGCATAACCCCGATGGAAAAATCTATACCTAACTAATATACCTGCATGAAACATAGACCGTACTTTCTATCCAAAATTGGTTCGTGAAATTATAAGTATATCGAAAACTCTCATGAATAACTTTATATTAAAATTGTCATTCAATAGTAATCGAAGTGAAGTGGCTAATCTCAAGTCTATTGATGAAAGAGAACTTTATAAATATGCATTGTTTAGCCCTGGTGTTTTAATGGATACGGCTAGCGTTGTGAAGACTTTTTATAATGCTGTTAGTGACCATAGTCAATAATAGTAGATAAGGCAGTTCTCTAGAATAAAATATAGATGTTGAGACATACCCAGCCAGACCTAAATCCATTTCAATATGAAGTACCTATTTCAAAAATGCTAGGCTGATAAACATTGTGTAACATAGTCTTATTCTAATACATACATACATACATGTGATTATCTACTACTTAAATTATTTATTACGCAAATAACAATTGGTAAGTTTTGAACAACGGCGATGCAATCCATTGTCAAACAGTGTATACAATAAAATTGAACCGGTTGCGAAACTTCACGACACGTCACGAACGTAAGTATTGTGATACTAACTAGAATTGCGTCAGATATTTTTTTTTAAGGCAATAGTTTTGGCATTGAGTCTTTGAGAAAAGATAAATAAAACAGACTTGTGGGTACAGACATTTATAAGTTAAAGAGCTTCAGTAGCCTTATGGTATAACCAATGGACTTTATGAAGACAAATGTCTTGAGTTCACTCCTAAGGTACACCTTATTCAATTTTGAAGTTGAGTAGGTATTTATAGGCATTATTTTAGTCACTTAAGAATTTATGATTATTATTGTTATTTGTATTTATATGCGTTGTATGTGTATGCGTATTTGTTACATGCTCAAATGGTAAAGGCAAATATCCTGAGGAAACCTGAGAGTTTTTCTGGTCAGCGTGCGAACTCGTAGTAATGTTGCAAGGTGGACTACAGCATAATTCTTCAAATGAGAGGAGATCCGTGCCCAACAGTTAGACAATAATTGGGTTGGTGAAGATGACACCAGTTTCATTACAGATTAAGCAAAGATGCACTGTGCGGGTGCCTTGCAACGCCAGCCATGTTAAAATATGTAAATAAGTTCGACTCTTACTCAAAGAGTCTAGCTACTCGGTACTGTAAGTTTGTTGTGAGTGATACATTGATGTCGAAAACTTTGTTTCCTATAAATAGCCTTAATGAAACCACAAACAAAAAACCCCAATTCAAGAAACATCGAGCGATAGTTATAGCTAGTAAGATGGCCCCGATGTACGTCGATACGCAGCAGTTTAGATCTCTATCTACCCTCCGTATAAATTTAGACTTGATGCTACCGGTGCGTGAACGGACATAATTGCGACTTCGTCCGTTGTCGGTGGCGCCATCTATTGGTGAAGGTTATGAGGCTTATTGATTTATTGGGGGATAGATCTTTCTATATTTGTACCTACAAGATATAACTTGTGAAGATTTATTTTTCATAGGGAGTTCATCTGCACTTGTTTTTGGCATTGATTCTTAATATAAACTAAATGTTTAATCCCTTTGTCTGGTAGTAAGACTTATTTTTAATCCATTTGTTGCAATTTGAGACATTTTTATTAATAAATGTTGCTCTGGCTACATTCGAATCTATCGCATTTATCATTTACTGTGTTGTGAGACTCATTTGTTATTGTTTTAAAACAATGTATTGTATGTTCAGAACAGAAGGCCAGAATTTATATTTAATTAACTTACCTACGCTTGAACATCATGACTTATAAGTATTCAATTTACATGCATATATACAACAAAAAACATCATGCATTTTGAAAATTTGTAACTGTCGAATTATTAATTGAAGTTTTCACATGATATTTTTTTCCTTTATCATTGGCGTATTATCTAAAACTTACACAAGTTAGCTACACATTCATATCGTAAATGTGTTAAATCTGAAACTACTATACCAACCCGTGAACCATCACTTTTATTTTCCCTTCACCAAAAATCTTTTAACGTCACTCAGACACTCAAAACACCACTTTAGTGTCAGCTATTAAAGTCCAAATTTCATCAACATTGCTTCATAGTTGCACAAACATGGATGCAATGCTTAATATAATTTTTATTAAAGTAGGAGTTCAGAGGAGCGAAGCTATCTGGGCTCTAATCGTCGCCTGTAATGATTACAGTTCGCCGTAATTATTTCGAGCGGCGTAATGATATAGAGAAAATGGATGTGAAAGGTGATGGCGTAGTTTTAGGGGGAATTTGAGCGTGGTTTGAGGGTAGGTTGATGTCAATCAATGAAGAACTGGCTGGTTTTGTTATTCCCTTAATGCACTTGTGATTGAATGGGTTGATTTCGATTTCGAAACTTGATTTCGAGATGTGATTATATGCAGATTTCTTGCATTAAAAAAAAACGATAAGTAATTTACATAAATTCTTAATCACGCTTTTTCCATGTCAGAGACTGGTGAGCACTACGTATCTGGACTCGGATATTAATTTCTCCAATTAAACAAATGTAACAATATTTTCATTTTATTAGTAACTACATAAAAAATATTTTTAACAGTTCCTCTGATCAATTTTACGTAACGCATTCATATTTGTCAACGAAAGCAATATGAGTTTTAATGTCGACGGCTACATTCGATACGAGTACTCTTTTTCTAGCTTCATCTTCTTCTAGCTTCATATCTACCCCCAAAACCCTTGGCACATCCAGCACCACCACCGCGCATCAGTATTTCATTACGGTAATCGTAATTTTTACGTAATGGCAGCCGGCACCGACTCGTGATACTATCGCCATGATTGCCAACTACTGGTTGATTACTAAACGCTGCGGCTTGCTGTACCCACGCTCCTAGCTATTGACGCTTGAAAATGTGATCGTGTTTCCCAAGATATCGTGGAGGACCAGATTGACGGTCTCGGTTTGTCAAATGATGGTAAAGAAATCCTTTTGTCAATTTAAAAACTGACTGTTGATGGGGTAGGGGATCTTGTGTAATAATAATCATCCAGCGTATGTATTATGTGTCTTGAAATATAAACATAAGTATAAAGCTTCGATTTGGAATCGAAGATAATGCTGGCTTTTCGAAATCATGTGTGTATTAATAATCACTTATAATCAAACCCTATAAAATAGTTTCATTATTTTTGAATGTCGATAATGAAGACAGTCCTACAAAACTTCAACATCACCGCTTTGTAGTGTTTTTTGCTGAACAACTGGCGCAACAGCATTTCTGTCTGTTTACTAAATGAATGATTATATTTAAGAGTATAATTATATGATACACCAGTATATTTTAAATAATATCAATATACCGCCAACGCCGACACTTTGCTCAACCTTGGAACAAAACCTAGTACGTACCACCAATCCGATACACCAACGACACAGCTAACTGAAATGTTATGACAAGTCTACTGCATCAGAATATAGTCCCAATGTTCATGCTTACAGCTTATATCAACCGTAAGTTTAAGCTCAATGATACCTACATAACAGCAAGTTTAAACTATAGTTATCAACTCAAGCAAATACTGTCGGGAGGTGTTTAAAACGACAGTTTAATTGTCTATCTCTGCCTGAAGATCACAATCTAACATATAATTGGTCTAATAATTGCTGTTATAAGGTTATAGAACTGTTTCACACTGCGTTGCTTTGTACACGTCGGTACCTATTTAGAGTATGAGAGGGTTTGAAGAAATCTGTTCGTATAAATATATAATAACTTGTAGTGTTTCAAATTAGAACGATTTATTTGTAAAGATAATAAGATTGTAAAGATTTGCTTAACAAATATAATATTAACATGTCCATTGTATTTCCCGGATTTTTCGGAACCTATTTAGAAGAACAGAGTAACACGTAATTGCAGTCAATTTGTAATTTTACCATATTTAAACTATGTATGTGCCCATGTGCAAATTTGTGAAAATGATGAAATAAAATTTATTATGATTATTATTTGCCGCTGGCAAATGTAATTTAATATATTTTAAAACCTTTTTAAACCGACGTTTCGGCTGACTATATAATAGCTATTTATACCTCAATAAAACTAGACCAGTTGTCTATAATAATTCAAATGTAAAAACTATTTTTCAACGGATTTCATATTGATATAAAACACTGCTCTTTCTGATGCTTTAAGGATCTGAAATGTCAGGATTAAACAATATCAAAATAGGTACCGCGATAGAATTCGTAAAAGTAGTATTCCAATTTACAGTATTCGTATAGTATTAACTTATATTTCTTTAATATTTAGTATTCAATCATATTGAAATTTAACTATTTTTAACAAATGGTAGCGCGGTGTATTAATATTATTATTAATCCGAACCTTTCAAGTCCTTTAAAGCATCCATGGTCACAGGTAGACGTGATTATGGATGAATAATATCAACAGCTTAAGCTTAAATTATCGGTGGTAAATTTTCGGAAGTTATGTGCGTATTTATCACATGCTTAAACGGTGAAGAAAAACATCGTGAGGAAACCTGCAAGGGATTTCCCCGGTATGCTAGCGTAGTGGGCTATAGCCTAATCTCTCTCAAATGAGGGAGATCTGTGTCCAGTATATAATACGCAATACCGCGATAAAATCCGTAAGCTGTCGTTTTATTTCAGTATCTAGTATTCGCGTAAGTGTAAGGAATTCAATTAGCTCCTCTAATGTACTGATTTAAAGATATGATAAGAAGTCATAAAATTATACAAATTATAGGACTTCCACAGGGTACTATCTTAGGGCCAACAGTCACAGATACACACCTGGACGATTTCGTAGAATCCGAACAGATGTACCTACGTAAGTATGAACATTTTTATGGCTAGAAAAATAAAAAAAGTAACCTGTACCATTCACTACTGGCTACTAGTGTGAAGCGTTTTAACCGAACGGTTACAATTTTACAGTAACCGCTATAAAGGCAATAAGACATGCGTATCGTACGGTCGTTCGCTTCTATCTGGTTTCGGCATCTTGAAAGTACGGCGCGCGTGGACGTGTTAAAGTTGTGGGCAGTCGACGCCAACAGTGGTTGGGGAAATATTTTGGGGAGATATAGAAATAAACAAAAGAAAAAATATTCGAAAATCACAACACAAGACAAGATACAAAAGGATTAATTTAGTTCAATTATTGTTAAATATATATTAATTAGTATGTAGTCAATATTAATTATTTGTTATAATATAGGAAAATACTCGTGTATAAAAGACGTGATAGCTTAGTGGTCTGTTAAGTGAATGGTCTCGAGTTCAATCCTAAGGCTGAACTTTCATAGTGTGGGTATTTATCACATGCTCAAACGGTGAAGGAAAATATTGTAACGAAAGTTTTAATCGTGCCTGAGAGATTTTCTCAATGGCGTTTCTAGTCTCCCGAACCACGCCTACAAAACTCCATGGTCTCGAAGCCTTGGAATCAAATTCAGGACCTTTGACTTCACAGTCCATAATCACTACATTAGGGTTTCAGCTCGTTTTTGCTGATACCCACTAACTAAAAGAAAAAATACGAACAAGTAAAGACCCGTCCAAATTGTTTTTCTACCTACCAGTACCAACCACGACACATCACAAGTCAAGTATTCCGAGAAACGGCAATAATTTTGAACAAAATCCTCGACTCTTGTATTAAATATGAATATCATACTGATTTATGTTGTATTCGGTACACATTAAAGAGATCAACTGATATTTGACAAAATGCTTATAAAAATCAATCGTCTAACTTATCAGACTAATCTTGACAGGCCAAATCAACACCAACAATTACATACTAACATTCTAGGCACGGGTGTTCTCCCATTTTTGAGAATAATTAAGCTATAGTCCATCTCGCTAGCGTGGTGCAAGTTGGCAAACTTTATACGCTATCTAGAGAATCTCTCAGGCATGCAGGTTTCCTCACGATGTTTTCCTTCACCGTTTATACTTCGATAAGTCAGTGTGTGTCTTGAAACCGAAGTCGAGACTGTGACAATCGGCTGGCCAAACTACTAGGATGCCACAGCTCTTCAAAATACCTATAGCATTTTATATTTATTTTATTTCTTTGATATTTGCTTTAACATACGAAATATCAAGGATACATTATAAATGCATTATTATAATGGTCTTTATTTGGGCAAATTATGTAAAATATATTCTTGTTTCTTTTGCGGCAAATTTTTACATTTAGTTCCTAAGTTATGCAGTGATGATTTGGCTAGATATTTATTAATTTAGCTAGATTAGTAATACCTAATAATACACTATGTCTGATAATCATCAAAACTTTAGCTTAAAATATAATTTATTCAAAGTATGCCATATTTAATTGACTCATATTGAACTTTGACTATAATGACAGCTCTCAAAACATCTGCACCTCAGTGTGCTGGGCAGAAAAAGCGGAAAATCATCAGCTAGGATTGATATCTGTGGCGTTTACTAGGGGAGGTTTGCGCTAAATAGTAAACGCCACAGATATCTTCACAGATATAGGCGGATGATGACACAAAGCAACGATGATGAACTCAATAATTTGACAATCAATATTCAATATTCCAAGGGTTATCTAGATATATACCATAATTGAATTGTTCCAAATTGACGATAATTAACTATTGCCATAGGTATTCGTTTTGTAACCTACGGCACAGAGGGGCTTTCATGTGTTAATGATCGTCACCCATCTGGAGACTGATCTGGGCAGGCAAAGCTTAACCTTACAGGGCGGTGGCATGGATTATTGAGACATATGCTTCCTATTTATAAAATGCAGTAATTTTGCTGGATCAGCCTCATATCCATACCCTCAAGCGGTTCAACATTATTTTATTCATAATATTAAATACTTTATTTTCACCAATGGTAATAAATATTAGTCGATTTAATCTAAATTAAAAATCCAATTTAATTAGACCATATTCAAAAATGCCTGAAGCTACCACACAAGATAACTTCACATCAAAGTCACCACAGACATCACAGTCCAACCGAAACCTATCCCGTCCGATCAGCCATCAAATATATAGACATAAAATTTTATTACCCTCAGAACCCCGAACCGAAACACCAGAAAAAAATACCAGTTTCGATAAAATTTCGATAAAAATCGGTATACAAACGATGCACGTACACACGGTCGTTTTTCTTGGAAACATTGGATATCTCGGAGTATAGAATATTAAGAGAATTTGGAATAAGGTGTTGGAGCTTCGGTAATTGATTTGAAATGGAACGTGAGTCTGCTATGAGCTTAGTAATGGGCCGATCGACAAGGTGAGATTATTAAATACTGACACTATTATGAGTTGATGTCAAACGCATGATTTCATGTTTTATGGCATTACGTGACTGTTAATTGTGGGTAATTTAAGTCCTCTTTGAGTAGCAATTGTCTTGTTGTTCTGTTTATTGCTGGTTATGTACCCTAAACGAATAACAAACATTGAACAATAATAACAAATATTATAATATCATATTATTATTGGATATTTACATGAGTATATGTTAAAGAATGATTTTGCATAAGCCCTGGAAAAAGTGGATAAATACTCGTATATCCAAATCTAGATAATCTTAGATCGCCATCTAAAAACACATAATGAGTTTTGTCTCTTGTTTCACGTAACTGGCCTTAAAAATAACGACGCACAATAATATCTTTTACTTTTTTTAAATACATGAACTACATACATACAAAAGCATTAATAAAATAAACACATTATAATAATCAGTATTGCATAAAACATCATACTTGTAGTACGACAGCATCAAACATTGACACTTGTGCGTATTCAACCAAGATCTATTTCAGTATTGGACTACAGCAAGCATAAACGCTGTGGTAGCCTAGTGGTGTGACCAGTGGATTGAGATGTCAGAGGTCTTGAGTTCAAACCCAAGGCACGCACCACTGACATTTTGGAAGTTATCTATTACATACCTAAACGTTGAAGGAAAACATCGTGAGGAAACCTGTTTATTTGAGACATTTTCTCGATGACATGTGAAATCTACCAACCCGCAGTAGGCTAGCGTGGTAGACTATCGCATAATCCCTCTAAAATGAGAGGAGACCCGTGGCCAGTAGTGGGACAATAATGGATTGATGATAAATATGATGAAGCATGATGCAGCAATGAAAAGGCAACCGAAGAAAACGAAGATTCGTCTTTGACAATAAGTTGGAGCAAAACTCGTAAAAACGTAATAGCACCAAACACTACACTGAACCAACGTACACAGTTAACAAAATCACCTAAACAAAAACATAAGGAACCATTATACAAAGCGCGTATTACCATAAGGACTTTGCGGGCCAAAACTTTGGTGTGCAGACACAATAATTTACCATTTCTTGACTGTTAATAGCCAATAGGATTTTCTGTCCTCGCTCGGGACCGCAGGGAGAATTCGGGAACTCATTAGGGGTATAATTTTCACAGCAATAAACACCCTGCGATAAATATCAACCCCCTAGAAGGGGTGAGTGGTACTGTTATTTTTGGAGATGTAGAAGATGTTAGTGTTTATGTTATAGTTGAAGTGATACTTTTGGAGTAAGGAGTTTTTTGAGGAAATGTATCGACTGACGATTGAGGATTGATGTTTCGAGTGCTTTTAGAATAGTATTTGAAATGGTAGTTAATCATTGAGATTAAAAAAAAACGTTCCTCACAACTAATTCTCACACTAACTAAAATTTACATTCTTGTTAAATATGATTTCAATAATTTGAATTATATAAATAAGAATTGTTTTGTTTTGTTTTATACCTGACGTTTTTTGTTTTAATGTTTTGATTTTAAATTTCTATCCATGTGCCCTTATAGGGCTTATTAATTTAAATCTATTTCTTTAAATATTATAATGTTAGGCTTTTTGAGTAGTCAATATGTCAATACTTATGTGAGCTCTCAAAACCGCTTCCAGATTATATACTGTACAAAAAACTACTGTTTATTCATCTATACAGTAGCTATCAGAAGCGGTATCTACCGCTATGCAATGAAGCGATAAATATCAACAAAAAATATTGGATTTTTTACCAGATCAGTGTCGGTTTCTGGGTACGTCGCGATAATATCGAGTGATACGAGCATACCCCACTAATTAGTGAAGCAATCGTTATTATTTGAAATATGACTATCGATGAAGTCTGAATAAAGATTAGGTTATCCATAAACTGATATTATAAAAGCGAAAGTATGACTGTCTATTACCTTTTCACACTAAACCGATTTAGAGACAATTTGGTATGCACATAGTTTGAGTCACAGAAAAAATATAGGATTTTAGATTTTATCCCGTTAATCATTCTTTAAGGGGGCGAAAAGGGAATTAAGAAATAAATAAATAGGCAGATAGATGAAACATTTATTGAATTTAGAATAAGTTAAAGCAGAAATTTGCGGGCAAAAGCTAGATTGTTATCTGGTTTGTTTATAATTATCTCTAAAAGAAATAAATAAATACAGCCGTGAGTAGCATTAACGTTTCATAGGCTTATTTCCAGCAGTGGACGTCATTGAGCTGAAATGACGATGATGATGTGATGATGGGTATTGACGAGATTTAATGCATAACGTGCTCTTTGAGGCACGAGGTAATCGGTATGTTAAGATTAGTAGCACGTACCATCGGCAGCAACGATCAGTGTGGTTTTTGCTTATCTACGAGCTTAAAAGGATAAAAAATATCAATTAAATCTATCAACAATCAAACTCCCAACATCCACCATCTTCCGTAACTCACAAACCCTCTTCACCTCTTCAATATTTCCCCCATAAGTCACAGATGCCTCTTACAGGACTCTTCATTTTAATTCCAGTTCCTGATCGGTCCCGGAATGCTGTGGCGCAATTATATGAACCCTTTTGGCACTAAATTTGTGCCGTGTCGCAATTTAACTCAATGTTTGAACATGTCCCGTTTTATTACCCTCTACAAATTAATAGCGTTAAGGTCAATTATTAAAATAATTAAGGGATTTTTGGAATTTCTTCGCTCCATGTCAGCTTTGGGTTGGAGAAACTGGAGTATTCTGAAGTTAAGGAAATCAGATGAAGGTTTCATCACGATGACAAAAATAGCGGCATGTGAAGTCCACTAACCTGCACTGAGTCTGCATGATGGACTCAATCTTCCCATTCACCTAGTAGTGGGACAGTCAAAAATTCTTCTTTATAAACCCAAGAGGTCAGAGCTGCGTTGACTATTAATTTTCTGTGAGCAATTTATGCAAAATCGAAACGGATGTCCAATATTTTGTCGAGACCGTTAAAGCCATAATCGACTACATCCAATAAGCTACTCTGTCACATTTTTAATTTCATAAATTCGTTTTACATTTGTCTTGTATTTCAACTTTATGGCCCATTACTTTAATATTAATTCTCGAATCTTCAATACTTTACACTTTTGAAATAAAATCGATTGGGTTATATTAAAATTTTCGTATATCGCGCGTCTTAAGTGTCATGCGCATGAGTTTTTATTGTGTCGTAAATATTGTATTGTTTTATTTTGGTGTTTCGTTCCGCAATATTTTGTATTGGATGTAAGAGGTAGGTTAACTTATTTGGGAAGTCAGTCATGAAGCTTGTGAAGAGACGATTCAAGGACCATGTGTAAATTCCGCTCATTGGTTTGCAAAGTGCTTCCAAATTCACTATTTTTTATCAAAACTGTTTGGTGCATTCACTAAATGATTACTTTCTATATTGTAGGTTGCGGTTCTGGTTATTGATATTTACGCGAAGACTCATTGTTCGAATTCGAAGTACCCATATCTACTTATTACTAAAACTACTTATGTAATTTACTTTTTTAAATCAGATATAGATTAATTAGCTTTTGACCACAATCTTACCTGATAGTAACTGATAATATGGACTCAAGTGAAGCACTTGAACCTATAAGATACCTTCTCACTCGTGATTTGATGACCAAATTAATAGGTTTTTTGTAGGGATTAAAATATTCATATCATTTATTTGCATTCCACAATGCAATAGGTAACTAACAATCTTATGCTAGATACAATTATGGACCCTGTAGGGCACAACCAATATGTTTATACTAATTAAATATAATGTATATAATAATATCAATATACCTAGATATAATCTGTAGAATGTAGTTTAAAGGGCCTGAGTATATGTACTTACTTGTACATAAATGTATGAGTGTTAAGAATACTGACATGACAAGAGAAAATTAGTGTAGAAGAAGATTTACAAAACAGTTTTGAGGTGAAGTTATTTGATATTTTTGTTAAGAAACATACAGTACTATAATTACAATATGCGCCTGCAGATTCTCCATTCCTTAATCAAAGTACATCAGACTTCGCCATGACGCCAGCCATTAACAGATTCCCATTAACACTTTTAACCCATCCGGAATCAGAAGTATCTTAACTATTGCCCATAAATCGAAGTGGGGTGGCAGCAACCCTTCCACACATAAATCTAGCGTCTCGACCACCCCTAATGGGGCGTCTTTGTTGCGTCCTAGATGGGGTGTCTTAATCGAACAAATGCAAATGTAGTATTATTGTAACTGTCTATTATGGGATGCGAGTATTGTCTTTGGAGATCATTTTGAGGATGCAAAAAAGGGTTGTAACATAACATACCATCGCGCCTGTCGTCCCCGAAGGGGTTAAGCAGAAGTGTATTAGTGTACTCACACATTTTGGCCGGTATGTCTTAGGTCTTATGTTATAGGTGGCGGGTCTATTGTCATTAACCGGGAAAAATTTCAAACTTTGAGTTGCTATTGAGAATTTCATAAAAAATACGTCATGCTTAACGCTTTGTTAAAACAGAACTCATATCCACCAAGAGTGACAGTAATCTAAAATCGCACATTTTGGCATCAAGAACAAAACAAAACTAATACTGCTCTTTCTGGGAATCGAATCAACGACCTCTCGGATGCCCGCTTAATAACTGCACTTTAGACCACTAGATTGATAAAGCAGTTTAATGAAAATATCGGGTTTAATCAATATGATATTTGAGCTGTTAAACGCATTAATGTTATGTGTTATTTAAAAAGAAACTCATTTTATAACATACGGTACGCTATAACGTTAGTTAAATAACACAAAAACGCCACAAAAGACCAAAATTCCCTTCTCAAAATTATTTGTCCCGACCTCTGATCACCGTGATAAGCTACCAAACTTATTAAGTAATAAATATTTTACCGACTAATCTACAAAAACGGTCCGATTTCTAACAAACACATCGTCTGGGCCCACTTGAGAGCCTCAAACACATTATTATACCCATAAACACATGTATAAATTCCATTTTACGACCATCGAGAAACGAAATACTGATTTTTTTATCGGTAAATATCGATAAATTCGGAAACCGGTGTTCGGGGGGTTAAGTTATTGTTTTGTACGACTATTGGTTTAGTTTACGGTTATCGGTGTATTTAAATTTAACAAGTTTTTGCTGAGGGTTCGGCTGCAAAAGATTCTTTTGTTACCTGTTTTTTTTTAACTCTCTCTACTTTGTCGTTGACAATTTATGTCATAATTTGTACAAAATGTAGATCGACTAGTGATTTATTAGCTTAAAGAAATTGGCATATCGATTTGCAAGGTTAAGCAGTGCATAATGAAGTCAGTTTTTGGATGGGTGCTCATTCTTAAAATATTAAGAATCCTCGAATACCTTCTTATGTCAATTGTCAGCGGAGACTTGACGAGATGATTTGAACCCAGTTTATCAGGATGGTTTATCAATTACTGGTTAGTACCGTTATTAACCAGTAATTGAAGATCTCATGGCAGTCTGATTTCTGATATTCTACCCACTAGATTGAAAGCACTAGCTGACAGCTAGACTTATATGAAGTTAGCTTTAAATAAAGAAATAACGTTCTACTATTTCCTCAATAACGTTAAAAAGCTCTATACTACTCAAAGGCCTCACATAATCCACAAAATAATTATAATACGGTCCTTCGAGCCAAACAGCAATAAAATTACAACAATTACATTATTCCTTACGGCCACACAAAATCATGGCCAACAAACATACAAACGTACAAATAATAATAATAACTAACAGCGCATCGACGACACTACATCGTTATATTTATCGTTATCGTTATTATCGGCCGTTATAACGTTATTAACGATCCAAAGAACAGAAATATAAGCATTTATCGTATTTATTTCACTACATCTTAGCGTTTTCGTTTAAATTAGACTTATATTCATATTATAAATAGTTGGAGGTGTTTGTAAATGTTGATGACCTGGTAAAGGTCGCTGGAATCCGCTGGTAGCGTAGGACCGGCTATTGTTGAAATCTTTGGGGGAGGCTTGTGTCCATCATTAAGCTGAAAAGATGATCATGGTGACGGTAATGGTGTGTATTATTTTAGTAGAGATTATTTAGAGGTACAATGGTTGGAATTAAAAAAAACACTCTGAAGATACGGCATTAAAATTTAAATATCTTTATCGAGACATTTACTGTATGTGTCTTTTACTCTCCCACTATTGCCAACCCGCACTAGAAGAAGACCCTTGTTCTTCTAGTGCGGGTTGGTAGACTTCACAGGCCATTATAAAAGTCTCTCAGTCATGCAGGTATGTTCACGATGTTTTTGGTCACCGTTTGAGCATGGGATCAATTCAAACTTGAGACCTCTAACTTCACAGTCTAATATTCATACCACTTTGCTGTCACAACTTCTGTTATATGTATAATAAAATAAAAATGTGTTATTTTATAATTACTTTAATAGTACTGCCAATTAGCGCAATGAAAAACATACGAATACACTACACAACTTAAATTAACATACTATGTCATAAAAAATATATCCATTTTATTATACAATGTGGAGATGATAACACAACAATAAATGAAAAGACGAGACATACTAGTTCAAGAGAGTATTTTGACTCTATTAAATAAGTCGTAACATCGATATTAAAACAAAGTTTTTTTGAAAAAACCAACCAAGCACAAATATGCAAAAGAAATTAGATTTGCGTAAGGAGTTTTTTAAGATTTGCGAAGGTCTTTTAAGTGGCGAGTTGGCAACATGTGTTTATACTTATGTTGCAGGTCTTTAATCTTATCTGTGATAGCGTAGTAAATAATACATCATGTTGAAAATGTTAAAAATGGAAAACAATCTCCTGTGTCTAAAGTACTGGGTAGGTTATATTTGATTAATTTTTGGTATACAAACTAAGAATATTATTAGGTGTATGTATATAAAAGATCTCTTTACAGAGGTGATGAATAGATTTTCTAGTATATTAGCTACGAACATTTTCAATCGTTTCGATTTTTTTAGGGAAAATTTGGGCAAACTGGCAGGTGCCTCACCTAACAGAAAGTGATCACCGCCGCCCATGAACATCTGCAATACCAGATTTCTTGCAAATACATTGTCAGCGTTTTGTAATTCAAACTACATACCTATATCAATATCAATTTAAAATCTATACCACAGGCAGACACAGAGACATCCACAGTATATTTTTGTCGGGTTGAAAACACATATAAACAAAACAACAGACACAATGTCACGCAGACAAACAAGCAAGTTCAAACATGAGGCGATCGTCAGGACATCGACACGCACATCCTTATTAGTGCACCGTTCTAAGCGTGTTGATTATTAATTAAAAATAATTACGATTACGACCATATTCAATGACTCTGGTGTTACAGCTATTAACACTTTAGGGATGGGACGCAGATATTGTGAGAGTTTATCGATAGATTTGGTTTCATCCGTAATTATCCGATCCGTACTACGTTAGGTTAAAAATGTAGTAATGATTTTTTAGCGATTAGATATTGAAATATACTTTCTATCATGATATTTGTATTATTTGAATCCCAAAGTGGTAAAATATTAAAAAAGCACGATAAAACACCCTAAATTTACTTACATAATGGAATAATGTTTGTAGTTTTTGTAACACCTGTACAAAGAAACATTTTAAGTTCTTATTTTAGGACGCTTCAATATGTAGGTCTTCCATTTTGTAGAGATAAACTCAATATGATTACTTACAATACTTTCAGTACTTAATACTTCTAGCTGCATATATCTCACACCACTTTGAATCAATCAATCTGGGTAACCTCAGGTAAATTATCTTCTTAGTTAGTTCATTCATATATCACTGGCCTACGATAGTCTGCTGTTCATTAGATTCATAAATCTCTCCGATTAATGAAAAATCGATAAAATATTGAGCACATTACAATAGTATCGATATCAAAATCATTTATCGATACTTGATCCCTCCATCCCTATCCCGAGTTCTAATTAAGGCATCGGCCGTGCACCGAATGTGTGTTTAATCAAGCATGTTGCCGCTACACTTGTCCGCTTTGTGGATGCGCGGGCGCAAGCGCGGTGGCGTTTTGAAAAACTTTCGTTATTGTTCGCTTCCGTGTTATAAAGCGGTTTATTTATAGAAGTTTTATGTTATATCTTTACTGCCATTGTTTTTGTAAACAGTGTAATTTATGAATGTAACTTTCTTTTGATAAGATGTATTTTACTTTATTATGTGTTTTTTATTACGACTATTAGTACATCTGTTAGCTCTTAATGCTTCAACCACTGAACGGATTTTGATAAAATTTGGCAAGGAGACATATTGAATCCTAAACGGAACGATGGTACCTACTTTTAGTCTGCGTAACGATAGTCGTGGGTAATAGAGTTTCTTGTAGGCATTCTCCTCTCATAGCTGTGGTAGCCTAGTGGTGTGACCAGTGGACTGAGATGTCAAAGGTCTCGAGTTCGAACCCAAGGCACCACTGACTTTTCGGAAGTTATATGCGTATTTATCACATGCTCAAACGGTGAAGGAAAACATCGTGAGGAAACCTGCATGCTTGAGAGATTTGTCTTGAAGGCAAGTGAAGTCTGCCAACCCGCAGTAGGCTAGCGTGGTGGACTATAGCCTAATCCCTCTCAAATGAGAGGAGACTCGTGCCCAGCAGTGGGACGTTAATGGGTTGATGACGATTCTCCTCTCATTTGAGAGGGATTAGATTATAGTTCATCACGCTAGCCTAGAGCAGGTTAGCAGACATCACACACCATTGATAAAATCTGTTAGGCATGCAGGTCTCCTCAAAATGTTTTATTACACCGTTTGAGTATGTGATAAATATGCATGTAACTTAGAAAACGCAGTGTTGCGTGCTTTGGAATTGAACTCCAGAACCTTGACATTGCAGTCTACTGATCACAGCAATAAGCTATCACAGCTGGCTTGTATTAATTTATTCACATACCATCACGCCTGTCGTCCCGAAAGGGCTAGGCAGAGGTTTCTGTCTTCCTTTATTTTCTTTATATTTGGCAGGTATGTTCTAATTCTCTACAGGATCCATGGTTACGCCTGGTCGACGCTTCACGTGCCCCAAAGGCTGGCCTATATTTCGGCCAAAGAATTAAAAAATTAGCATTGCCATTTTTTTATGGTGATAAGGGGGCTAACGAGCATGCGGCTCACCTGATGGTAAGTGATCACCGCCGCCCATGGACATTTGCAATACCAGAAGGCTTGCATATGCGTTGCCAACCCCTACAGAAACCGTTTAGGTTTCTAAAAATAGGGAATTACTAAACTGACATCAAACGGAATGCCTATGCTGTCAGAATAGTCACTCCCCCAACGAGCTCTGGTAACCTTACTCACTCACAGAAATATAACTATTGTTGATTCACTGCGGTCTTCTGTAAGGCGGAGGTACTTCCCCAGTCGGGCAGCTTAGCATTGCCATTCTACGTTTTTTGGGCACTCTACCCCCTGACAGCGACGTGGACGAGTTTTTAAGTTTGTAAATACTAGCTTTTTATTAATTTTATAACTGTATGAGCATATAATTGATGTTAGAAATAAATAAATATATAGTTATTAAACTTAAACATACCGACGAAATTTGGATGTACACCTCTGCCTAACCCTTCGGGGATGACAGCCGTGATGATATATCATTTTACTTAAAATAATTTGAGTACCTAATCTATTTAACTAAGTATAAAAACCACGAATTACTAATCATTTAAGTAATTATTATTTGTATTCAATTATTCTTTTAATTACACATGTTTTTATAACTTATATTAAAAAACCACAATCAAAATTCTGTCACTGTACAATGCGGTTCAAAAAAAGCATCCACCATTTAAAGCCGCAAAGGCAAAAAGAGTATAATTCTTACAAATAAGAGGAAGCACAAAACACCAGAACACCATAAATCTAAATAGTATCGGACATAATTTAATCGGGACCTTTCGATTTTGGTATCATAAATAACAGATTTTTACATTTTATAAAAACGAAAACAAAACATTTAATACGCTGTATCGGGTATAAATCACTCGAAACTGGCGTATTCGTCTTTGGTGGTACGCCATCTTATTCAAGCCCACGCAAAACAAAACCTTACCACCCAAAAAATACAACACGAAATCCTTCACACACATTCAGTAAATACCCTTTTCAACTGCCAATGAAATTCAAACTTTACCTCACAAAGTTTGGATTTAAATTTGTTTGATGCTGAAGTATGATTTCTCATATAAATCAATGAGTTTCGGTGTCTCCGTGATCCCTGATAACCGAGTATTGATACGGGGACGGAGGTGTTTTGAGATCTCGTTCGTCATGCCGAATTATAAAATAAGTGGTAGGTATTTATGGAATTTCTGGACCCACGCGCGTCCATCTTTAATGAACTTAGGATCGATTGAGACAGGTGTTAATAAACCCTCTATGAGGATTTGTGATCCTATTACTGAGGCACGGGCCGTCTTTTAAAATCATCATCATCAACGTATTTACAAACTGTCTCATTGTTTAGCACAGGTCCTTTCTCATTTGAGAGTTATTAGGCCGTATTGTACCACGCTAGCCTAGTATGAATTAGGAGACTTCACACGCCATTCAGAAAATCTCTAATATTTTAACCTCTTCAAAACACATTACAAACACATTTTTCAAACGTTAGTTTCGTTTGATATAGTAAAATTGTAGAGTGAGTATATTCTATTTAGCCTCTAATAAAATAGTGGCGAGGATTGTGACCATACCACTATCAATTGCCAGTCCATGCGAACATGTGATAGATACGCACATCACTTCGAAAGGACTTGACCTTTTGACTTCAAAGTTCACTGGTCACACCACTAGGCAGCGCTATTCCTCCTCAGTAGCATTGTCTGGTAACGCTACTAAGGTAGCCTGATTTTATCCGTTACCGGATCAACTTAGTCAAATTTTCTCATAGCCAAATTAGATGGGGTTCCGCCTATCCGGCTTTGCACCCATGGTTATTTTATTTGTAAATTTTTCTAGATTTGATTTCACCCCACTTCGCTCGTCTGAACCTGTGTTGCTAGTGCTATACTAAGACTAATATCCGACCAAATTAGCAGTTTCTAACTGCTCCGTCCGTCTTTTTGGTTCTTAAGACCTAGTAAAAATACACATATGACAAACTTAAAATCTTTGTTTTAAAATAGACTACTAATTACAAAAACTGTTTTTTTGAAATCCTTGTTACCGGTCCCCAAAAATGCTTTAAAAAATGTACAAACTGCACATCAATTTCGAACGATCGGAATTATTTCAAGAGGTTTCGAGTACAGTTTGCGGTGACAAATTGTACCGTTGACAAATAAGTGCATTACCACATAACATGTATCACTTTCTGGTGAAGATAAATAAAGTTAATGTTCAATCCCAATTACAGTGATTTATATTCTTCCTCGCTTCCTTACACGGTGATGTGATCAATCGCATGTGTATGTAATGTGACTTGTATACAAGATCTTCAACATAATTGATGATCTGATCAGGTTATATCATCAGCGAAATGTTTTTGTAGTCAACATTGTTGCAAACTGACTCAATTGATGTAATGGCTCAGATAGCAGCTTCTGACGTATCAGTCCTACGAGGAACTATTCCATAATAAAGCCCTGATTACTGAACTTATGACGTCAGAGTCGAATCATCATGGCGGCGTTACCAATAATTTGTTTTTTTTTTCATCCAAATAGAAACTGAAAATACAAAAGAAAATCCCTAATTACATATATTTTTAATACTGAAATAAAACAGGCTGACTGCATTTCGATACTATCAAGTATTGGAAACGTCACGATAAAATGTTATCAATATACCGCGATAAAAGCCATAAAAAAGTAGGTAGTTTTATTATAAAGTCTAAAATCCGCGCTATTAGGTAATTTTTTTTTTTTTTTTGGTTATCCAGCAATAAATGCACCTTACGTTGACAAGAATTACAGAATTGTTTGTATGCTTTCTCACTTATAGGAGTCCACATCGTTCACAATTTGACTGACATACTACATACTGTAATATGATTTTAATATTGGTGTCACTACAAATAATAATAATAATTCCAGAGACTATTACATCACAGATTATTATTCAATTCTAACGGTGACTAATTCTCCTCCAAATTCAAAAACAAATAGGCCAGTAAGATATGAATAAATTCATTGAATCGACAGCGCGGTGGGCCGGCCGCTGCGTAGGCGCAGATCGCAGGATGCTCAGTTAGTTTGCAATCAATTTTATAGCCAAGTGGTATTTGCTGTTTATCTGTACAATGGCGGATCATGCGATGAGTATAATTAATTGTTTTTTTAGATAATAATGTATATTTTAAGTGTTTTTTTTATTTAAGTTGTGATCGGGTGTTATAATTAAAAATTGTAAAACATGAATGATATAACAGTCAGATTATAGACACTTTTTTTTTTATTAGACAAATGGTTTTTAGTAGTGATTATATAGGATTACATTCTGAAAAGTGTGGCCGTTAGTAGGATACACGATCTTCAAGCTAAGCAATATTTTTTTAAGAGAATCCGTAAAATCAGAAATCCAGAAAAATTACATGTTTTCGTTCCCAAAAACATGTCATTTTTCTGGTTGGAAATATCTACAAATAAATAATTAGCTCATAAATATTATTAACAGAAATATATAAAACAAAAGTTTGATAATTTAATTAAATTTTCAGTAAATTTAGAAACTGGTAGTCAAAAAAAAATAATTCTAGAAAGTAATAATATCGCAAGTGTGTTAGAAATTACTTAACAAACTATTTGCTATCCACATACAAAAAAATAAAAATAACCATGTGAAACTGAGTCTGTTCGCACATTCTGTCCGCCACTGTACAGCGCTAGGTAACCTCCAAAATTAAGCGTAAACAAGTGATGATATGAATTGATAGAGGAAGCCCGTCTGATGTCAAATTGTGAACACGACACCGTCTGCACAAGTAAATGGTCTAATCGTAGTATAATGTATGACTAATGGCGCAAACGCGGGCTATGTACTGCTTCATGTAGTCAGGTTTGAATCTATACTTATATACTTATAGGTTTACTGCCTCGTTGGTCTAGTGGTCGTACAGTGCGACTGCTGATCAAGAGGTCCTGGGTTCGATTTCCTGGTCGAGCAAAGAGTTATTGGGTTTTTCTGTGAAATTCTCAGTAATGCCCGGATAATGGCAATAGGTTTGCCGCCTATTACATGGGACCTAAAACATACCGGCGAAACGTGGGTGTACATTAGTACACCTCTGCCTAACCTTTCGGGGGCGACAGGCGTGATGGTATGTTATGTATGTAATAGTAATACTAATCCATAATATAAATAAATAAATATAATTTTCTTTCTTTCTTTCTTTCCATACTGATTATTTTATTATCGCGGTATATTGATATTATTTTAACCCGACGTTTCGGATCCTTTACAACATCCATGGTCACGGGCCGACTCTGACTCTGACTCCAACCATGGATGCTGTAAAGCATCCGAAACGTCTGGTTAAAATAATATCAATATACCGCGATAAAATCCGTAAAAAGTAGTTTTATTTCAATGTCTAATATTCGCGTAAGTGTAAGAAATCAATAATCTGTATGTCAAATTTCATCTAAGCCCGTTCAGCCGTTTTGCGTGATGGGAAACATCCAAATATACAAACATTCACTTTTATATTACTAGTAGGATTTCAAACTACAATAAAACAATTGTGAAATGACATATTACACAATTCAAAAACGTGACAAAACATTGCCACGTTTCTATTTCCCTATTTCAATAACATTTACACAAAAACGAAAAACGTAGGAGAAACCATAGTGCAAAGATTAATTGCCGATACCCGGCGAACAGCGCGCACGAGACAAACAAACAGACAAACATACGGACAGGCGAAAACACAGGGTTTCGATATGCGAGCAATAATTTTAGCGGTCCCTGTTACACCTACGTTGCATCGGCGGCTTTATTCTGATTTTCAAAAAATACACAGTGGGTGAGAGTTGGTTACGTTTAATATAGTAAAATAATAAAATTTTATCAGTCTTTTTTCTACTTCCCAATACTCCTAGCTCACTGTGTGGGCCATTTTGCAGCTACGTCTGCCAGTCAACTTGGGTTTTGTTGAGGATCCAAAACATCGCGTTTAAAATAATACCAATAGTTATAAAATCGGTAAAAAGTAGTTTATTTCCATGTATAATAGTCGGCGATGAGTACTGATGAGAATAAGGCTCTAGTTTCGTATTAGGATAGTGTTATTCGTTTTTTTTTATGAAATTCCCAAAAGCCGCTTAGAGTTTTTAAATATCATCGTCATACACCACGCTAGCTTAGGGGGAAGATTTCACATGCCATCGAGAGAATCTCCTAGGCATGCAGGTTTCCTCACGATGTTTTCTCATCGTTTGAGAATGTGATAAATCAAACACTCGTCCGCCAACCCACAGTAGGCTAGCGTGGTGGACTAATCCCTCTCAAATGAGAGGAGACCCGTGCCCAGCAGTGGGACAATAATGGGTTGATGATGATGAACTTTCGAAAAGTCTCCGTGCGTGCCTATGGATTGAACGCGATACCTTTGACTTGGCTGGCCACTGATCACGTTACACAGCTCTTAGAAGACAGAGGCTTGTGATGATCCTGAATTTAAAAATCTCAAATTATACGATATTAATAAATGATAATGAAGTATAATTATGGATCTATCAAAAACATTTTTCTTCGATGTTAAAGCTAATTAAATAAGCAATTAATAGTTTAAAAATTCTCTCTTTAGATAAATTATGTAAATAAACGTTCTATATACAATGTAAATTTATTTTTTTATATCTAAACTGGCCTTAAAAGTATGTTGTACTTATTAACCGTTTAATTATAATCTAAATTGCCTGTTGAAACATATATTTTGTATTTTATTATATTGTCAATAGACTGGTTATTTAAGATACCTACTTAAAAAAACGTTAAAAAAGCTATCACAAAGTTTTTATGAATTATAAATATGATAAGTAGATTTGTGCTTGATGACAGCGGAGAACATGACTTTAACACTTTGCGGGATGGAGATGTGAACTAGAAGTTAGGAACGATCACCCATCAACCAACTGACCTCGCTAGGTCCTCTCTGGGGAAGTACCTCTGCCTTACAGAAGACCGCAGTGAATCAACAATAGTTGTCTTTCTGCGAGTGAGTAAGGTTACCAGAGCTCATTGGGGAGTGACTACTCTGACAGCATGCCCATGCTGTCAGTTTAGTAATTCCCTATTTTAAGAAACCAAAACGGTTTCTGTAGGGGTGTGCAACGCATTTGCAAGCCTTCAGGTGTTGCAAATGTCCATGGGCGGCGGTGATCACTTACCATCAGGTGAGGCGCCTGCTCGTTTGCCCCCTTATCTCAATAAAAAAAAAAAAGATGCAACCTAAATTTGTTTACACCTAAAATATAATAAACCCACCAGAATACGGTCGTCCGATCACGTCGCGGCACATATCGACTTGAGGGATTGGCTTGGCCGCAGCCCTTAAATCAAACAGTCGATAAAAAGCTAAATGTTTCGATTGTAAGGCGAGAACTCTTGCGCATAAATTTATGCGATACTGATAAATTAGAAGATGTTTCGCGTGAGTTATGAACGCTCAGCTCTGTGTGTAAGCGCTTTCTGGTGTTCAACGCCGCGAGGTTTTGTGAATGGGGTTTATTTATTTGGAAAATAGGATTACTTGTAACTGTATTTTGTTTATATCTATTGGTTCCTTTTCTCTCGTTATTTTCTCCCTTCTGATACAGTTTCCCCAGTGAAGTGACTTGAAAGTAGTACCCTCTGTACTACGCTTTCAAGTCCCAAGGCGATTGATTTTATATCGGAACTACTTTTTACCCGCGACTTCGTAGAACTTGTAATTTTATCCACTTACAAACTTGCACCCCCGTTTTTACCCTTTTAAGGGATTATTTTCGGACAAAAGCTATCCTATGTTCATCCCCGGAATTCAAACTATCTCCATACGAAATTTCATTTAAATCCGTTCAGCGGTTAAAGCGTGAAGAGGTGACAGACAGACAGACGGATAGACACACACACTTTCGCATTTATAATATTAAATATTAATAATAATAATATAATAATAATATTAATATTATTATATATTTTTTATAAGGATCTGTTGATTCGCAACGGTTTATTTTATTACGTACTTATTGGCTTAAGCAGTTGCACTAGGTATTGTAATCAGTAAGGTTGAATTTTATCTAAAAAGACCAAGAATATTTTTCTCGACCTGGGAATTGAACCTAACAGGAGATCGCCTGCCTCCTGAGATCTTTCACCAAATAAACAATCTAAAAATACTGCACAAGTATCTCCTGATCATTGAATTGAAAATCAAAAAAATAAAATGGTATTTGCAGAGAGCAGTGTAACATATGGGACAGTCAAACATAATTAATTATTACTTCAATAGAAATTCGAGAAATTAGTTGCGTTTCTGAATAACTCGGATTTTAGTGTGAAAGATATGGATTGATACTAACGACAGAATTTAGTAAGGGCCTGCACATACAGTGCAATACGTGCGGTTACCAGCCAATATATTTTCCATAGATAAAACTTTCATAATTATGTTTTTTACGTTTTATTACTTAGATAATACAATAAGTACGAAATTTTTAATAGGTATGATTATAATAAGTGACAATTTAAATGGAAAAATATAATTAGAATTTACGACTCATATTATTATTATGTATTTTTGTTAAGAATATTTTTAAAATTTGTTAGTATAGAGAAAATTTAATGGGTCGACTTCTCCATTCAAGTATATTTTTCCATTTACATTGTCACATTATTGTATATTCAAGGGAAATAATATTTACTATTTATCTCCTCTACAAATCCCTTTTAAATAATAATTATAGAACTATATTTATAAGGTAAGAAAAAAGAGACCATGATTCTATGTTTGTTTCGGTGTACATGTAGGTACTTATAAGTGTCCTTAAAAAAAACTATTAATAGAAATGTAATTACATCATTTCAAATATAATTTGATTCTTGACTGATAGTAATATTATTATGTTTCTACTATTACAAAGGTTCTTATTAAAACCTTACATTGCCGTTATTTGTTTGACATCCTTATGTCATAAGGATCCAGTAAAATATCAGCGTCAGGATATTACATCCTGGCACATGCTGAGCTGGACTCTTGTTTGGTGCGATTGGGCACACACACTTAACTATGTATCTTTTCTTGATTTTAATTTTTCTTTCTTTAATTATTTTTTTCTAAACACCAATGTATGTGAACCCTTACAGATAATATCGGGCGCAAAATACCGATTCGCTCGAATTTCAAACTTTTAAAACTGTATTTTTTAAGAAAATGCTCTGAAACGGTAGCCTCACATCGCCATACAGTTCCAAAGATAGCGATATGTTACTTGTATAGGGCGACCATCAATTTTATTAACAGCAAGACAATATTTCCAAAAAGTTTTCTTGACAAAAACGCGTCTATAGAAACAAAATACAATCATTAACGAGTAAATGATAAAGTAATAATAATATTAGTACCTGCATAAAATTAATACCTGAAAAGATAATGGTTATTGTATCTGTATAATCTTCTATTCGGAGGATGAATGTGATGAAATCATGGAAATAAAGGCACCATTAATTAAAAACATCACACACACATTATTGCAAGTATGTAATTATGTTACTATTTATGGTCTATTTAATTATCCGTGGTCACGCCTGCTGCCAATCTATACCACGGGCATCGAGACATCAAGATTAAATAATATCAATCTACTAAATTATTCACACTAACGTGAATGATGTAGTAGATTGATATTATTTGAATAACTAAAAATTCAGTATTTTTAGTTGTTCAATTTAATTCATATAGATACATTTTAAATTGTACTATGCCGTGCGTACAGTCTCAGAAAAGGTGTATTTTTGGTAAGTAATCTTGTCCCTAAAGTTTCTTGATCCATGGTAGCCCTACGCGCAATACTTGCTACTCCATTTTGAGTGTTAATTAATGCGCGCGCGCCGATACTGCTTATAATTGTAAGTACATGAGTGTGACATTTTATGTTTTTGACTCCTTTAAGTATTTTTTCTTGTTTTAAATGCTATAAGGTACAGTAAAATGATAAACACATAAATTAAAGGATTGATACCTAGACGGCAAATATTTGTATTGCTCTCAGATGTATCAGGTTTAGTATGTATGTATGAGAATATATTATCGAAAAGTGTGTGGGGTAACTGTTTTTTTAAACAGTTAACAGTTAACTGTGCAAATAGTTATTGCGTTCAAGTGTACTTAGTATTTAGGCGGTCATTATATTAGGTAGTTCAAATATAAAACCGATACCGACCGATCAGCATGTGTGTCACGGGGAATGAGTTTGATTACCGCACAGACTAAATATTTGTACCATCTACAGGTAGTTATTCCGGGTCTGGGCGATTGTGTAAATAAAAATTGGTGTTTGTAAACGCACCTACGGCACAGTATAAAATCTTAGTGTGGGGCAACGTTTAAAAAAACGAACGATTCTCAAATAAAATTGAAAAAAGAAACTCACATTAATCTTTTCAAACCGTCTCGTATCGATAATCCAATAAATCGGACTTTGAACCAGAATAAACTGGATCGATTTAATAAATTATCAGATATCTCGATAATAGGAGCGATAAACAAACAGACAGGACGCGACCGGTGTCGTTTACAAACGTGTATCGACTGTGTGTAATTAATAGTTCGATATATTAACATAATCGCGTGCATACACCTGCCGGTTCTACGTTATACATAAAATATAGATTAGTTTAATTCCTGCAGATACGATAAATCATCATCATCAACCCATTAACGTCCCACTGCTGGGCACGGGTCTCCTCTCATTTGAGAGGGATTAGGCTATAGTCCACCATGCTAGCCTACTGCGGGTTTGCAGACTTCACATGCCATCAAGACAAATCTCTCAAGCATGCAGGTTTCCTCACGATGTTTTCCTTCACCGTTTAAGCTGGTGATAAATACGCACATAACTTCTGAAAAGTCAGTGGTGCGTGCCTTGGGTTCGAACTCGAGACCTTTGACGTCTCAGTCCACTAGGCTACCACAGCTCTCAAATATCTTGCATAACCAAACGTATCCTAGCGATAAGTCATACATACATACAATCACGCCTGTCGTCCCTGAAAGGTTAGGCAGAGGTGGATTAATGTACACACGCACATTTCACTACTATAAGTCCCATGTAATAGGGAGCAAGCCTATTGTCATCAACCGAGAACAAAACTCCAAGCTGCGAGAATTTCATACAAAAACTCTTTGCTTGATCTGGTAACCAAGACTACAAAACCAACGAGGCAGTTATCTTAAAGTCATTAAGTAATTAGACAACTAAACATTAGAAAAAAAAAACATCTCCACAAATCGCAATCTTTTGTTACAGCATTTTGAGAAAATACCATAGATAATAATAATTACTGATCTTTTTTTACTCAATGTCTTTACATTGGTTTGAGTTTAAGAAATCAGCACGTAATTCATTATTTTAGCTTCATAAACAAGGTTACAAATTACAATGTTATTACGTGACAAATCCGATCTCTTGTAGGTAATTTAGATGTTCTCAGTTGCACAATAAGAACTGTAATCTGATTGAAATACTTAAAAATATAGGTATTTTCTTGAATAAGTAAAGCACATTGGATCATAAAAGTACACCCACTTAAAACTTCATAAATAACCCGATATAAAGGTTCGGCCATAATTTAAAATTCAATAAAGCATTATTATTTAGCCGCGTATTAATCAATGACTGATAGCCGGAGAATTGATTCAATTATTATTTAAAACGCTACACACAATAAGTGAATGGATGTACCCTTATTTGTTACTTCGTTTTTACTTATTCTATGTTAATGTTGTCGTTTGATAGTGTGGAAGCTGCTTTAGTTCAACCGAAAAGGTCATATTGTTAGGATTTATTGATTTGTTACACTTAATATAGAAATAAACCTACTTTTTAAGAGTTTTGTCGCTGTATATTGACATAATTTTAGATTTTAGATAGATTTATTGATCCACAAGTCCTTACAAAACCGAATTGATTCCATTTTTATATGGTGATAAGGGGCAACGTGCAGGCGGCTCACCTGATGGTAAATGATCACCGCCGCCCATGGACATTTGCATCACCAGAAGGCTTGCATAAGCGTAGCCAACCCCTGCAGAAACTGTTTAGGTTTCCTATATTAGGGAATTACTTAACTGAAAGCAGACAGAATGCCCATGCTGTCAGAATAGTCACTCCCCAACGAGCTCTGGTAACCTTACTCACTCGCAGAAATAAAACTATTGTTGATTCACTGCGGTCTTCTGTCAGTCGGAGGTACGTCCCAAGTCATGCAGCTCAATTTCAGCGAGGAATCTTGCTATACCCTACTTCCTACTCATGATGATTTGCATGAGGCTCAATAGAAAATATAACTCGGTCCTACCACCAGCTTGGAACCTCAACTAACTGAAAGTCTTATGTTGCCAATACATTAATACTGCTAAGTCTATAGCTTGATTGACATAATATGTATTTTACATGCCAAAATTGAGTTTGAAAAAGGACTCGATAAAGAACTTGAGTATCATGAATTCCTCAACTAAAGCGTGGTTTTGTTATAAAAATAAATAATTATCGATATCATTTAGGTAACTTTGTTAATTCACCAATATTTTCCGCACAAGGAAAATTCTATCATTATTGCCCATAAAAATATTTTCTAGTATAGAAATAATTAATACTTTTTTTGTATGTAGTTCGGATCAGTTCGTGTAATATTTTCTTCTCAAAGCTGTCTCCTCACTAATCGAGAGCGTCGTCTGGCGAGGCGGGCGGGCCGATCTAGCGACCGATCGGCCGTGTGGGTCGCTACTGTGGGCGGTGTGCGCTCGCCCTTACAATGCATCGTGTGCGCGCGCCTTAAATCATTCTCGCGTACTTGTTGCTGTGAATGCCCAGTGCTGTCTCAAGGTGATTCCATTTTTATTTCTCTTTTGTTTTTGTCATGGTAGTAGTTATTGATGGCGTTTAGCGCCTGATCGATTCTCAAATCGAATCATTTCATGGGAAAAATTATCATCACCTTTATTATCATCATAATCATAATCATAATCATATATTTATTGCATTCATGTAGTAGAAAGGTGTTACAAAATATAAATGTTTCATACATGACCCTGCTAGGGCACAACAATATGTACTTATTTATAATCTTTAATTTACAACATTAATTATTTCGTTCATTATATTATATATTTGGTATATTATCTAATTATGGCATTCTTATAGTATGATGATCTCATATTATTTAATTATGGCATTATTGTTTTATATATCTAATAACATTATATAATTTTCCATTCATTCCATAACATTATATATATATATACCTACTGGTGACATAAGTAGTAGTAGGTATATAGTATGTAGTAGTATGTAGGTATATATGATGCTGATATAGATGATGATCATTTTCAGGCAGTCAAAGGACAACTGCTAAATAAAAACCCTGCCCGCATCGAACCATTTCTAGCTCTCTTAACCAGGTCGTATGGACTGTCCTTCTTGATGAGGGTTTTCTTATGCTGCATCTTCCAGTGCATGGTCACCACTTCTTGGCACATGGGCAGAAAGGTTCTCAACCTAAAAACAGCCTTTAATTCAAATTCAAATTCAAATATTTTTATTTCAAGTAGACCAATATTACAGGTTCTTTCGAAATGTCAACACTAGTTGCAAACCTAAAAATATGCCTGTTAAATATAATACTGATGTTGGCTTTGATGTTGCTTTGTGAAATGTTAAAATACCTACCGGTTACCAGGTAGTCTGGGATTGTCGTGCTCACTCAAATGTCCTGCTGATGGTAGCGTTGTTTGTTAGGTCCTTTTATTCCCTACAAGATGGTTAGGTAGAGCGACGCCGGTCGCAGGTCAAATGTTCATGCTACATTTGCCCCTACCGGTATTTGAACCCAGGACCATTACCACAGAAGACAGCCTTTAATACCACTCCGCTAATTGAGTCCGCAATATTTTCTATTCATGTAAGTCTAAAAAACTATAATTATATGTATTTCACTTCACAAATGATTTCCAAAACAGCTACCTTTTCTATCAAATACCTAGTTGTTACGTCAATAACATTCGATATAATGTTTAGATCAATTGAAGCGTTGGTTTAGTCTCATTGGTCACACCGCTAGGCTACCACAGCTCTCAAATGAGAGGAGGACTCGTGCCCAGCAGTGGGACAATAATGGGTTTATGATGAGTTACCTACACTTAAACCAACTAAATCAATTCCGTTCCGTACTTGTATAAATAATGTTAGTAACAATTCTACAATAAATGTTTGATAATCACTATTGTTAATTATAAGTGACGTGGTTATTAGTCAAGTCACGCGCAGACATTAATATCGAGAACTGGTATGTGAACCCGTTCGACCGTGTTCGATGCTAACGAGATATGTAATCGATATAAACATGTAACAAAGATTGTTATAATATCGATTGTTTATTACATACATACATACCATCACGCCTGTCGTCCCCGAAAGGTTAGAAAGAGGTGTACTAATGTACACCCACGTTTCGCCGGTATGTTTTAGATCCCATGTAATAGGTGGCGAGCCTATTGCCATTAGCCGGGCACGAATCCAAACTCCGAGCTGCTACTGAGAATTTTACAGAAAAACCCAAATAACACTTTGCTCGTCCGGGGAATCGAACCCAGGACCTCTTGCTCGGCAGTCGCACTGTAATTATAACCCAATTATATACTTGAAAGAAAACTATGCAACAATGGTACGGCCACACTATAGCCAACGTATCCGGGAAATGAAACATTGGCGATACGTTTTAACGTTGTTTTTGTGACTTGACTAATTACAGCTTCAATTAGGCAAGTTGAGACAATGTTGGACGACATATTACTGAATAATTGGGCAAATGAAGCTTTAGACTGGGCATTCAGATTTTGTCATCAAACTGCATTATTCTCATGTTAATATTAAATACGAACACTGTAAATATAACCAATTATTTAATTAAATATAACAATTTCTTGTATCTATGGAGTTTTTGCCGGTTCTTCTCCATAAGACCTACTTTTTGGAACCGTGCAACTAGCGTTGACATTTCGAAAGAACCTGCAAAAAATATTTTAATTTGAATTGAATTTTTAAATAGTAGTAATGTAGTTTAAATACTCGTAGCTTGAAATCTTCTTGTGTTTAAAAAACAGAAACATAGGGTCTGCAAAGAAGATACTACATTCTAGACTTACATTCTAGCAGTACCTATGAAACAAACGAGATATTTTGAAGAAGATAAGATTCAAGTCGAAAAACTTCTCGCAATTCGGCGCCGGCGCATCTATACGGTATAAAGGCGTTATCACATTAACAATTAGCGATTGAATTATACTACGGAGTCGCGTGCCTGAGCCGAACGGTTAACCGACGGATAATGTTGGGCATGCGCTTGTACGATCACCTGCCTTAAACGCGCGGCTAACGTCAGGATAGTGTGGATGTGGCTTAAAAATATCAATAAATAGCCAATACAATTAATAGTATTATCTTGGATGTAGAAGTCGAGCTGCCATTGGTACCCCAAGCTCTTGAATTCAAATAATTTTAGACTTAGTCTGCCTGTGACTATGGATTAATGTAATAGATTCACAAAGTCTCGCGTAAAATAATATTAATATACCACGATAAAATACCTAAAAAAATATTTTAATTTAAGATTTTCAAATATTCGCACACTTTAATAAATTATTGTATCTTGATGTTATTATTATCAAACTATTATTTTTCTGAACATAATAGTGGTCAAATCCAATTCTCAAAATCATATTCTCAGATGTTAATAAACACGACAAAGCTGCATCTGTATTTAAATCAATAAATTAAAACTAGTAAAAGAAATACAGGCCTTCAGGTTTTTGAGCTAGTATTCAAAATTAAAATAAACAATAGACTAACAGTGGTATGTTTAGTCTAATTCATCCTTGTAGATGAAATTATCAGCTTGATCATGAGGCTATCAATATTGTTATATCCTTGTTAGCCACGAGATGGCAACATTATAATAATTCTTATCCACCATAAGCTAACGTCGATAAATAACCTCAATATGATACGGTTTTAAGTTTAAAGATATCGAAATTTTCCATCACAGTGATCCCATACCGACACAAGTACTTCCTTTTACTTTTAATAATTTACGACATTACCTTTAAGTAATTATTTTTGTGATAAATAGGTTATTTCACAAATAGATTATACGATGCAAGGTGATTATTTATTTGGTTAGCCAACAGTTTTATCATCATCATCAACCAACTTTTTTCCTACTTCTGGGCACGGGTCTCTTCTCATTTGAGAGTCATTAGGCTATAGTCCACCACGCTAGCGTACTGCGGGTTGGCAGACTTAACACGCCATTCAGAAAGTCTCTCAAGTATGCAGGTTTCCTCACGATGTTTTCCTTCACCGTTTTGAGCATGTAATAAATACGCACATAACATCCGAAAAGTCAGTGGCAGTGCCTTTGGTTCGAACTTGAGACCGTTGATTTCTCAGTCCACTGGTTTATACCTACATATTGGTAGGCATAGTACAAGTTCTCAACGAGGTAACGATAAAAAAAAGGACATAAAATTACCTCAAAACCTCAAATATTAATCTTGGTCTTTACTATGACATTGTGAGGAACTGCCTTGTTGGTCTAATGATCGTAAAGGACGACTGCTGTGCAAGAGGTTTCGGGTTCAATTCCTAGGTCGGGCAAAGTGTTATTGGGTTGTTCTATTAAATTCTCAGTAGCAGTTTGGAGTTCAGATTGGTGCCCAGTTGATGGCAATAGGCTCGCCCACTATTACATGGGACCTAAAAACATACTGGCAAAATGTGGGTGTACATTTGTACACCTCTGCCTAACCCTTCGGGGACAGGCGTGATGGTATTTATGTGTATAAAACCTACATGCCTGTGAGGTTTTTATGGCCTCCGGAGTCTGCCAACCTGCCTTTGGGAATGACCTTCTGAAGCAAACATAATGTTATTACTTATTGCAGTAAAAAATAAATCTATTCTTAATTAAATTGGAGTATTGATTGACTGTAGGTTGTGAAGATTAGGAAGTTGCTCTACTTCATAAAGTTTGATTGTGTTTCTATATAATTTTTAATATTATATTTATCTTATGTATTGAATGCTGGATGCAGGTGGCTCAAGACCGGTCGTTGTAGAAATCTTTAGGCGAGGCTTATGTCAATGGCGTTATCTGGCTGATTTTATGATGATGATTGAATACTGTTTTATTATACCTACTAGAAGGTGTTAAAATAAAACCGCTTTTAAAGGATTTTACCGTGGTATATTGTTAAATCCTAGCGTTTCAGATCCTTTAAATGTAGAATACACGGTGTCGGTCAAATAGATAAGTACATCAGCAACTCTGCAAGTTTTTACTAATTATTAGATGACATTCGATCACATCGTAAATAATACATTAATATAAATTGAGTTGAAACAATAAGAGAAAATAATATACCTCAGGTATGGTTTTTTTATTTATTCACTTACAATTGTCAATATTTCTAGTAAGTACTTAAAACTTTACATTCATTTTAAACAACATGGTATAAATATATTTGTAGTAGGTAGAGCAACTTTGCTTCTACAAATCATTACACGAACGGTCATCGTAATACAGTTGCCACCTACCGTCCAACTGATTGAAATCAATCTCCAGACTTGTGCTCATCGATTTGATTATTGTCCAAAATATCACTCTCAACCGCAGCTTAATTTAAACTATAAACCTAAAAACTAAAAGTCCAAATTCGATTGTCAATATGATAGCTTCACAAATTTAGATTTTCTGTAGAGTAAGTCAAGTGTTGATTAATTTCGATTCTTATGCAGTCATAATAAAGTCTAAGTCTATTTAGTTATGGTACATTCAAGTTTGTCAATCTGCAAATGGTTTTCTATTAATAGTTTGGACACAAAAAGTCAGATGATTCGTAGTTTCTATGAGTGGTTCCCATAGAATAATATGTCTTTCAAATAGCTTTGGACTGTGGGATTTGGATTATGTTTTTTTAGGTAGCGATGATCCGAATTCGATTTATAGAAATTAAATAAGTGTGGCGAGATTATTTAACTAAAAACGACCCGTAAAAAACCTAAACGCCTTAGATCAAAGTGCCCCAATGACACTTAATAAATAAAATATTTTTTCTCTTTATTCAGAAACTGAGTGTTTTTTATACCTTTTCTTGAAATATAGAGTATATACGTAATTTTATACGCAGATATGATCTTAATGGCCTATAATAGTCGTGACTGAATGTCACATAAATTATTATGAAACGCGATATTGTTGTTTCAAGTATTTTTGACGGCAATCGGTCAGCTCCTCAGAAGTGTGCCTTTGAACAATTGTACAGGGGTTCCGAAGCGAGACCCTAAGGACTAATTTACTGCCCCACTGTTGGGCTTGAGTCTTCTCTCATTTAACAGAAATTAATGCTATAGTTCACCACGTTAGCCAGTATCAAAGCTACCTTAAAAAATGGTCCTTATTCTTATCAAAACATCCCCATAACTGACCATAAACGTGAACGCAGGTGAATACCAAAAGATAATGAAGGACTACAAAGAGGTGAAACTTTTTCGAATAATTCAACCCCATAGCACTCGCCCCCACCCCTGCGAAGCCTCGAGGAATTAATTAGGGCCAAAGATCGTGATTTATGCTTTCATTTTTAAGCTCGATGTCCCCGAATGGAGTACTATGAACTAACTCGAAAGATTATCACTAAACCAATTCTAGTATAATCACTTGTAATGTTATGTCACCTATATCATACACAAATAATATTTTTTTAATTGAAATTTATATATTCGTATATAATAAACCCTTTGATTTTTTTTACTTTTGTCACAAACTAGGAATTTTCACCATTATAGTGGGTGCGTTTATAACACAAATATGCAAAATACATAAATACCCAGTCCTGCAACGGCGGTAGGCCATACATTATATTTGTTACGTGTGGGGATCGAATCCGTGACACGCGGCGGATAAGTCGATGGCTTGATCTATGCACCAACCGTGCCGTCTTGTTTAGTTACACTTACGCAAATGCATTGAAACATGTTGACATACAACTTTTTTTTACGGATTTTATCGCGGTATATTATTTAAATCTGAATGTTTTTGGATCATAATCAATCAGTCACTTAACAACATTCTATTCAGTCAGTGTAGGATCAAAAATAGTTAGAAGTTCTATCTTAGCTTGATATAAACTTGATATAATTAACATTTTCCGCCTAAAATTCGTGGATCCCTAGTACTGGCGATGGGTACTGATTAAAAGTTTTCCTGTAAAACCTTTTTATATTCAAAGGGATAAGTCGTGAAGGAATTCGTTTACTTTATCATTGATGTTCCCGCTCCTTGCTACCCAGATTTATAACACTTTTTACAATAGTTTAATTTGTTTTCTTTGAAACATCCTTGTTTAACGAAATATATATTGGAGGGTTAAAAAAGTTAAAGTATTTGTGGCTACACTAAACAGTGGATATTTATTGAGCTTTCAAATAGCTTGACAAGGACTTGGATAGGTAGGATGGTTTTTTAATACTACTTATGACAATAAATTGGTATGTGACAATTTTTTTATCTTAACATATTATTTATTTATTCTTGTATGTGTACAATTTAGACATACAAGCCGGACGTAATTCTATATGATATCTTTTTCTAGACAATCTTTCGGTACATGCGTTGGTAGAGTAGAAAGACAAAACATAAAAATAATCGACTTTGAAAATTTGATCAATCAATACTAACTACAACACTTAATCAACGCATTAATTATGCTGTCGATGTACATAATTACATAAGTTTTAAAAGTTATAAGCTTTGAACTTATTTTACTATTTCTTTTAATTTAGTGAATAGGTAACATAGCCCTCCTATAACTAAGTCAACATCATTATTACGTATTCCTTTGTAATAATGATGTCAATGTGGATTAAATTTTATTAGAAAATTAAACAAGTAGCTTCAAAGGTGGTGAACTACGAACTAATTTATTTTGAATGAGGTTATGAAACAATTTCTTAACAGTTATATCATTCAATCAATATGACAATATGACATATAATATATAAACTGGGTTACACGTTTAGTGCACAATATCCCCAATAGAGGTTGCTGGTTTCAGTTGATGTTTTTAATAATCAATTTTAACAAATTTCTTCAAAGTCCTTCAAACGGTTTACAACATCAAGGTTGTGAACTTCCGACGGTCTCCTAGGCAACACAACAGCAAAAACACGAATGATTCTGGTGATTCTCTCACCCTGATTGCTTCATCCGTTGAGTGGTCCTATGGGCACAGTTGAGCTAGAGATCTTCCCAGGTCGAGCAAAGTATTAGTGGGTTTTTCAATCAAATTCTAATCAACTCGGAGTTTGGATTCGTTTGATGGCTATAGGCTCGCCCCTATTACATGGACCTAAAACATACTAGTGATTTTGCGTGTACATTAGTTCATGTCTACCAAACTCGGGGACGACAGGCGTGATGGTATGTATTTATGTATATGAACATTCTATAACGGTGCGAAAAAATTGGTCCTATTTTTGGTCCTTCGAGCCGAATCCTGTCATAGCATCAATGACAAAACAACGACGTCAACTAACGCGACATTGTAGCCAAACCTGACATACTTGACACTTGACAGAATCATAATAAGTCCTTTATTATGGACATTAAACAAACAACTACATTTGCAATTTTATACGCACAAGCAGCCGTGATACTTTCGTTCATTTGACACTGCAAATGTACTCACAAACGCGCCGACATCGCTTCATTCCGACTTAAAGGGCATTTTTTATCTTCAACATCATGCATCCATCTCGCTCCCATATTGATGACTCCACGAACAAGACAGAGACAAAAGATCTCGCCAGTAACCCTTTTGATGTCGCCGCTCGCGGTCATTGCATCGCATAAGTTATTCGCTGACTTTTTTTTTCATATCGAAAACTAAGAAAAAAGTTATAATGATTGTATGTTGGTATTTTCGTTTCGTAGCAATTTTCGGTAATCCAAGACGTCTGGGCTGTACATCCTACGATTATGTTCGGCAAGGTTATGCGTGGTGATGAGAAATCGAAATTGAGACGTAACTTTTGGGTGGTAGAGTCCGTTTTCGGAGTGTGAGATGGTAATGAGAACTTTGTTTTGCAGATTACAAGGAGCTAATTGATTTCGGCAGCGATTGGCAGAGCCCGAAATTGGCCGATTCGATTTATTTGTTTGTTTGTTCCTTTGTATAATGGATACAAATGATTGAAATTACAAATGCCGTTTTCCAATTATCGGCTTCCGAATAAGAGATGTTGGGAATGAATTTGTGAATGTAATTGAATTGTGAGGTATTGATTGTAAAACGATTTTTATGGAGATGATATTCTGAATGATGCCTTATCTTGTTTTGTTGATTTTTGAAAGGTTGTTTTTCAATTATTTATTTATGTTATTCTTTAATTTATAATGTTACTATAGAAGATACCTACTTTAAAACAAATGAAATATATATAGGTACATACATATACAGCCTTTTTCCCATGGAGGTTGGTAGAAACTACAGAATGCCACGCGCTACAGTCCCTGCATACCAAAAGTGGTATGAAATATAGTCTAGTTTAAATTAGTTATTGGAAGAATTAGACTGGTAGAATTAAAAATTTAATTACTTTTTAGGGATATTATCCTTTTTAGGGAGAAATTTTCGTAGCATGCATAGACTATTCAATCATTTGGATGGACTCCGTAAAAATTTTTTAGTTAGTTTTATTTCAATGCCTAATGTTTGCGTTAATGCAAAAATCAATAGTTCTAAGTTCGTTATCTTTATTATATTACTTTTATTGTCATCTCACTCACTCAACGGACAAAATCAAAGGTAAATGATAGAAAAGAAAAACAATGTCAAGATATCCATTCGTAACAAAAACATTCCCAGATACAGACAGCCTTGAGAGTGATCGAGTCTTTCCCGAAGCACTCCGAAAGCCTCCGAAGCACTCGAGAGCTTCGAGTGCCATCGAGTGTAGTGCCCTAGGGACAATCTGTTGGAAAATGACAAGAGAAAAACAAACCTTTGTCACGAATCACCATCGAACTGATTATTACGTGTCTGTCTTAATTGTCTTTGATAGCAATAGCCTCTGATATTGTCATTGACACGACTAATGATGGTGATTGTGTAAAAAAAAAACAATAAATCAGAATAAAATATATCTACATTTCTAAAGTGCATATGTAAAAATATATACAAAATTTAAATGAGTCTTGTCTTAGGTTGTAGAAAGAAATTGCTTATTGATAAAAAAACACACACACGATTGTGTTATAATATGTTTCATTTTAATAATAGCTTTAACTAATTGTGCATTTTATTAAATTAACAAACCTTTTTACTCCTTTAATACTTTAAATTAAAAATCAAACAAGCAAACTAAATGGTATCAAATTAAACATAATGATTTACATATTTTTGACCTTAAATGGCAAAAGAATATAATACTTAATTCAATTCAGTATAAATGATAGGTATAAACTATCTGACAGGTGAGTACTAGTTTATCTTAGACATAATTATGTATAAATATCATATAATGATTCTTTGCAGTATCCATGGCATCCTGCATATAGAACCTGGAAAAGTAACTTTATTTCAATGTATTATATATTATTATATTTTATTTTATGCGTATGTGTTTATGTAATATATTTAAAACAGTTCAATGCGTAATAACTGAGTGATTAAATCAAGTGTAGTGAGTAAACAAATCCCTATGAAAATAACAATAGCAATCGATCTCCATCGCGATACGTAATACCGGCCAGTGGCAATTGGAAAATTCTACAAATAAATCAACAGTTTGAAAATTTCGCAGTACAGTTAGTCTGTAACAACCCTTTCTGAATGCTGGAGGACCCTACAGGCTACAGACGCCGTCCCCGGGGTTCAAGTGCCCCTTATTGTCCCCACTATCGACTTCCGAAGTTACTTTGAGAAAATTTTAATTAATCATTGTTGCATTGTAGTTATTGTTTTTGGATTATAAGGGATTTCTAGAGAGAGACGTAAATTATTCTGACTGACAGTGAGATGCTTGTCTGTGATTTTTTTATTTTGTATATTTGATACATACATAGACTCATCACTTTTTCCCATGGGAGTAGGCAGAAACTACAGAATGCCACGCGCTACGATCCCTGCATACCACTTTAGCCTCGTCCACATTCATATATCTTGTAATGCATGAGCGTCAATATATTTAATAATTATAATATACCCGGACATTATGACACAGAGCTATAGAGGGCTATCTAATATCTAGGCTATGTCAGCTCTATTAAGTCTATTTGTATTGTAAAATTGTTGTTTATTATAGTCTAGAAGTGACACATCGCATTAAAAACACATGATTTAAATAATGCAGTGGGTTGTAATTACAAAAGCCTGCAGTGAATTAACAATAGTTGTCTTTCTGCGAGTGAGTAAGGTTACCAGAGCTCATTGGGGGAGTGACTATTCTGACAGCATGGGAATTCCGTTTGCTGTCAGTTCAGTAACTCCCTATTTAAGAAACCTGAACTGTTTCTAAGGGGTTTCGCAACGCATTTGCCAGCCTCTGGTGTTGCAAATGTCCATGGGCGGCGGTGATCACTTAGCATTAGGTGAGCTGCCTGCTCGTTTCACCCTTATCACCATAAAAAAATAACTGTTCAGATTTCAGAAGTGTATATATAATAAACCTGCAGTAAAAAATAATTAATACCTTGCTTGTATGCTTTTCGTGGACAGAAAGGTCCATAATAATATCTAGCTAATGCCAAAATTTACCGCCTAATTGATTTTCTTTCTTTCTTTAGAATAATAAAAATATAATTTTATCATTTCTTTAATCTTCTTTGTTATATGAGTATGTTAATATTTTATAAATTAGGAGATAATCCAAAAAATCCGTTGTTAAATTTTCAGTCAACTTATAAAAATCTGGCCTTTTAAAATCAATCAAAAGTAAAACCAAAATGGCGTTAAATCTCCATAATCTTTTCTGGGGACGATTAGCTAAATTCGATGCGCACCCTCGAATAAAAAAAAATATAATCTTAATGGACTACTTCTGCTAATACTAATTACGAAATAAAAAATTACGGCGACTTGTGATTGGTTCCGATTTGTGTAGCGTCAGCAGAAAAAAGTACCATTTATTAAAAAAAATATGTATATATGTAGTATATCAACCGACTAGTATCCGTAACACAAGCCCTGTTTGCTTAGCTCGGAACTAGATGGCGCTGTGTCATAATGTCCAGGAATATTTATTTATTTTATTTATTTATTTAGTAACCAACTTATGAAAAACTGTGGTAAGAAAAGTGAGCCTAGCGGTGTGACCAGTGGACTAAGATGTCAGAGGTCTCGAGTTCAAACCCAAGGCACACACCACTGACTGTTCCTAAGTTATGTGCGTATTTATCACATGCTCTAACGGTGAAGGAAAACATCGTGAGGAAACCTGCATGCTTGAGAGATCTTCTCGATGGCATGTAATATCTGCCAACCCGTAGTAGGCTAGCGTGGAGGACTAAAGCCTAATCCCTCTCAATAAATGAGAGGAGACCCGTGCTCAGTAGTGGGACAATGATGGGTTGATGATGATGATGATGAACCAACTTATACTAACGTATACATATATTTCATGATATTGAAAGTTTTGTTTTGTAAAGTATTGTAAAGTATTGTTTCTATGAAAAGGAAGAGTCTTTGCCCGTAACTTTGGGTGCTCTGCCGTCCACTAACTAAAAGGCCGTTAAGCCACAGTTGGTCGTTTTTCACTTTGTAATGTAGTCTTATACAACTTTCGATGCTCTATCTTTCGGTGTAAGAATCATTTTTCTATGATTTATAGTTTTAGAGATACAGAACATTGCTGAGCAGTTAAACCACATAAATTTCGTTACTCCCTTAATTAAAAAGCGGCTAAGCCACAATACTTCTCTAGAAAGACGTTAACATACTTTAACGACAAATTAATGTATAATTTTTTTCTAAATTTACTTAACTAAAAGTACGTTATCTAGCCATGCTTGACTAAAAAGCAGCTAACTGTCTTTAACTACCTTCATGTATTGTGTCATAAAAATAACCATTAAGAAAAACTACACTAGAAAGCAGTTATACGCCAATAGCGGCTTTTAAGTTATGTATTGAAATTAGTATTAGCTAAATATCAATCGCTAGAGAGAAGCAAAACGACAACACTAGTCTAAAAAGCAGTTAAACGGTCGTGATTTGCGTTTGCGTTTGACTAGCTCAGGCTATAATTCCTTCCTTTTCCTTTTTTTTCATATTATATTATGACTGTGATGACTCTGTTAATGACTACCAACTATGTGAAGAAGTTTTTAGTGATGATACTGAATATGGTTATGACATGCAAAGATAAAATACAGTTTCAAACCCTAAAAGTAAACCTATATTGAAAAGGAAAACATCAATACCTAAAACTTTTCCAAAAAATTAATAACGCGACGACATACTCAAGAATTTACAAGAACAGAAGAGATTATTGGACATCGGTTACAGAAAAGACGTACATCTTTATTTATTTTTGATTGCTCTATTTCTACAGATTTAGTAAATTTAGCACCACCATCTTCCACAAAGATAAAGAAATATAATACCAGCTTGAAAGATAGATTAGTTGAGAAGGAAAAGGAACGCAGAAGCAAGTACAATGTAAAAACAGGCTGTGATATGAAGTGTACAAAATTGTTCAACTATATTTACTCCCGAGGAATGTTTGGATATTAATAACAAGTATTGGATGATGCCACAATCTGAAAGAAGATTATTTATAAGAAGTAATTAGCCTCAACATTTTGTAAACTACGTAGGTAACGTATCAGATCGACGCATACATAATTCAAGTCTCAGAGCGTATCTTAAAAATATGACTTAAGTGCGTTTTAAACGAGGAAGTTTTGATCACCATTATAAGGAAGCTTTTGATGAGGAATATGTGTCTCTTAAATTTTTAAACGATAAATACTTGAAGAACCCGCATTTTGTTTTAACATTTCGTACGAAACCGAAAGGAATGGATTAATCTTTTAACAAAGTTATCGCCAATTATACCTAAACATAAGATGTTATTTTGGCAAAATTTACCGATCAATGAAGGAAATAATATATCTGAATTGAACCAGAAGAAAAACAAAAGGATATGTAGTAAACAGAAAGACTGAAAAAGTGCCTTTAGAATAATGTTGTTTTTTATAATTATGTTATTAAATATTTTTGTTTAATTTATAACTTAATTTTGATAATACTACACGAGTGTTACTAGGTATAATTGCTTATTTACTTAATCTGATTTACTCATTTTGTTAAAGGTTTTAATTAGTATTTAAGCATAAAAAATGGCCGAATTTATATTTTTTATATGAAGTCTAATATTTAATTGATTTATGTGTTACGCACAATTATATTATTTCAACTTAGCAATTATTGATCTCTGATTGTGATATCTTTATTTCATAAGTGCATAAGAATTTGAAACCAATGTGTGTCATGTGCCATAAAGCTTTCAAAAACGATACTTACATGTTTTGGGTATTTTTATAAAATAATTATAATATAATTTTTCCTATGGTTTCGCGAATACTGATTATTATTAAAGATGTAATTGTGATCTCATTACTGAATAAGATTTGTAAAAGTTTGATTAAACTAGGTTTTTTTTTATTTTAAATTGTTTAATTAATAATAAGCTGTTTGTTAAGTTCCTACACAATTTAATTAGACGGACTCATTGTCTATTCTTTTTATTAATAAATAAAGTTCTGATTTTCATAAAATAGTTTTTAACTTCTCAACTTTTTACCCGCAAGTGCTTATTTAAAAGGCAGTTAATTGCGAGCGAGATGTCTTTAACTGCCTTCTAGTTAAGTATTACGAGAACCAGTATAAAAATATGTTTTACAATACCGAGCTTAAAAGCGTTTAAAATCCCATAACTGCTTTCTAAGTAAGCAAAGTAAGTCTTCCAAGTGTTAGTTACTAGGCTATAAGTCTGTTAAAATCCATTAACTGCTTTATAACTAAGTATATTTTGATAACTTTTACTATAAGTACAAGACATGGTGGCTACAAGAAATTGCTTTACTATAAAGCAGTTAAGGTATGGTTAGCGGCCTTATAGTGCAGTATATTATGTAAAAATTAAAAATAATGCTTAGCTACAAGTTAGAGAATGAATTTAAATAAAATGTGATTAAAATAAATGAATGCAATATATCACATATTGTGCAGAAAGACCATGCCTACGTATATAACTTGCAACCTTGTTCCTAGGTAGCATACTTTTCAAGAGACATTAATTCCCACTTATTTTTGCGTTTTCTCGAAAACTACTTTTTGCACTTAGCTGCCTTTTAGTTAGTGGACGGCAGTGCTGTAAAGAATCCAAAACGTTGGAATAAAAGAATGACAATATACCGCGACATAATATCTATAAAGTACCTAGTTTTATTGCAATGTCCAATATTCGCGTAAGTGTAAGACATCAATAAGTTTAAACTAAGAAAATAATGAATATTAATTACTGAATTGAAACTAAAACATAGAATCAATGGGGTCATTAAGATGTAATCTCAGGATCCTAATTATTTACCTCTTTCTTTGCATATCGGCAACCGCCTATTTCGGTTCGACCAGTTTAAAATTAGTGCCATCGGCGTTGTGTACATCCACCTATTACAATCGGTTGGTAAACATTTATGATAGCAATTTTGCAGAATTCATCATCATCAATTTGAAAAACCTCAATGATTTTTACATTTGTACAATTTAGATTTCACCACCTTTGAATTAAAATTAAATGAACCGAATTTGGTTTATCCGTTTAAGAGCGATAAACAAAAGCACAGACTGACATACAGTTATACAGACACTCAGATACATAAATTAGGGATTAAAAATCAAGATATCAAGTGTAACTTAGTTAATAAATCAAATTATAAAAACATTCTTATTGCGTAGATATTTTTAATAACTTTCAACAAAGAAAACAATCACTTGTTTTTCTCACAGTGCTAATTTAGATTATCTCGGCCATTTTGTTTTTGCATTTTTTTTTTCGAATGCCAAACGCTTCTCTCTGGGGAGCTACTTTGACATCCAGCGCACCCCCAAACATTAATACCGTGAAATGGCTGCTTTTCAATCAGTATTAATTTTTTCCTTCAATTCCTTTTTTTTAAATGCCAGTATTGTGTTATTATTGTAAGAGTATTTGTTTAAAATATGTGGTATTTGACTTACTTGGTGATTTTTTCCATTGTCTAGTATTTGACATCATTATTTTTGTCGTAATCTTACTAGCATAAAATAACATTACATACAATCACGCCTGTCAAATTAAAATGAAATTCAATTAGACCAATATTACAGGCGAGCTGTGGTAGCCTAGTGGTGTGGCTAGTGAACTGAGATGTCCAAGGTCTCGAGTTAAAACCCAAGGCACGCACCACTGACTTTTCGGTAGTTATGTGTGCATTACTCACATGCTCAAATGGTGAAGGAAAACATCGTGAGGAAACTTGCATGCTTGAGAGATCTTCTCGATGTCATGTGAAGTTTACCAGCCCGCAGTAGGCTAGCTTGGTGAACTATAGTCTAATCCCTCTCAAATGAGAGGAGACCCGCGCCCAGCAGTGAGACAATAATGGGTTGATGATGATGATTGTTAAAAACTAGATGAACTATGTCGTCCCCGAAGGGTTAGGCAGAGGTGTAGTAATGTACCTACCCACTCTGAAAAATTAGACGAATCCGTACCCAGCAGTGGTACTGTAAATGACTTGATAATTAATGTTATTTATCAGATTTTGCAAAATAATTTGAATACCTACCTATTTATTCAGTAGGTACATTTGTATCGTTTCATATAAAAATGTTTAATGGAAGTACGAATAAAAAATTCAGTTCATTTTTGTTTTAAAAAGTGCGTAGGTATCGAAGTGAAACTTTGATCAAAAAGAAGAAAAATATTTGTAAATATAAGGAAAAGAATGACTGACCTCCGCCCGTCCGTCTCGATCAAAGGGAAACAATTATGAAACATTAAAAACAAACAAAAAGGATAAAATGGGCGAAACAAAAAAAAATCTCGCATTCTTCTTCCATTCGAGTTGCTTTTTTTCTTAGGGTGGATTTCACAACCCTTTATGTTTAAAGGGAAAAATAAAGCTTAAACAATACATGAGATTTTTTTTCTCGAAGAATCATATTTTATACCGGGAGGTAGGGTGAAAATTTACTGCAAATATTGAACTTCATAGTAAGAAAAAAATTAAAACGTTTTTCACAATCGATAATTTAATCATTCTTTGAGTTTCTCGCTTTTATAACGGTTAAAGCAACTTAAAGTTACAAAATAGCTAAAGTCGATCTTTAATTAGTTTAAAAAAACTAGGGTAAGACCCATACACCATTTTCAAGATAATTATCAATTCAAAAATATCTAAATACAATAAATGTCCTTCAAGTTAATTCGATAGGTTAGACAGGATTTTAAGATGACTTTCTTAATGTTTATTATCCTTAAGATTTTTTATCCTTATCATACATTTAACTGATTGGTTTACTAAAATTGCGACTATCGACTATTTTGAGTTTCAACTTTGGCTTCGAAAAGTCAAGTAAAATTTACTTCACAGCTGCCAGCTCCCGTGCTGTCGCCATGGCCAGCGCCGCGGGTACGTCGTGTGTTAATTGTTTGTTCTTCATTATTTTCGACTTCAATTGCCCTTTTGTCTCTGCCATTCTTTTCACAATTCCGCATAATTCCAAAGGCTTTCTTCCAGTAAACGATTCCGTTCATTTTTCAGCCTTTTCATTGGGAATCCGAATTGTTTCTCCTGCGTCATCATTAACTTGCTGAAAAACTGAAATAAGTACTTATTTTTTTATTTATTATTTTCCGAGCTTTTCTGTCTTTTGGCTGTCGATGTGGAAATTTGGCGCGGTGAGCTGTGCATTTTTTTCTCTTGGAGATCATCAACAATTAAAATTGTTTGCCCAATTTGTAGTTCATTGTTAAATCATTATATTTGTCCTATGTTTGGTTATTATGCTTATTGGTCTACAAAATTTGCTTCTAATAAAATATTACTTTCGTGAATACTATTGTAATGTAACTACTAACTACTGTTTTTGTTATAATTAAATCTCATGTCATCTCATGTATGTCTTCTGCTTGTGATGTTCTAAATCATCTGATTGTGATGAAGCTGTAGTAGGTTAACTGAGTATAAAACTGGTAGGTAGGGTAGGCGGTAAATGCATAACGTTGATACTTAGTGCTACCCGTGAAAAGCCGATCTGGGTGACGCTAGATTCTCATAAATTCAGATTTCTGACACTTACGCGAATATGAGACATAAAATACATAAAACTACATTTGAGGAATTTTATCGCGATTTATTGATAATATTATTAAGCCATCCATGGTTTTGTCCTAAAGCCATTTGTTGGTCATAGATGCTACTGTAAAAAGACGTTCTACCTCGGTTCTCACGTAATTAATCCATAAACTAATTCTATGACTCACTAATTACAACATTCTCATGGTAATATAAACACAAATAAGTTATTTCGACTGTCACGAACCCATAATTTAAAGGGAACTACCCGAAAACGTACCTTACAAGACTACCGGGGCGATATTGTACCATAAATGACCATAACTTCTTTGAAAAGATAAACTTTTTGGGCCAATTATGAGACAGAAGCGGTGTTTCCAAAAATTCTCTATATATACAGTTTTTATCTGCCATCACACAATATACCTACGTGGTAGATCGTATCTTTTTTAATTTACAAAGTTAATTGGGAGCCAAGCCCGAATCTGTAGACTCTTATTCCTGTGCTCATATAGTTGAAAGTCCTAATCGAATTTGGTTGCACAATTCTGATAAATAAGTTGGTATTTACTAAAATTGTTAGTCACGAATGTGATGGCCAGTGTCTTTTACTGTTTACAAGGTGATATTAAAACTTGACACGCCATTTTGGTTTCGATAGTTTTTTTATGCTGATACAAAATGCGTTTTATTTATTTCGGTTTAAAGTACATTATTGTTTTAAATTGATGTTATTACTTTATTACCTAATGGAAGTAAAAGATTAAAATTTATTAAACCAAGCGTACATAAAGTCTTGAAAATGAATGGTTAAGTACTTTTTATTCCGTGATCCTTTTCAGGACTTGCAAACCGGCCAGGTGAAGTGAGGACTTGCGGAAGGCAGCTGGCAGCAACTGGATGAGAAGAGTCGAAGAGGTCTGTGGCATTCACTAAAGAAGGCCTGCGTCCAACATTGGACGAATATAGGCTGATGGTGATGATGAAACTTAAGCATGAGTACCCACAACAAGCGTACTGGTCTATAAATTCTGTTCTAAGTAAAGCATTTCTCTGCGACTTTGGATCTTGTAGGGAATCAGAAACGTTTTACTGAAGATAAAGATGCGTAAAAGAGAAGAAGACGCTTTCCGTCTTACCGTCAAACAGAAACTGCACGGGCAGACTGCCCATGATCAAGGTTGCTGTGAAGGATCCGAAACGTCGGAATAAAAAAATAACAATATACAGTGATAAAATCGAACCATAATTGTATGCTTTATTAAATACATACACTCACGCTTTTTTCCCATGGGGGTAGGCAGAAACTACAGAATGCCACGCACTACGGACCCTGAATACCACTTTTGCCTCGTCCACATTCATACATCTCGTCAAGCACGCGCACCGGTTATGAGTACTGCGTACCTAACTTTTTTGAAGGAGTTCACCAATTAGGTCGGTGTATGTCCTTCTAGGGCGCCCCCATCCGGCGTTTCCACTAACATCCGCCTTATAAATTCCTTTCGTCAATCGCCTATCATTCATTCTTCCAACTTGCCCAAACCATCTCAGTACATTCTTCTCAACTTTTGTCACTACGTCGTCTTTCAAACCACAACGTTTTCTTATCGCATCATTCCTCAATCTATCATTCAAAGTTACACCACACATACTTCTCAAAGAACGCATTTCCACGACATTAATTCTGCTTTCATGCCTCTTCTGCCATACCCAACTTTATAAAAAAATATGTTTAATAACAACAATTTCATCGCCACGGATCCCCGAAATCCGTAAACCGATACATCAGACAGAATCGAACGTGGCACATAAACAATGACTTTTATGTAACCCAATCCGATTCGGGAGCTTGGGTTTAAGTGAGACGTAAATAAAGAAGTTATGAGCTTGGATCCGACGCGATGTGTGAGCACTGTTCACACCGGATCCGTTGCCGGCGAGTGTAAATCGGTTAATACATTATCTCGTTATATATTTATATTATATTTTCAACCGTCGTTTCAAAAAGGTTATAGGCTGATAAATCCGCAAAAAAACAATCCAATTAAAACCATCAATACTCCTAAATATATGTACCTAACTCAAAGGTGACTGACTGACATAGTGATCTATCAATGCACAGCCCAAACCACTGGACGGATCGGGCTGAAATTTGGCATGCAGGTAGATGTTATGACGTAGGCATTTGCTAAGAAAGGATTTTTGAAAATTCACCCCCTAAGGGGGCAAAACGGGGGTGTAAAGTTAATATGAAACTTTGCACGCGGACAAAGTCGCGGGAATCAGCTAGTAATTCTATAAATTAAACCTTCTAACAAAACAAACACAGCCCATACTTTCTAAAGCCCGATCTTACATTTCCCATATCTCCTTGTTTCATATGCGCGCATGCATCCGATGTCTATCAGCGAGATGAAAGGTGACCGAGCAAAGAATCAACGCTGTGAATGCTAAACACAATACTCGTTTTGTCTATTAATATTACCCGACTGTTACTGGAACGCCCATAACTAGAAACTTTTGGATGTCGCAATTGGGTTGAAGTGTAAAGTATCAGGTGATTTGTTTTTATGGACTTTGGTGTTGGGATTTTGAAAGACGAAGACGTTTATTGCTGGAACTCTGTAAATATGAGATGTTTAACAAAATTTGTATCAAGAGCTACCCTCTCGGTTGTAGCAATACTGAGCAATAATGAGGACACTCATTTCAGACCTATAACTACATATTGACAAAATTAAATTAAAAATATGTTAACAACTACTTATACATTAACTGATCTTCCTTTATATAAATAAACAAATATATCAGGACGTTATTACCTAGCTACGAGCTAAGCAGCGACGCTTGTGTTACGGAGCCTAGATTATTGGTAGACTACATAGATAGATGATTGTAAGTACATTCATATTATACATAGGACCATTAATAACTAAAACATTAATTTATTCTAATGATGGAACCCGGGATCCTCCCAAAGTGACGATAACCTTGATTCTATTGCATTAATCTGCTCATTAAATGTGATAAAACATTTGCCAAGTAAATACCTACTTCCTTTGATCAAACTCACGTTGTCAGATAGTCGGAATGCTCACAAAAGCTGTTTCATAACACCTGATAATTATATTAATCAATTCAATTCTAATTAGATCTTCAAATGATATTTTACAAATTGATTCATCAGTAATAATTGACCAAGTAACTACTTTAGTAGATTAATTAATTTCTCACTCATTTTTTCTCCCATCTCTGCCTACTCTATTCATTCACGTCATCTGAGATAAAAACAAAAGTTATGCGTAAAATTGCACGGTTCAACAATGATAGTTCTCCACATATCCTCTGAGGTTATCTGCCGCATCTCTCATATAGCGAAATATTAAACGTCGCCGCGTGCGCACTTTATTGATATTCGTATGCGGCCGCTAATAAAATGGCGATGAACAGGACATATTAATTCTGTACCGATTTAAGACGGATGTCGTATTGTGATTCCAAGTTTGTTTTGCTCAAATTGTTGCTTGATTTATTCTTTGGTATCTGTTTTCGTTAATATTTTAATTATGATGTCACTTTTAAATATGCATGTTGCATACACAATTAATTTTATTATGATGATAAAAAAGTACTGCTTTTTTTATTCATCCATTCTCATATATACGTATTTCTTTTTATCACACCGTATCCGTGGGACCTATATATAGTAAGCTTATATTTTGCAAAAGTCAAATCTTATACTATTACATGTATTTTGATTGACAGTTCATGTCAAATACTTGTATCTCGTTGCAAATAGTAATTGTTACTTAAAAGAACCAGTAAAAAGTTCACATACACTGCTTAAAATTTAGTTTTACCAATGATACAATCGATTGCCTCAAAAGAGACTAACGCATTTGCTTCAACTTCAAAACAACACCTACCTTGACACAAGGATGAGGACAATGCAGCTGTGACGTTGGATCGTTCTATACAACCGTATTTTGAAGAACAAAATGACTAAATGTACAAAGACTAGGTGGTGCCAAATTCATCAAAGTCCTTTCTGCAGGTCATTTACCTCTCGCTACAGCGCTAACACCTATTTGTCTACAGAATCTAGGCAGCCATTTAGTCTCCTTTACTTCCTACTACGAAATAAAAGACTCATTTGCGACCATATATTTCGAAATTAATATATTTTTGGATCTGTTTTGTAAACTACTGTTGGTTATATTGTCTTCTAGTAAGTTGTTATTGATAATCTTTATTCATTCATATCTTTTATTTTGGTGACTTCCTTACAATGAATACGTCTAGTGGTCGTAATTGCGACTACTGAGCGAAGGTCTTGGGTTCAATTGCCAGGTCGAGCAAGATGTTATTGAGGTTTTTTATGAAATTCTCAGTAGCAGCTCGCAGTTTTGAATCGTGACGGTTGATAAAACCGGCAAAATGTAGGTGTATAGAACACCTTTTTTTACCCTTTCGGGGACGACAGGCATGATAGTATGATTTTTGCATTTCTAAACTTTAATCATATCTTTTTGTATTTTTTAGCTTATTTCAAGCTAAGATTTTTTAATTTTTGATTAAGAAAGAAAAATTCAACCTCAGGCGGGACTCGAACCCGCGTCTTCTGGATCGGTACTCCAGACGCTCTGCCAACTTTCTTAATCAAAAATTAAAAAATCTTAGCTTGAAATAAGCTAAAAAATACAAAAAGATTGTATAAAGGTAATGCAATATCATCCGGAATCTACTCGCTGTAAAGGGAGAATTCTGGGTTGGGCAGAATTGTCCAATCGATGTTGCTATGTCGCCGTAAAGACATAAGTAACATAAAGAAAGAAAAATTCAACACATCAGGCGGATACCTCGGTGGCTCAGTTGGCAGAGCGTCTGGAGTACCGATCCAGAAGACGCGGGTTCGAGTCCCGCCTGAGGTTGAATTTTTCTTTCTTAATCAAAAATTTAATCATATCGATTAATTCAAACTCAAACTCAAATGATTTATTTCAATTAGACCAATATTCTAGGTACTTCTGAATTGTCAAAAACTAGTAGCACGGTTCCAAAAGGTAGGTCTTACGGAGAAGAACCGGCAAGAAACTCCATAGATACTCTTTTCTTGATAATTTCGACTGGCCTCTTATTGTGTTCAAGAAGCATATTGCCTCTAAGATTTCCGATACTAACAACGTATAATATACTTAACATCACATCAATATCGTTGAATCTAATAGTTATAACGCTAAGGTTGAAACTCATTTGACAATAAATGCAGATCTAAAAGACATTAGCATGCAAGCAGCAATCGCAACCCGATATGACAAGCCAGTGTGTTAGTGCTTTACGATTTTCGATTTTTCTGTTAAACGTCAAACTCGCCGCTGCGTGCGTTTGCACAGCTTAAGAAGATATTAGATTGTACATGGTAATTTTTATTTGTATGACGTGAGTAGTTTGTAAATCTGGTATTGTATAACTTTTTAGACATGGAGACTAAATTGTTTTAAACAGTTTTTTTGCTATCTTTATCTGTTGCGTTTCTTTCATTGAACATTTGCTAGCATACTTATTGGTATTACACAGTATCATTATTATTTAGATTGATAATTATATGTCTCGTTGGTCTAGTGCTTGTTAGTGTGATTGCTGTACAAGAGGTCTTGGAATCGATTCCCAGCAAAGTTGAGCAGTGTTATTGGGGTCTTTATAAAATTCTAAGCAGCAGCTTGGAGTTTTGATTCGTTGAAATGAAGGTATACATTAGTACACCTTTGACCTATAGCCCCTTCGGAGACAACAGGCATGATGGTATGTAACCCACCACTATACCGCCAATTATTTTCTTTACATCTTAAATATTCCCATCTCTCGTATTCATAAGTCTGTCTGCACACGATCTCACATCGTTGTCAGTGTACGTATTCATTGTTTTTATATTATTTATATTGTTTTGGTCCCTCTGTACAAATTAAGACATGAGATAGGCACGGTGCGTGCTGTGCGCATTGGTTTATGATCGTCGATGCTACAACTTTATTGCATTTGTTTTGCGAGTCGGTGCGGTGTTGTGTTACTTCGGCCCTTTGTGTTGTCCTTTTGTTATTGGTAAGTTTGAGATGTGATTGTATTTATTGAGCCTGGCCATGGGAAATAATTTAAATATCAGTGTTGTTTTTTTCTGAAATAATAGTAAAATATGAATAGTATTTATTAAATTGTCACTATTTGGATGACCACTCTAATAAATGATTAGGGCAACTATTTCAAATTAAACAGTCTAATTTAGCAACAGATAATGAATGAGATTGAAAGACAACCTAATAATTATTGTCATAGGAAAGAAAAAGAATGAAAAATGTAAATGGACATAGATCTCTATTGGATAGGCTTTGTTGAGCTGTGGACGTCGTTTGATGGATATGATGGTGATAATGATGATAAACGGGCTGGTTATGAGATGATTATGATCAAAAATATTCTTTGCCCAATCGAGGAATTGTACTGGTTGACTAGACCAACGATGCAGCCAATGATGAAGATGACAAAAATAGCAAATATTAATCACTCCATGTATAAGAGGTAATGACCACTTACGGAAATCCTAAATCTCTCACCGTGTTGTCCAAAACGATTGCAGCAGCACCAAATAAGTCTCCTACTTTCCAAGAAACACGCAGGAACAACAAATAGACCATATCTAGCGCTAGAATTTATCTGTCAAAATTCTAAGTAAATCCTTGAAGTCTTAGCTTGGACTAATTAAAATTTCATTCACAAATCACGACAGGGGCGTATGAATTATAAATAAATAATGTTGAATATCACGACTTGTTAATTGGAGTCTCAAAACAATTCAGTTGGATATAATTAGAGTTCCCTGTAAGAATACCGCTTGGCCTTTTTGGAGTGTGGCCAGAGTCACTACTATGAATCTTACTATTAATTGTTGAGTTTAATAACTTTAGTGCTGTTTATTCAATTGTGCGACAAAATGCTAAATCCGAAATATCATGGCCAACTTTCTTTAAGGCCATTCGCAGATGTTGGCCCACATTGTTGGTGACAAATAATTTTGACTAAAATCGTAAGTACCTTTTGAGATTATTTGATTTGGTGTGCTTGTTAATCACTTAAGAGAAAATGTAATAAAATATGATAGTCCAAACCATAGATTATATTTGATAATTGCTTTTTTGTTTTGATTCTAAAACAATTATTTGGAGGAGTTTTTATTGCGAGAAATATTTTTAAATCATCTATTATTCATAGTAATAGAAGAGGACTGTGTATGAATATAATGATGGCGTTAGGATCAGGTTTCTCTATATTAGTCGCTATAAATGAAATAAAAACCATTTATAACCAGTCCAGTATTTTAACCAGTCTTAAAATTATGTATATACTAGCTGACCCAGCAAACGTTGTTTTGCCACATTATAGGGGTTGGTGGACTACCCCTAACTTTTAGGGGGATGAAAAATAGATGTTGGCCGATTCTCATAGATACCGGATAAGCACAAAAAAATTCATCAAAATCGGTCAAGCCGTTTCGGAGGAGTATGGCAACGAAAACTGTGACACGAGAATTTTATATATTAGATGATACATACATAATTTTAAGACTTATTTAACTACTTTTCGCTATTATTGATTTCTTTTACCATTGTCTCAATAATCACTGGGTCATCTATAGAGTCAATTGCCAGTGACTTATATTATAGAAATAATTCGCAAACCAATAGTAATAACCGTTCATCATGACGAGCTGTCATACCGTTGTATAATACAATCATACATATCTGCTAATTTAACAGAACAGTCTCTCTGTCTGTATGTACGTCTTTGATCTTAACACTCCCACCCAAGATGGCAGTAGTACTTTTATTTATTTCAGTATATTTATTGTTGTGCTATAATTAATTGTCTTCATTGTCATAAACTGCTTCAATTATGGCTGTAAATATATTCAAATAATAAATTGTATTTATTTTATTTAAAGGATCTTTAAGATAATATTTTTTCCGGACATTATTATACAGTCCCATCTAGTTCCGTGGTAAGCAACGAGGCTGGTGTTACGGATACTAGTTGGTTGATATCCTTTTTTTAGTAAATACATACATATTATTATTAGGTCAAATGCTCATATTCATCACACAAACATTCCGACTTTAATATTTAAACATCTGAAATAAAATTTGAAGAAAGCACCGTAGCACCATAGTTGAAATGCCCCTGCCGACGGTAAATGGGTTGAAAATATCCAAATTGCATTTGAAAAAAAGAATGAAGGTCAGTTCCTTTAAATGTATTAATCAGGACGAAGCAAAAGTAGCATGCAAGGAGTACAGCGCATGGCATTTTGAAGTTGTAAAGTGTATATGTATGTTCTTAAACAGACGCTTTTTAAAGGAATTTTGTAATCTGAATGCTACTATAATTATTACTATTCATTTCAAATAAGTAAAAAGAAGAACAGAAGCTTTAAACAAAGAAAAAAACACGAGTAGTTTCAGCTTCAATACGCATAATATTAAATGTTTTGGACACTATAACGCTTAATATCTGGAAACTATTTGAATCTCGTGATCCCGATGTTAATTTTAATACGTGCAACACAATTATCTCGCCTCACCGGCTAATTTATGCAATTGCATCACTTTAGCGCGCTGTAGACAATTTCTGTATTATGTTGTTTCCATTTGATTCTGTACTTTATTATAGAGTACTGTCATTTTATACGAATCTAGCTTTTGCCTACCATTAAGTCTGCGTAACATTAGTAATTTTATTTCCACCCCTCTTTTCCTGCTATTTAGGGATGATTTTCGGGTTGAAAACTATCCTATGTCCTTCCCTGGGACACTAAGTATCTCCATACCAAATTTTATCTAAATCGGTTTAGCGGTTATAGCGGGAAGAGGTAACAGACAGACAGACATACTTTCGCAATTATAATATTAATGACAGTTATAATATGAATTATATAAAAATGAAAGTATGGATATGGATTATACATATATAAAAACCATCACGCTTGTCGTTCCCTAAGGGTTAGGCAGAAGTGTGAATATTCAGCCAGATTTTCGGTATGTTTTAGGTCCCATGTAATTATATGGCAAACCTATTTATTAAAATGAATTTGTAACCTAATGCAATTGGTTTAAAGGAGGAGGTTTTCCATTAAACTGTATTTTTTTTTGTTATGTCAGAATTTTTGACTGGGTGTACCGATTTTGATGATTATTTTCTTTGGTCTAGTTCTGACATTTAGTCGTTTTTTTTTGTCAGAATTATAACAATCATTGTCAGTAATTATCTAATAGTTAAACATAATTTTGGAAGCCTAAATAAACGTTTTAATAACAAAATAAACCTATTTGTTAGATCGCACGTAATAATATTATACTTGTAGGATACGTCGCGGCAATATTGTGACTCATATCAAAATGACAAGGTTATTGGAAGAGCTCCAACAAATTATTAAGGTTGCAATACAGTGATGTGTAATGCTAAAGTAAGTGGTTATTCGTTCGGAGCAGAACTTTATTTAAAATTATGGGACTTGCCCACCACCCAAATCCCTACAACTGCAACTCCTGTAAACTAGGATCAACAATAGTAACTATTCAGAAAATTGTCGAGACAATGAAGTCCGACGTGTCCCAGGGGAATGATTTTAACCGTCTTGGAATCCGCAGCGAATTTAATCATGAAGTTATATAGAGGAGTAAGAAAAATATCAGTTTTTTTCACTTCCCTCCTTATCAAGCGAGAGACAGAATAGAATTTACATGTCATTGATATGAGAACAGATGTTTACAACTGGGTTAAGCCCAGTTGCCAGGCAGAATTTTGCATGAAGGTGACAAACCAACTTACATCCTGCCTAAAGGCGTATTTTTGTACTATGAAAGTACACCAAGACTAAATATTATAGGAACTAATAATAAATTAGTTATGAATTGAGAAGTTGACTGAAACTGAATATCATACAATACTTGAACGTTTGACGTGATCAATTTCTTCAAAGTACTGCACTGTTTGTAGACCAATTTAATATAATCCATTCTTCCTTGAACCTACCTAGTCGCATCAACAGTTAAAAAAAAGGAAAAGAGAAAGAAAAGTGTCAATTTTTCCATAGACAACAATCGAGCTCTTTAATTGAAGACAGAAATCTACTTTTAATACCACATCAGTGGATGAGAACTATTTTAATATAATAATATTGTTCGGAATACGTGTCCGTACATTGAATAGATAGTCTTTGACAAAATACTCATAGTCCGATTAATTTCAAGACAGTTCAAAGTAGTTTCTGAAGAAAAAATACAATATTAGCTTTTCTTTCATGTAATTTGTCAAAGTCAACTATGAAAAGAGAGGATGTTTTTTTGTTTTCTATAATAAAATTGATCACGATGTTCGTTTTAGTTGAAATAGTAAATTGGTTTTAGATTTCTAGTTGGTAACTCTAGAAATATTTGTGAAAGATGTATTTAGACTCAACCAATTTTATTCTTTATTTTTCTACGCATCAGGTTCAAAAGTGATGTACCTACCGCCTATTATGCTGGTTGTACCTTATAATACTATACATTGGCTTCAGAAACCAGCAATAGTGTGCCCAATGGACTGAGTAGTCAAAGCTAAACCAATATGGTCCCACTGCTGGGCTCGGACACTCTCCTCTAATTTGAGAGGGATTAGGCTACAGTCCACCACTTAGTACCTACACGCATTGAGAAAATCTATTTTTCCTTCACCGTTTGAGCATGTAATAAACACGCATATAACTTCCGAACAGTGCGTGTCTTGACATCGAACTTGACACCTTTGACATTCCACTGATCACGCAACTAGGCTTTCACATCTTTTCCTTATGATACCTACACCAATTAATTTTACCAGTTCAACACACCAAGATCAATATAAAATTGTAAGATTATTTTAAGTATGTTAATGATTTCAGTCACCAAGTATAATAGTTTACGAGAAAACCCGTCGCAGACAGCGAGTGTAACATTGCATTCGTCGTTTTATTATTATTGTGGATAAATTGTTTTCATCTCATTGTAGGTCAGCGAGCGTTTAATATAATTAGCTTAGGGCTCCGTCTAGACCGTGCGATTATTTTGTCGCAAGACTATTTTGATATAAATTATTTTATTTCTATAATTATTATCAAGCCAACCCGCAGTAGGTGAGCGTGGCGGACTATAGCCTAATCCCTCTCAAATGAGAGGAGACCCGTGCCCAGCTGTGGGGGGCATTAATGGGTTGATGAATTATTATCGACCTAATTATTGCCTCAGTGCTGGGCAAAAGTGTCCACTCATTTTGAGAGAGAATTAAATAAAGATGGGTATTATTTCAATATAATATTTTTAACACAGTGATACTAAATAGATTGACAATTAAATAGGTCAGTGAGATTTCCTTTATTGCCAATATCATGCCATACTTAAAATATCAACATTCGTCACAAAATCAATTACAATCATGATTAATTTTTTCATATAGGTAATATATAAATAAATATCTTCAGACACTACGCAACAGCGTCATTTTGTTCCGAGCTAATAAACAAGACTTGTGTTATATTTACTTTTATCTTTTATAAATACGCTAGCTGCCTCCCGCGGTTTTGCCCGCATTGTATATAGATAAAAAGTCTATGTGTTAATCCAGGTAATAAACTATTTGTATGCTAAATTTCATTCAAATCACAGCAGTTTTTGCGTGAAAGAGTAACAAACATCCATCCATCCATACTTACAAACTTTCGCGTTTATAATAAATAAATAAATAAAAATATATATTCCTGGACATTATGACACAGCGCCATCGAGTTCCGAGCTAAACAACGAGGCTTGTGTTCCGGATACTAGTCGGTAGATATACTACATATATACTTTTTTTTTGTAAATACATACATATAATCTTTTTGTATTTTTTAGCTTATTTCAAGCTAAGATTTTTAAATTTTTATTAAGAAAGAAAAATTCGACCTCAGGCGGGACTCGAACCCGCGTCTTCTGGATCGGTACTCCAGACGCTCTCAGACGCGGATTCGAGTCCCGCCTGAGGTTCAATTTTTCTTTCTTAATAAAAATTTAATACATACATATTATAGATAGATACATCCATGACTCGGATACAAATGTTCATGCTCATCACACAAACGTTTGTCCCTACCGGGATTCGAACCCGGGACCCATAGCACAGAAGGCAGTGTTAACTACTGCTGGACTAATTGGGTCGTCAAAATACCGTTGCGCTAAATGGGTTGTCCAAAAAATCATTAATGACGGATCATTAGCCTCAAAAATCACTATAGGCTTAACGATTTCAAACAAGCTAATGTTATTTTAACAGTTCACATCACCGAATATGATCGTCGTATGTTTTGTCAATTTCAAGTTTTGGATAATATTTTTATTACAAATGTGTTATTTTGTGAAGCTCGATCCAGCTCCTAAATCGGTAAGATTCTTCATTTGCTTAAAAAATGTTAAGATCGTACTTATTACACCAATAATAATATAATATTATGACAGCAAAGGGGTAAGATAGTCTCAAATGCACAGAATAAACATTGTCACGCATATTCAAGAAGGAACTTTGACATTCAATAAACCTCAATTATTTACACTAATTAATGAAATATTTATAGAGTATTGAAAAAGGACAATAACATAATTAGCTTTTGTTGAACGTTGAATGTATTTACAGTTCCTTAAAACGGCCGCTTTTCACCGCTTCCTAGTGTTTTTAGTAGGAAGAAAAAGTGGCCCAACAAACACCTCAGCAACACATTTCTGTCTGTTTATTAAATAAATTATTCTATATAATACTAGCTGACCCAGCAAACGTTGTTTTGCCACATTATATGGGTTGGTGGACAACCCTTATCACTAAGGGGTATGAAAAATAGATGTTGGCCGATTCTCAGACCTACTCAATATGCTCACAAAATTTCAAGAGAATCGGTCAAGCCGTTTCGGAGGAGTACGGGAACGAACATTGTGACACGAGAATTTTATATATAAGATAAAGCACTATGATTATGTTTAATCAAATCATCCAATAATCTATGCTTTCTTAATTAAGATAAACAAAATTATGAATGTTCCAGGGTCCGTATAAAAGTATGATAGTAAGTGTCAATGACTGTAGCACTATAAGTCGGCCATTGATGGCAAACCCACCAATGCTCTTCGAAACATCCATCAACAACAGTACAGGAAGACCCATGCTGAGCGGAAACCTTACGGTCTTAAGGGACGTTCAGAATGTTAAGGTAAATATCACCTTACTCACTGAGTATAAGGCCGGTTTTAGAACGTCCGTACATCACCCGCCACGTAGTCAGCATTGTACATTCAATCCAGCATCTAGGATACAGCAACCATTTTAATATTAGGATAGTAGATGTCTAAAACTAAGTTATAGTTAAAGTTATAGGCTACAGTTTATCGATAGATTTGATTTGTTATCAAAAGAACCACTGCTTGAGCATGTAAGTATGCAGTTTACTAAATTTAGTGATGCATGCCTTGGGATTGAGTTTAGGATCTTTGACTACATAGTTCACTGGTCACCACTAAACAAACTATATCTCTAACTATATATATATCAACTCTACTATGAAGTAGGAGATAGCAAGATTCCTCGCTGTAATTGAGCTGCCTGACTGGGGAAGTACCTCCGCCTTGGCAGACCACCGCACTGAAATAACAATAGTCGTGCTTCTGCGAGTGAGTAAGGTTATCAGAGCTCGTTTGGGGAGTGACTATTCTGACAGCATGGGAATTCCGTTTGCTGTCAAACCTTAACGGTTTCTACAGGGTCGGCAACGCGCGAGCGACACTTCTGGTATTGCAAACGTCTACAGGGTATTAGGCGTGACGAAAGCTTGTATTTCTTAATTGTCGTAAAAAGATACATAAATCCGTAGGTGAATACAAAAACGATTCTTAAAGACAATATTTTTCAGTCCAAAATGAAAAGTTTCGTGTGGCGCGACGATAAATGGGAGCTGAACTATATGATCAACAACGTGGACTGTCACGGAATGCTGGTGCACCTCATGAGCGTGGCCACCAAAGTCAAGTATGACAGAAAGAAGTGTATGTACATGAAGGTAAGGTTGATTTTCTTTTAACAAGCACCTCATTGAAAAGTAACGAGATTGAATGATATCATTTCTTCATCAACGGAGTTCGAAATAGTTGCGTAGTGAATAGGTGCTTAGAGTATATTATTTATGGATGCGTTTGTAGAAGTAAATAATTATCATGTTTTTTTCCCGGGTATGCCACAGAGCTCATCTTTAGTTCTGCCTGTCACTAATCCTCACTACATTTGGGCTAGATGCGCCTCGATATGGAAACTTAATAATAGCCCTTTTATCATTGAGTAGCTTTTAAATATGTTGGCAATCAGTCATCTTTAATTGTATTGTTTTTAAATTCCTCTGTAAAACTGTTAAGTTATAAATAACGTAATAAAATTTTACGCAAAGTCATAATTATTATTAATACTGAAATTAACAGCACAAGATAACGCATCCTATGAGATTTGTCTCATTGAAAATTAAATAAAAAAACATCATGTATTTTTTTGCTGGTCTGTGAATTGTTATCATAATTTTTTCAGGGCTCATATGCATATAAGAATTTGGACATAAATCAGATGCATCATCTGTGGGCGTCCACCATGGAATATGGGAAGAGTATGTGGCGTATTGAGGTATACTTACCCCCTGGTACTATCTTCTGCAAGGAAGTGGATACATTGGTAGAGCCTGCAACTCAATAGAATGATTTTGATAATAAATTTAGTTATAGTGTGTTTTCATTTAAATATAATAAAAATATATCTTAGTTTTAAATATAATTTCATTTCTTTCTTTTTCTTTTTCTCTTGTAGCTGTCAAGTTTATTTTAGTCAAAGCATTTCAGGATTCTATTATAAATTAATCAATATAATATGCAAGTAATTATTTATAATCAGACGCAAACCAAATTTACAATAACAGTAGGTAGCAGAAGGACCAAAATAATTATTGAATACAATTTAAAAAAAAATCCGAAGATGTGCTCAACAATAATTGAATTCTCTTGTTAAAATACTGTCAACTTGAAACAAGAAATAAGACTAAATAATCGCAGCGACTAATCGCAGGTTCTGACTCAAGCCTATCGTGTTTACTCAGTTTAAAGCAAATTCTTTATGGATTTATAGCTCGCTAAAACTGATTCCTGGACTGTGCACTAGATCAACATGTAGGCTAACAGATTTGTACGTATAAATGAAATAATCTGACTGAATATATTCAGTGAACTGTTTGGATATTAAAGTAATTTTATTGAAGTTAATGTAATATTGGTTTGGAAAGAGAATAATTTTATTATTCTCTTATATATTGTAAGTCTGCCTGTGACCTGACGCTGTAAATGATCCGAAGCATTGCGATTAAAATAATATTAATATTTATTAGGTTAATGTTGATGGTAATAGCACATGCTTTAATTATAATAGCAGTTCCCTCTCATCTCTTGACTCATTTTTTCCTCATACGTTAGTTTCTTTTTCGTATCAAATGTGTATAATATTAATAATGTAGCTGTAAGTTCTCCTAACAGTGTAAAATAAATAACAAAAAATATTAAGTTGGTCACTCTTCCTACAGTGTCTAAGTACCAGAAGAGACCATAAACGTGAAGCATCGAAGTAAAGTACCATTACAGTAGCTAAACCTATTTAAGTCCATTTCAAAACCTAATTACCAACACACAGTAAAAAATAATCCTATTTGTATAATAAATCAATAATTATTATTGAACATGTCAGGCAGCTTATTGACCAAACAGGTTTCATTCAAACCTCACGGGTGTCGATCGATAGTACAAAAAGTTGATAAAAACCGTTGAGGTCCGGACTATACTCGACAGGGCACTCGATAAATCATAATTAGGGGCGATCTAACTTTTCAACGGGTGCCGATATACGGACATAATCCCGAGGACCATTCAGGGACCTCGCGGCCTTTGACTCGAAGGACCATATTTTATCAATACTGACAATATTGCGCTAAAATGTTGCTGTGAACGTTAAAACATTTAAGTCTGTACATTGTATTCTTACACTTACCCGAATGGTTAGACAGAAATAAAATTACTTTTTACGGATTTTAGCGGTATATTGATATTGTTGAAACGTCAATTATTGTTTTTTTTTTTCATTTTTTAAAAGCATAGTGTTACTATTCAACTGGATAACAAGTATGATTAAAAAATAATGGTATTCAAAACAAATTAGTTGTCTTTTCTGTTCTGAAGCAACAAAACAATAGATTTGATGCAAAATTTTGTTTTGAAAATAAAATTATATAAAAAACATATTATTATTATTCACCAGAACTTAGAGGTGTCTAAAATATTTATTTCTTAAATTATTCCTCTCCACAGCTTAGCAGAGGTGGCGCAGCTTAAAAAAACCAATATAGTTACTCAATAAAATAAATATCAATTCATTTACTATGTATTTAACAACCATTTATAATGTAGTAGATGAAGATGAGATGATGTGTGTGGAGTTGGGAGAAATGAATATAAAGCCCAAGTACACAAGAAGTAGTATGAAAGTTTATTGCACAGACACAGGTTACAGTTCACACACACAAGAGTTCCACAGAGAAGAAGGAGTGATAGAAATATAGATAAGCGACAGAGAACAGAATTAGAATAAAGCTAGGTTTAAAACACAGTAAACTAAAGCGCGGCGAAGCTATGATTTTTATCGTAACAGCGGTGGTAGATGCGAGTAGCGTACTGGCGAGTTAGACCTCTGTAGTTGTGTCCGCCCGCGCGAGCGCATCGCAACGATAGCGCTGCCCCGCTCGCGCGCGGTGGAACGCGTGACGTAGCGAGCCAACCGGTCGACCGGCGGGCGATCGCTAGAACAATAGACGCGTCATAGCTGCGCCGGCCAGCTGATAAGTAATTATCTACTAATGTAAATATGTTTGTATATTGAATGTTAGTTACATAAATTATTTTATTTTGCTTTTTGAATTTATATAATACTAGTTGTTAAGTTGTAAATATGTATATAAATTATTTTTGAATTTAATTTTAAACAAACGCATAATTTATATTTAATTTTAATTAGATCGAACAAAATAAGATTTAATAAATAAAAGTAGGTCACTACAATAACATTTTAATTATGTACGTTACTATAAAATAAACTACATAGTTTATTTTATAGTAACATACGTAAGTACAAAGTCTTCATAACACCGTCGGAGAAGATGTTTGCGTATAAATGTAAGCAACATTTTAGTGGACAAAGAAATCATCTTTTTATATCGGTAAAGTAGTTTTGCAAGCGACAGTACGTGGGCGGTAGCGACAACAAATGATAAGTATCCTTTTGAATTTGATTTAAATAACTATGCAATAAGTATGACGGGATTTTTTACTGTGAGTCTGATTCCTGGAACGAATATTATTCTCGCAAATGTCATGAAAGGTGATTAAAATAATATATTAATATCACATTATTGTGACTTACCGATTTCTTATAGTTAACGCGAATATTATATTGCGGTATATTAATTTCATTGAACCTTTGCAGCATCCTCAAAGTAGTCATATAACTAGTGGATTTTAAAGTCCTTGAGTTCGGCCCCAAGGACCACTATACTAACGTCTCGAAGTTTTGTGAAGTTTTCTTAAATAGAAAAGGACACTATCGTAAATAAACCTACATGCCTGAGAGGTTCTCTCGATGGTGTGTGAAGTCTGCCAACCCGCAGTAGACTAGCGTGGTGGACTAAAGCCTAATCTGTCTCAAATGAAAGGAGACCTCAGTGGTGCATTTTTAAGTACATCCATACTAATAAATGCGAAAGTGTGTATGTCTGTTACCTCTTCTCGTTACAACAGCTGAACCGATTTAGGTGAAATTTGGTATTTTGAGTCCCGAGGAAGGGTATAAGATAGTTTTCATACCAGAAATTATCTCTTAAAAGGTAGAAAAGGACGGTGGTTAGTATGCGGATAAAATTACTAATATTACGCAGACGGAGCCGCGGGGAAAACCTAGTAATTCATATATAAAAATACTCTCTCTATTGTTCGATAGGAATTAGTTACATCTAACTAAAAAAATTCTAATATTTGTTTAAGCTTTATCCCAGCGTGTACCGCGGCCGGTTTCACTGCGTTCACGCTGCGTCGATAACTCTCGATTATTTTAAGCAGTTTACATTATTTTGACAGTAGTGACAAATTGGATGCCTCGATGGCGGATGTCGGAGATTCATGGGCAACGCTCAGGACCGGATTCCGGATCTCGAATTAATATTATTTGTGTGGTCGATCGGTAATCGGTGGGTACTTAGAAACTTTAGATGTGATAGAAGATATTAGGTAGTTAAGATTTTGTGATTGTAGTAATTAAACTGATGACATATTTCTCCAATGTTCAAGAGTAATAAATAATACACATATAAATAAATAAAATAAAATATAGGTATATGATTTTGAATGATTAGAGAGTCTAAGATTCGACCAGATTTTCCTATACAGTGCACAAATTTATTACACGAATACGAAACATAAAACTAATTTTTGGTCCTTTGTCATAATCATTAACAAAAATGTAGGGAACCTTTTTTTAAATATGTACTAGCTTTTACGTGCAACTTTGTCCGCTTAAAATTAGTTCTTGTATCATTTCCACATACAATTTTCACCCCTCCTTTTGCCCCTTTTCTATATCCTTCTCTGAGATACGAGCTCTATCTCCTCCATCAAATTTCATCTAAATCGATTCAGCGGTTTAGGCGTGAAGAGGTAACAGACATGCAGATAAAACACATACATTTTATGTAAAATCAACACATCTTCAGACTGCCCGTGATCTTGGATGCTGTAAAGGATTCAATGATTCAATTATATCAATATACTGATTTAGGTATATATTTTTTTATAATAGTTTTGTTTGAATCAATATTAATTTAGCCTGCAGTCGATACAACACTGCGTCCACATTCTAAGCTTTCCGATTTAGACCATATTCTGTACTATCTATAAATAATTTTACGGCACTTAATAACACCGGGCATACTAAATCAATTGATGAAGTATCTGTCACTGTAATTGCTGCTTAGCACTCAGTGTGGCTAGCGTTATGTTTTTTTTTGTTTAGCGTTTTAAGGTTTATTCTGACAGCATGGGAATTCCGTTTGCTGTCAGTTTAATAACTCCCTTGTTTTAAGAAACCTAGACGGTTTCTACAGTGTAGGCAATGCGTCAGCGACACTTTTGGTGTTGCAAACGTCTATATGGTACAGTATCCGCATGCCTCTAGGCCGGCCGTAAACTTGTTTTCCACCCTTAGAATATAAAAAAGGTAATATGTCAATGTGTCTAACTGTCTAGTCCATATTTTGAGTAGATTCTTGTTGAAATGAATCGGCATTTTGCGGATTTTATCGCGGTATATTGACTTTATTTAATTCCCACGTCTCATATCCTTTACAATATCCATCATCACGGGAGTAAACTATAAAAAAAATAGTTTGATAGTTGTTCCTAAGCTTGGTGTGCGATTGATAAGAAAACTGACATCGATTTCTGCATTAATGGTAGTATGTTCGACGTACACGGTGAAAGAAAATATCGTAATGACACTTAAAAAAGGCCTAAGATGACATCTTAGGCCTGTAGTGAACCTATAGGCTACCTATAGGCTAACTCCTTCCAATCTGATACCAGAGTCATGCCCAACAGTGGGACAATGAATGGGTTACTACAAGTTAGATTCGGTAACACCAATCCAAAAATATTTCATCAATGAGCAATAGAACTTACTTTACTAAATAACCGTGAGGTTTGACAAGCTAAATCAAATTTTAAATATTCCTTTATAAAGTTCAGAGTATCAGTATTATTAACTTTGTCGATTCCAAAAGAATTTGATTAATAGTTCAAGCGGACAGTAGCAGTATTATTTTTTTTATTTTTTTTAACGTCCGCGTCCGGTGTCCACCTTTGTATTCGATTCATTTATCAAACTACTAAAGGATCAAATCGATTCGGATATTTTAATATCGATATTATTGTTCGAATCGGGTTGAATCGTTTATTTTGTATAAATGTAGGCATTAGTATGGGTGTGGAATGTGTGAATGGAATCGTTGCTTCTTGAATTGAATGTGTTTAAGATTTTTATTAAATTCTGTGATTGTAGACTGTAGAGTTAAAGATATTGGATTCAATTCCAAGGCATGCACCGTTGATTTCGAAGGTTTGTGCGCATTTATCAATAATAATATTAAAGTTAGGAAACCTACATCTCCGAAGGTTATTTTTGTGATAAGTGGGCAAACGGGCAGGAGCCTCACCTGATGGTAAGTGAACACCGCCGCCCATGGACATTTGCAACACCAGAGGCTTGCAAATGCGTTGCCAAACCCCGTAGAAAACCGTTTAGGGTTCTTAAAATAGGGAGTTACTGAACTGACAGCTAACGGAATTCCTATGCTGTCAGAATAGTCACTCCCCCAACAAGCTCTGGTAACCTTACTCACTCGCAGAAATACAACTTTTGTTGATTCACTGCGGTCTTCTGTAAGGCGGGGGTACTTCCCCGATCGGGCAGCTCAATTTGAGCGAGGAATCTCGCTATGCCCTGCCTGACGAAATTATTTTCTATGACCTGTGAAGTCTACTAACCCTCACATACTTAATAGGGAAGGTCACACAAACATTTACTCCAACTGGGATCCGAATAGCACAGAACCGATAGCACAGAAGGCACTATTAACTATCGCTGGGCTATTCCGGTTGTCAAAGTTTGAAATACTATAAATAAATATATCTCTGGACATTATGACACAGCGCCCTCTAGTTCAGTGGTAAGCAACGAGGCTTGTGTTACAGATACTAGAAGGTTGATATACTACATGTATACTTTTTTTTGTAAATACATACATATGTGGGATTTGTAAGTGTCTGAACGCAACAGTGGATTGAATATAAGATGATTGTGTGAACGTATCCGAACGGGTTGTATGAAAGGGAAAGAGAGGTGTGAGGGGGAGAGGGAAGGACATCAGGAGATGAACGAAAAGAATTAGGGAAAAAGAAGATTGATTTTTATAAAAAGGTTGTTTGTGTATATATCCAAGAAATATATATATTCAAGGATCCCGGAAGTTTTATTTCATCACCACAATTGGGGGCTCGTCCGGGATCCAAAGAAAACAAGCGGATTAAAGAAGATTACATCTCCGGTCAAAAGGCAGCGTCGTCGCATGCACGCAGTGGCTGCCGTTACAAGAGGTTTAGAATTTTTCGTATCGTCGGCTATTTCCAAGATTAAGATGCCTAAAGATAAAGAAAGAAGTGGCCGGCAAGACGATTATGAAGATGACAAAGACGGTGGTCATGAGGTGCGGCGTAGTTCAGCGGCCGACATTTTGCAGTTGACGTCGGAGTTGATTCCAAAATTCAATGGCCGGGACAAGACATACTCCGTAACCCAATGGGCGAGCGACGTAGAGGACAACGCAGCTATATTTGGGTGGACTCCTCTGCAGCAATTGCTCGTGGCACGACGATCCCTCCATGGTACGGCTGCACTGTGGCTGAAGGCGGAGCGACCATTCAAGTCCTGGGAGGACTTAAAGGCGGCCATAGTAAAGGAATTCCCGGATACTGTGGACATCAAGACGGTTCATGAGATGATGAGTGCACGTACTAAAAAACCAAGTGAGTCTTGCCTGGACTATATGCTCACAATGAAAGAAATAGGCAAGCGTGGGAGAATGCCCGACTACGTGGCTATCAAATATATCGTCGATGGCATTCAAGATAGTGAAATAAATAAAGTCATGTTGTATGGTGTAACAACATACGCAGACCTCAAAGATAAATTCAAAATATATGAGACGGTGAAAGAAAAAATGTGTAAACAGCAGGCGCCGTCTGGATCTGGAAAAAATCGGCACATTACGCGAAGCAATCATGCCCATATAGCCCGGTGTTTCAACTATGGCGAAAAAAACCATAAAAACGAAGAGTGTCCCAATATAACGCAAGGAAAAAAATGCTTTCGCTGTAATGAGTTCGGTCATATCGCACCGGATTGCCCAACAAAGGCGAAGACGAAGATGGCGGATCAAGAAAGTCCCGTGACGTCACATCGGAATAGATCGAGTGCGACCACGAACATCGATCGGCAGAAAACCCAGAAACGGTCATTCGTTGCAACGTCGGTAGAGGGCGTCGCGATCGAGAACGGTGCGAATGAACAATCGAATGTCAGCCGGAACGCATCGCGAACGGTGAACGACAGAACGTACGAGTGTGATGGCGACAGCGGCGACTTTGACAGCCTAAACATAAACAATGACGAGCTATGCGGAAAATTAATCAATAAACCGATAAAAACAGTGAAATTAAAGTGCGGTTACAGTGCGAGTGCTCTCGTGGATTCCGGTAGCGAAGTGAGCTTAATTTCAAATGACTATTTTGTACAATTAGGGTCGCCAAAGTGTAATGTAAACAAAAATATCACGTTAACCGGTTTAGGATGCGCAAAGGTTATATCAAATGGACAATTTGTTACGGATATTGAGATCGATGGCTACAAATATAACAATGTAACGTTTTATGTCATTCCTGATGGCTGTATACCATATAAAATAATATTAGGACATGATTTTCTATGTAATGTTGTAACAGTTATGAAAGATGGATCTGTGTGGATGAAGCCAAGTGACTGGTTGAATGAGGTGAGTTGTTTTACATGTAAAGTTGATTCCATAGGTTTCATTCAAGATGAAGATGTGAAAGATGAGGCAGTGAGGTTGGTGGATAGTTATCAGCCAAACCCAATCAAGGAGGCACCTATTGAGTTGAAGATTACACTTAAAGATGAAGTACCAGTTGCTCAACGTCCACGGCGAGTTTCACCCAAGGAACAACAAGAGGTAGATAAGCAAATAAAGGAATGGCTTGAACAAGGGATAATTCAGGTGAGTTTTTCAGAATATAGTAGTCCCCTTGTGTTAGTAAGAAAAAAGGATGGGTCACTGAGGATATGTGTTGATTACAGACTCATAAACAAAAAGATGATGAAAGATGAGTATCCCTTACCCATCATTGATGAACATATTGATAAGCTGGCATCTGCAAGAGTATTTAGTGCGCTCGATTTAAAGAATGGGTTCTTTCATTTAAGAGTACATAAAGATTCAGTCAAGTATACATCATTTGTTACAATGACAGGACAGTATGAATTTTTAAGGGCTCCATTTGGATTGGCCACCTGTCCTAAGGTTTTCACTCGGTATATCTCAATAATTTTCAGAGATTTGATCACAAGAGGGATTGTCCTCGTGTTTATCGATGACTTGTTAATTCCAGCTTCAAACGAGTTAGAGGCTGTTGAACGATTAAGAGAAGTATTGAAGACAGCTTCAGAGTATGGATTGCAGATAAACTGGACCAAGTCACAAATTCTTGTACGAAAAGTTGAATACCTTGGATATGTTATAGAAGGAGGCGCAGTCACACCTTCGCCAGGGAAGACTGATGCAGTCACTAAATTCCCTGAGCCTGGAAATGAAAAGCAACTGCAAAGCTTCCTAGGTTTCTGCTCATATTTTAGGAAGTTTATTGAAAATTATGCACTGATAGCTCAACCACTTACTGATCTACTAAGAAAAGACAAGAAGTTTGAATTTAATGAAAAGCATAGAGAGGTGTTCAACATTTTAAAAGAAAAGCTTGCAAGTAAACCTGTGCTGAAGATTTATGAACCAAATGCTGAAACAGAATTACATACCGATGCTTCAAGTGTAGCATATGCAGCTATATTACTACAGAAGGATAGCAGTGGTGAACTCCATCCAATACACTATATGAGTAGAAGAACAACTGATGCTGAGAGCCGTTACAGTAGCTATGAGTTGGAGGCTTTGGCCATTATCGAAGGTATAAAGAAATTCAGGCATTATCTTTATGGAGTACGGTTCAAGATAGTTACTGATTGCAAGGCTTTTCAATTAACTCTCACGAAAAAAGATTTAGCTATGTCCACAAAAGTAGCGAGATGGATATTGTTCCTGCAAGACTATGATTTTACTATTGAACACCGTGAAGGCTCGAAGATGAGGCATGCAGATGCTCTGAGCAGGAATCCGTATGTGGCCATGATATTCTCGGATTTGCATAGTGACTTAAGACATGCTCAAGAATGTGATGATGGTCTAAAGGCAATTATCAAGATATTATCTGAAGAAAAGCCATATAATGATTTTTATCTTCATGGAGGTATACTGTGCAAAGGCCCAGAAAGATGTGTAGTGGTGCCACATAAAATGGAATTAGAAATTATTAAAAGAGCTCATGGAAATGGTCATTTCTCAAGGAATAAGACAATAGAAGCAATAAGTAAAGATTATTACATCCCAAAACTTAGTAAAAAGGTTGAAGATTTTATTTCTACATGCATCCCATGTCTTTTAGCATCCAGGAAAGAGGGGAAGCAAGAAGGCTTCTTGAACCCAATAGAAAAGGGTGAAATACCACTAGATACAATACATATTGACCACATTGGACCCCTGAGTGAAACACGCAAGCAGTACAATTATATTTTAACTCTAGTTGATGGCTTCACTAAGTTTGTATGGCTATTCCCGACTAAAAGTACATCTACTCTAGAAGTATTGAACAAGCTGAACATACACCAACAAATATTTGGGAATCCAAGAAGAATAGTATCTGACAGGGGAACCGCATTCACAAGTAATGATTTTGTGCAGTATTGTGTTGGAGAAGGAATTGAGCACATTAAAATCACAACAGGCATACCAAGAGGTAATGGTCAAGTTGAAAGAATTCACAGGACGTTAATATCAGTATTGACAAAGCTTACCATAGAAAACCCTACTCATTGGTATAAGTTGGTGAGTAAAGTTCAGCGAGCACTGAACAGTACACACCAGAGAAGTATAAATACAACACCATTTGAGTTACTCCTAGGCGTAAAAATGAAACAGAAAGAAGATACTGAACTCTTGCAACTATTAAAACAAGAAGAATTAACTAGTTTCACAGAAAGTAGAGAAGAACTCAGAATGAGTGCTAAGAAACAAATATTAGATGTTCAAGAGGAAAATAGAAAGAATTTCAACAAGAAAAGAAAGGAGAGTAGAGTCTATAAGGAAGGAGATCTTGTGTGTATCAAAAGAACCCAGTTTGGAACTAGCATGAAATTAAAGCCGAAGTTTTTAGGCCCCTATAAGGTCACCAAGGTAAAAAGAAACCACCGATATGATGTAGAGAAAGCAGATTCACAAGCTGAAGGGCCTAATAAAACAAGTACCTCTTCTGATTTTATGAAACCATGGCCAGACTATGCTAATGATGGGAAGTAATCAGAGTAAGTATGTATTTTATTTAAGGAAGTATGAAAGATGATGGTAGATACGAAAGAGCTGTTACATATTATTTTATTGTCCATTTATTGTGTTTATTACCATATTGTAAGGTGTACAATTATCGACTTGCCTACAGTGTCTTAAATCAAGAAATATTAACATGTAATATTGTTTCAGTGTTATAATAAAGTTTGTAAAACATTGTCAAGTCTCACTACTAATAAGATTTACTTACTTATTGTTATCATAAGATGTCTCAAAGCTGATGTTAAAGGTATATAAACTGTTCTTATTAAGATCTGTTATCAAAAGTTGTTTATTATTAAGATATGATTAAGTTAAGAATGTGTGAATGTGTATGATTATGTCTGAGGACAGACATGAACCAGGACGGCCGAGTGTGGGATTTGTAAGTGTCTGAACGCAACAGTGGATTGAATATAAGATGATTGTGTGAACGTATCCGAACGGGTTGTATGAAAGGGAAAGAGAGGTGTGAGGGGGAGAGGGAAGGACATCAGGAGATGAACGAAAAGAATTAGGGAAAAAGAAGATTGATTTTTATAAAAAGGTTGTTTGTGTATATATCCAAGAAATATATATATTCAAGGATCCCGGAAGTTTTATTTCATCACCACACATATTATACATAAATACATCCATGAATCGGATACAAATTTATCATCACACAAACATTTGTCCCTACCGGGATTCGAACCCGGGACCAGCACAGAAGGCAGCGTTAACTACCGCTGGGCTAACAGGTCGTCAAATACTAGTGATAGTTTAATAAACAAACAATGATATTAACGGGATATTCAGTTAATATTTTGAATGTTCAAATTACGTACAGCTTACAAGCTAAACAGACAAATACGGAGGGTCTTTACCAATCAATCAGTGTTGTAGTTCTTAGGAAGGCGAGATAAAAATGATTATGCTCGCCTACTAGATCAAGATAATCGGTATATTGAGCTGATAGACGGGATTGGTATAAGCTGATCGGGTGCCACTGCGTATTATGTACAGCATGCTTGTAAAGTGAGCTGTGAAGTTTATTCTGTTGTTTTTCGCAAACGCCCGGTATATTTTTAAAGGGGTTTTACTTTTGTGACTCTACAAAGGCCTGGTATATTTGACGTGGATATATACATATCAATTAAAATAAAATTAGATGTTGAGAGGAAGTCAGAGAGTCGTGGTCTTTTTTAAGGCCTATATCTCCACATTGTGGGTAATAACCATAGGTCATCGTTTATTGGTCCCTAAGAAATGACTCGTCGACTCGAGTGCTGGTTAACAGATTGCAAACGCCACCGAGTATATTTTTCAGGCACGCAGGTTTCATCACATTGTTTCCCTATGCTGTTTGAGCATCTGATTAAAACGCAGCGATTGCACTTAGGCTTGAAATTGACTTTTGACACATAAGTCAAGACCTTTGACATCATTATTAGTCCATTGGTTACACCACAACCCCGAAACTGAACTGCTACTACGGATTTATAGAAAATAAAAACAAACAACACTGACTTGGGAATAAAACTACTATCTACCCATGATGTCGGGATTAAATAACATCAATGTAGCGAAAACCCAAAAAAATGACTCTATTTTAACGAGAACAGTCTGTATAAGATCTCGAAGCGGCCGGAAGATCCCGTAGCCGCGATACTGTCGCAGTGATAGATAATCTTTGAAATCGAACAACGTTCGACGGCTGCAGCCGAGCTAATGCGGCATTAATTTATTGGGAGAGCGCACCTAAATACATTTTATAGATTTCACAGATTTCAACTCACTTGATTTCACAGTGGGAGTTAGTTTGAAGGCAACAGAATATTGTCGTTCTGTGGGTTATCATATAAGATTAATTAAGAGTATATGGCTGTGAATTGCTGTGGCAGTGCAAACACTGAAATTTATCTTGACTTAGCGGATTCTTCACATAATTTTTAAGAGAGTTAATGAATATAAGAGAGGTTATAGATAGCGAGATTCTTTGCTCAAATGGAGCTGCCTCATGCATGACTGGGGAAGTACCTCTAGGTTACAAATGACCGCAGTGAAATAACAATAGTTGTTTTTCTACGAGTGAGTAAGGTTACCGGAGTTGGTAAGGAAGTGAATAGTATAACAGCATTGAAATTCAGTTTCATGTCAGTTAAGTTACTCTAAGGGAGTTTTTAAGAAACCCAGATGGGTTTCTACAGGGTCGGCAACGAGCGAGCGACACCTCTGGTGTTGCAAACGTCTATAGGCTACGGTAACGCTTAAATTATAGATAGACTGAACTTAATACCGAAGTTTTGGATCCCTTACAGCATCCAAGATCACGGGTAGACCGACTTGTTGGTTGTCCTAATATTGTAATTATTAACATCTACCTATTATTGACATTTAAATTGACCCAGAACGATTTCCCTGTGTACTTTGGTAGCACTCGAATTCTGATTGAATACCACCTGAAATCAGTTTTCTATATACTTGAAAAAAAAGATTTAATATTAGTAACTTTTTTATTTCGATTTTGACTATTTTCCGTTAGAATTTTAAATACGCAACAAATAAATAAATGCACTAAAAATACAGACAGAATAACTACTAGTATTCTTATACCAAGAATTCCTGCAACATGGTGAATAATAATCTTTCAACACTATAATTAAAAAGTGGTCAAAAACCTATTGTATTGTGACCACTTTACACCAATCGGCCATATCGAAACGGCTCACTCAAAGCCGCCTTCCTGAACCAAAAACCTCAATTACAATCGACACGAACTAATGACGTACATATGTTTACGTCAAACGTCCAATGTATCCAAAATACAACAAAATTTGTGTTGCCACAAATGATTTCTATGCGATTTCTACGGCTATTTTTCTATATTGCATCACTATAGAATAGACCCGTGCAATATTATCGAATAACCAAACGGTATTCGAAAATGAACTCTGCTATTTATCGAATAAGAGTTACGATGTTTCTAAGATCGTGGTCAGGTAATTTTGGTGGTTTCTGTATAAGGTGCGTCGTCCATCTCAATCGATTTGTCCCGAACGCGAGCAGAGCTATAAAAAATGTCAGATAGGCGACGTTCAATCAATATAATGACTTTATTTAACATTGACAATAAAATATCGCGGGTATTGTGTGTAGTGTGTATGAGGAGTGGGGTAGATACCGCTGTTGTCGTATATAGAAAAATTCAAATATTTCTTAGGCGTTAAAGGACGGGTAGACTTTTTAAAGTCTTAGACCTATTTGATTGTTATTATATGCTTATAATATCATTTTTGCAGTTGCATTTTGTAAAATCATAATTTTCACAGTCATCATTAAACCATAAATCACTAAACCAGTCAGTAAGATAAAATTAATACGATTAAATTAAGGCAAAAAAGGTCCGTGTCTACAACACACGACACCCTAATACTTACTGTTTAACAAACTATTTTGCGATTTTGTTGACGAAATATATCTAGAAAAATATCCAGTTATCAATACACAGAAAACAATGTATTATAACTAGATATTTTTGATCAATTAAAGGCAACAATCAATCAACACCGCCTAGTTAGACATTTACTTTTATTCAAACTGTAATTTCAACATGAATTTACAAACGGACAACAACAGGTTCATTCACCCTACTTAAAATTATTCAAAGGCCAATCCAGATGGGCCAGCATAAGCCGACAATACTGATCGACTCCCATAAAGCATCGTATTGAGATATCTGTCACTCGCGAGACAATAGGTTCGATTCCAGTTTGATGTCCGACACATGACACGATTACTCCGTGATGTATCCATAATTTGATTTATTGCGGCTTAGTCAAAAAACCAAAATGGCTGACCGAAGATTAGTTTGTTTTTAAGATTGAGCCAAGAATATAGCAAGATGTAGCAGGAATTTAAATACCAGGGAGCATTTGAAAGATATTATGTAAGAACTAGAATTTTAATACACCCGGTCATGTTTACACAGAGCTCGTTAGGGGAGTCAGTATTACTGTGACAGCATGGAAATTCTGTTAGCTGTCAGTTTAGTAACTCCTTTATTTTAAGTAACAAACGGTTTCTACATGGTCAGCAACGCGCAAGCTACACCTCCGGTATTGCAAACGTCTTTATGCTACGATAACCGCTTACCATGGGGGGGACTTATGTTTGTTTGCCACCGTGTGGTATAAAAAAAACACAGTGTCGTCTAGTGCCTCCCGCTTGGTGATGTGACCAGTAGATTGTAAAGCGCAAGATCCTGAATTTGATCCCATGGCGAATATCACTGTCTAGAGTAACATGTGTACTTATCACATGCTCAAACGGCGAAGGAACACATCGTGAGGAATCCTGTATTCTTGAGAGATTCTCTAGAGAGCATGTGAAGTCTGCCAACCCGCGTGGTGGCTCCTTTTTAAATGAGATGAGACCCGTGCTTAGCCGTCAGAACAAAAACGGGGTTGTGGCTTTTTCGCAGGCATGCATGACCAGTCGTCGTGATGGTCCTTGGGAGGGCCTACTATGTCCAGTAGTGGACGTCTAACTTTGACGTGATGATAATGATATTAACATTTTCTCCATATTATAATTACACAAATAAAAATAAAGTACATAGGTAGTATTGTTCGCAAATTGACCAAACTGCAAGGTTGACATACAACCATGATCCCCTTCGAAAAATCTCATACCCTTACGAAAAAGAAATACTCTCTACAGTGTCCCTACTACTCGAGTCATTGAGAGACAATCGGCAAATGATGACTGCTAATAGCAAATGACGATGAGACCAAGATTACATAAGCTCAGAAGCGACACAATGCAGAATGTAGTTTTTTACCTAAGTATAGAAATAAAATAGGCCCGTTTAACATGTGAATTTGTGGTACCTATCGTAAGTTTTGAACGGATTTCGATTTGGAATTTTGCTATATCGAGGATGTTTATTGACACGATGCAAGAAAACGATTGAAGATTATCAGCTTTCACTTGTCATCAACCAATAATACTGTCCCACTGTTGGGCACGAATGTCCTCTCATTTGGGAGAGATATTAGGCTATAGTCTAACATGCCAGCAGTAAAATTAAATACATAGCAACAATTTACTACAATTAACAAAACTATTTAAAAAATGTGCGATATGTAGTCATACTTCTTGAATAATATACTAGTCTGATTATTAACGATTTTTCTTAAACTTCAGGAATCTCAAAAAAAATATTGGAGCAATATAGTTTTCGTCACCCATTTTTTAATTTGAAACGATCATTGTTGTTTTAATATCGATATATAACCACTGTTTAATCATTTTGATAAATTATAAGAAAACTTTAGATTTAAATTGATACTGTATACTGTGTACTGATGTTGCATTTGCCGACTTATTTTGAAAAAAGCTAAGAATAATGCAGAATAATGCTTTAGATAATGCATATCGGGGTTAAGTTACTCCTAACGGGTATACGTCGAATTACCAATAACCCTGCCTGTATTCTTATAGGCCTAACGACTTAATCTTTGGCAAAACCTCAGCATTGCACTCCCCGGCCGCCGCCATTACCGTAAGTGACTCGGAGTTCGATGTGCAGACGTTTTTTGTCTGTCTACGTGATTGATAAAGAAATGGGAGGGATACGACACTTTTTACTGCAAACTGTTCAACACCATCAGTATCAGATAAAACAAACAATTTTAAACCTTATTACTACAACTTAGAGAATATAGAATCATTAATTTCTGCAGCATTAAGTTTGGAAAAATCAATCCTCCCTTACAATTCTTCGAATGCAATTTTTTGAAGTGCTACTGGTAATTTATTTGCCATTCCAATTGCGATCTTTTGTTGTGGCTAAGAAGGTGTATATTGAGGTGTTTTGAAAGGTAAATAGAAGTTGGTTGATGAACAAATAATACTATGGGTTTGTAAAGAAATTGTTTTCAAGTGTTTTGTGTATTAATTTGAAAAATGGAGGGACAATAGATTGATTTTATACACATACACACATGCCATCACGCCTGTCATCCCCGAAATGTTAGGCAGAGGAGTACTAAGGTACACCTATGCTTCGCCGGTATGTTTTAGGTCCCATATAATAGGGGGCGAGCCTATTGCCATTAACCGGGCACGAATCCAAACTCCGAGCTGTGACTGAGAATTTCACAGAAAAACACTTTGCTCGACCTGGGAATTGAACCCAGGACCTCTTGCTCGGCAATCGCACTGTACGACCACTAGACCAACGAGGCAGTTTGATTTTAATATGGATATCTAATCGTGGGTTACATCTGACCACTCAAAAAGCCATCGTACCTTAAAGATAAAACTCAAAAAATCAAGAGAAATAATTTTTCTAGTACTTTATTTCGATTTTTTTACATCGCCAAACAAAACGGTATCTAAGATTTCTTCACGAATAAACTTCAATGAGCCTGATACCCGATTATAATCCTCTTTTGAATAAAACTCACCAAACAAAGGTAGGTACATCTACAATAGCCCAGTTTTTTTTGTTTGAATCTACAAGGAGGTTGACATCGCTATTGATATCGAGAAGAAAAAAAATCGTGGGAGTCGTAAACAGGTATCGATTGTGACTTGTGTCGGTTCTCTTTAATAAAATCGATTCTTTGACAGTTTTTTATAGGGTTTAGCGTTTTTTGTACCGATATTTTTGTTCGGATCGAGTCAGTTGTGAAATTGTTGCCTGATATTTTGTTCGAATTCATCGGAGTATTTTATAAGGAGGGTCATGTGTATCAGCTGTGTTTTGTTCTATATAATACTATAACGCTTGAATTCTAGAGCGGTTAAGCAGAGGTGCACTGTAGTACAGTCTCAGTTTGCCGATATGCGTTGCGGTCTCAACTAGCATCAAATATAGAGTTCAATTCCCAGATTACCAAAAAGGCAGTCGTTTAGGTCTGTCTTAAAAAAAGCTGATAAATTTTAGCCTACTTTTAAAAAGAAAACTGAGTTTTGTTAAGTATTTGCAGGCAGTTTGGATTTGTGCCCGGTGGGTTAAAAGGTATCAATAAAAACATCGACTAATAATCGATATAACAAATATATTTTTATCCATCACTAAATCGAGAATCGAAACAAAGAATCGAATTCACAAATGTTCCCAAGTATATACTTACTCGAATTCTCAATCAAAATTTCGTTCAAGACAAGACTGGTAGTCAACCGTCCATTAATGGAGCCATTTCATTCGATGGACGGACAAAAAAATAAGGAAATTTTAAATCAATATTGTATGCAATCGCCGGTGATGCGCCTTTGAGCCATAAAAGTTCAATTTCTAAACCGTGGACGTATTCTGTAACCATGGATGCTGTAAAAGATCCGAGAGGTCGGATATTAAATAATAATACCGCGATAAAGTCTGGAAAATTTAGTTTTAATTTCAATGCTAGACATTGAAATTGGTACATTTTATTACATACTATTTGCTTAAGTGTAAGAAATCAATATTCACCTCTTTTAAATGTGAAATAAAAAATGAATAAATTTAATTTTTATTAAGAAAGAAAAATTCAACCTCAGGCGGGACTCGAACCCGCGTCTTCTGGATTGGTACTCCAGACGCTCTGCCAACTGAGCCACCGAGGTATCCGCCTGATTTTTCTTTCTTAATAAAATTTAATAATCTTAGCTTGAAATAAGCTAAAAAAATACAAAAAAAAGATTTTATGAATAAATTTTCTTGGTATGACGAGTCCTCCAAAACAAATACGAATAATATTTTGTAGGTTTGTATATATACTTACGTATTTATTGTTATGTATAAAACGATACAAAATATTTGGTACATTTAATCTATATTATTCCAGATTGCTTACACTTATGGGAATAGGTAAGTACTAGATATTGAAAAAAAACCATTTTTGATAATTTTTATCGCAGTTTTTTACGTTGATATTATTCAATTCTGACGTTTCGAGTCGTATAAAGTATCTATTACTCCGCCTACGACTTAAAAATCCCTTAAACCCAGTTTTGTTTTAACGAAAAATACTTCATATTTTGTTATATTTTATATTATTTTTATATTTTTCCCATAATATCTACTTGACAGAAACATCCAGAATACGGCGACAGCCAGTGCGGCGGCGTGCGTGCGCCGGCGCTCTTTAATTTGTAAATTGAACCGCGCAGCTAGCGCCATCTATTAGAGCTGCCTACTCCGCTACTGTGCCACCTTCAGCAATTATGTTTTGTTTATTTATTTATGCCTCTCTGATTACTAATGTTCATGTGAATTGGTGGTTGATTCTGACGTTGAGAAAAATCCTCAAGATGTAGGTACATTTGGAAATGTTAGTTATTTGGAAAATTTCTTCTAGGACCTTCTTATCGAAGACATTTTCCAAATAAGTATGAAGATTCCTATCTTCTCAGTCTTACCTACCCAGGTGCGAAGTGACTGCCACCAGACTTTCAAAGCCAATTACTGAGTAATACTAAAAATCTTAAGCATAAAACCATTGTCAAGTCACAGCCATTTTCACACATTGACGGCTTCTAGTGTATCGGGCGGTAAGTTAAGAATGGTTAACCTTGTGAACCGTGGTTTAACCTTGCAGATCGATTAATCAGCGTGGTTATTAATCAGCCTTCTCTCCTATTTTGTAGGTAGATCTGAAATTAATAAAATAACCGTGGTGGAAATTACCATGCAAACGGTGAAGGAAAAGATCGTGAGGAAACCTAAACCTTTGACGGTAGGTACGTGAGCTTTAACGTGCACTAGCCTACTTAATACATTAGGCTAGCTTCGTGGACTATATACCAACTCCTTTCAACCTAAAAGGAAACCCAAGCCCAGCAGTGGGACAGCAGAATGGGTGATGATCCCTACCAATCATCAGTCATAAACAGTAAAAAAGCTGCCAAGAAAGTCGGAACTTCACCTTCAACAATCGATATAGGTACCATTATAATTCGATTTATAAAGTGTAATTACATGACTGTAAATCGAGTGGAACCTGCATCGATGCCGGCTTTGATCAAAGCCGATGAATCGAATTAACTTAATTTAAACCATGTTTTTCTCGGAATACGAGTTTTTTTGCTTTCCTTATACAAATACGCATGAATTAATTCAATGAGGCAATATCTGGTCTAGTGGTCTCAAGTCCGGCTACTAAGTATGAGGTTCCGAGTTCGATTCCGGGGTCGAGTCAAGTTAAATTAGGTTTTTTTTATGATGATGGCCTTAGTAGCAGATCTTTATGCCCGGTTTATGGCCATAGGCTCACAATAACAGCAGTGAAACTGTCAGGTATACTTTAAGAGACTGCCGGACCGTTTCCTACATACCTTCCTTTGGCCTTTAGCGTGATGATATTATATTTTATGTCATTTTCAGCCTAAATACAAATCATAACAAATAATCATTAAATCGAATCCATATTGTCATTTAAAAAGGACCATTATTACTTCAACAATCGACAAACAATTACATATCACAATTTCATCCAACATACAAAAACCGATACAATCAAATCTCAACTCAATATCAATATAAACAAAATCGACTATCAAAAAAATCATGTCCAATTTCAACCGATTTTTTTATTCGAAAATGGAATTTATAAATCTGAATGATAGTAAGAGATGCATATAGGGTTGCGTGTGAGAGCGAAAGTGACGGAGCATTCGTAAGACCGGTAGCTCGCAATTACAGTGATCTTCTTGGCAAGGCAATTTTCCTTGTATTTCTATCGCGGTCCTAATTAGGTAGTTTTGCTAATCGAATCGTATGCGGTGGTCTGACGTCATTATTTTGATTATTCCAAGTGCGATTCGCTAATAGAGAATGGGATTGGCAGCCCTCTGTGCTATTTTTATACTACCGACAATGTAGTGGTGGAAAGTTCTAGAGAATTTAATTCTTAATTCTTTTTTTAAACTTAGCTTCATCACGCTTAGCAGGTCAAAGGCAGGTATGTAGGACAGGCAGTCTATTAAAGTATACCAGACAGTTTCACGGCTGTTATTAGGGGTGAGCCTATGGCCATAAACCGGTCGCAAAGATCTACTAAGACAATCATCATAAAATAACCTAATTTAACTGAATTGAACTCGGAACCTTTTATTTATTTATTTAGGACAACCAACAAGGCTTCCACCATATTATGTTACATCGAAATAGGTTCACGTATCTTTACATTTATGTATTGTAGCCTTTATTATAGGCTGCCACGGCATGCAATAATATAATAGGAAGTTACAAGTTATAATATCGATAAAACAAGAAAATTGCGCACATTTATATGAACAAAAATTCACAAAACACAGAAAAAAACACCAAAAAATGTATACTAATTTTGTTCATAAGAGATGATCAGATACAAGACCAAACAGTTCATCGACTTTGTTTATGCATTACGCACCTTACACTTAGTAGCCGGACTTGAGAAGTCTAGACCAGATATTGCCTCATTGAATTAAATAACCTCACTAGGATTTTCTCTCTGTGTCGTAGATGCGTTTACAAACACAATCACCCAGACCAAAAACAACTACTTGTAGATCGTGCAATATATTTGCTCCGTGCGGGGATCGAACTGCAACCCGTGGCGCACAAGCCGATCGTTCAGTCACTGCGCCAATCAGGTCATCAATTTCTTTATTTTATTTAGCAGTCTTATTTAATTTATTAGAGAGAGAGATAGCGCTTTATAAGAATAGTGCCATCAATTTCTTATGTGTGTGGTTGGCATGCCATTACGCCTATGTTCCTAAAAGGTTTGGCAGAGGTAAAATAACTGACATCTAATGTCCACCGATTGCCGTTAAATGAGTACATGTCTTCAACTCCAAGGTACTACCTACTGAATTCTCCTCAAGAGAAAAGCCAATAACATCTGCCCAACCTAAGAATCGAACCAAAGACCTTACGATTAGCAGTTATACTTGCAACCACAAGACCTATGAGGTAGTTTTAATCCAACGTCAAGTACTCAAATATACTTGTACTTAGAAATGTCAGCGCTCCGAATGACATTTAACCCTATCCGCGCTGCCCAAAAAAAACAATACTTAAATAAAATTCAAAATTTGAGAAGAGTAGAGTCATCTTTCATAAAAGATCATGCAAACAGGAATCTTTCTCATCTAAAACAATGGTAAGACACGACTGTGGACACTTAAGATCAAACCAACCCGATAAATGTGTTATGGAGTATTTTATTTAAATTTATGTCTTATTTCCAGATTCTGAGAATTTATTAATCGGCTAATATGAATTCCGTCTGTGTTTTACAACGTTGAGAAAGGAATCTGATATGTTTTTTTGTTGTTTTTAGTATCGCTTTATGGCTTTGTATTGATTTAAGTGCTAGTTTTAAAGTTTAAGTGATGAATGGCCGATTGTTTTTTGTTTGTGTACGATTTATTCACATTGAGGTGTCAAGTTGGAGTGCAAACCCATGTACCGTGAAAAAATATATTGATAATTTTTGGATATATGTATATATTTTTGACTACAGATTATTATCTCAAATTCAACAAATTGGAAATAAAATAACCCTTAAAACATTACTTACTGTCACGTCAAAAAGTATTCTAATAAATGAGCCGTTCAAAAATACACGAGTTTCATAAACATAATTATACTAATTCGTGTCATAAAAATGATGTATATGGTCTCAAAGTCCGATTTCAAAGAAATGTTTTTCTAATTTAATTTTAAAATATATTTAAAACGATGCATACCATTTAATACTCCACTGTGTCTCGACAAGCCGCCTCTATAAAGGCAGTGTTCACTCATTTGTCAAACCGTGTGGATATTTATTTATCACAGACCCTCCACGAGTAAGAAATACCTGACCACAAAACAATATATTTATCTTCATAAAACCATGCACGAAGCCTTATTTATTAAGCAATAAGCTTCAAAATCGAATGTAAAATGAGTTTATGGAAAGCACAAGTCTACTCTCAATATCGGTTACTTATTTATGTGACAATCTTATATTTACGTTTCTAAAATATTTTTTAATTCTTACTGTAACGAAAATAAAAGCTAGTTTTGTATAATTTCATGGAAATAAATAGTAATTTTGGTGAAGTTTTATTTAAGTAAATAAATTTAAAATCTATGCGCGGGTCGTTTCGTCCGGGCCACTGTTTTTGAGTGTTAATAGATTACGAACTTTTTATTTTTTTATATATTTTATTGCTTCATTTCTTTATGGCCGATTAGGAGATTTTTAACTATTTTCGATCGATAAAATAGCTTAAGTTATAAATTTAACTAGATAACATTCTTTAGCAAGGTCATAAGTCGTTCTGAATTTAAAATTCATGAATGAATTTAACGGTTAATAACTTGCATGTCTATGGTTTTCTAAATCTATATTTATATTTACTCATATGCATACTTTTTATATGAGATAGGTAAGCGTTTGATCATAATCTCACCTGATGGTAAGTGACGATGTGGTCTAAGATGTAACACCTAGAAGATTACCTATTCACTTGTGACTTGAAGACATCCAAATTTTACTTGTCAGGAAAAACAGACCTAGCAGCTAAATCCAGTTTACTCACCCACCTCAGTATTGATTACCCATCCAACCCCAGTAAGCAACCCTGCTTGATTAGTCTAACAAGGTAGCTGTCTCGACCCCTACTTACCTTGTAACTAGTATTTACTGCAACAATTTATTGTCATACTTACTGATTCCTTACATAATTCATAATCATCAACCGATTATTGACCCACTGCTGGGCACGGGTCTCCTCTCGTTTGAGAGGGATTAAGCTATAGTCCACCACGCTAGCCTACTGCGGGTTGGTAGACTTCTCATACCATCGAGAATATCTCTCAAGCATGTTTCCTCACGATATTTTCCTCCACCGTTTACTTACTTACATACTTAGATTGTAATTATTTTGTCTGTCAATCTGCTTAGGCATTTAATTCTTACCCTCCCCTTTTAGTACTCTATCTATTCCGCATACAAACTATCACTCCCATTTTCATCCTTTAAGGGGATGATTCCCAAGGCAAAAACTATGGTCGGTCCTCCCATGAGACTCAAACTATCTCTATACCAAATTTCATCAAAATCTATTTAGCGATTTAAGAGTGAAGTCATTACAAACAGCATACTTTCGCATTTGTATAGTAGGTAATAAGTTGTAAGTAGCATGGATACTGAATATCCTTGTAATAAATTAATGAGCTGACAATAAGCTCACAGTGTAGTTTCTTAATATGTTTATTTTCATTGTACAAATATTCCTCGAATGTTAATCAATCCTGGACACAATAGTTGTACTAACTAATAGCGAACATAAAGCATAGACAAAGGATTAAGAGCGAGCGGTTTGACCACACGACGAGCGACCACAGACTAGGCACCATAGAGCTGCGGGTCTCTGGAAGGTCCACATTATTTCTCACGTGACAGCTTAGTGACATTGACATATCTATAGCCTGTCAAATGATATGTTTTTCTTTTAATATCTGGCGGCAAAGGAAGTTATTACTGAATGACTAAGAGGCAAAGCCAAAGTTTTATTGCAAACTAAGTGTGCATGAGTTCTTAAAAATAACGTGTGGGTACTTTTCACTCAGTGGCTTTTGTCAGGTGTAGTAATTATTGCCCCACGGCTGTGCACGGCTCTCCTTTCATTTGAGAGGGATTAGGCTATAGTCCACTACGCTAGCCTACTGCTGGTTGGCGGACTTCACCCGCCATCTAGGAAATCTCTCAAGCATGCAGGTTTCCTCATGATGTTTTCCTTTACCGTTTGAGCATGTGACTTCGCACATAACTTCTGAAAAGTCAGTGTTGCGTGCCTTGGGTTAGGACTCGAGATATTTGACTGTCACAGACCACTAGTCACAGTCTCAATCACCAGGCAGACAGTTGCAATTTTAAGTAGCTATCAAAAATATTGCTGTCATATTTACTCACATGCAAAGTGAAAGAGAACAAACCACTATATCAGCTTTCTTAATTTAAAATAAGTTTCAGCAGCTTGTTGCTGCACATCCAGTACTTCATTCAAAGGTGCATCGTGAGACATTTAATATGTAAGTTCTCCATACAATTCGCGTGTGGGTGTCGTTCTTAGAATAGGTCGCGAGCGGAGCCGGGCATAATTAATAACTTGTCGCGTGTATAATATACATCTTCATCTATAGTAATAACATATTTATATTGTACTGATTTCTTACAATTACGCGAATAACAGACATTGATATAAAAGTTGTGTTTACGATTGTGTAAAGGACTTGAAACGTTGAGATTGGTAATATGAATAGGTATATCGCATAAAATCTGTACAAAATAGTTTTGTTTTTAACATATTGGTATGTACTACCAATATATAACATCTTTAACGCTTTATTTCTTCTGGTTCTCATCCCAGAGAATAAAATTTTAAGACTAGCTGACCGAGAAAACGTTGTTTTGCCACATTATAGGGGTTGGTGGACTACCCCTAACTTTTAGGGGGATGAAAAATAGATGTTGGCCGATTCTCATAGATACCGGATAAGCACAAAAAATTTCATGAAAGTCGGTTTCGGAGGAGTGTGGCAACGAAAACTGTGACACGAGAATTTTATATATTAGATATAAGTGTGCTTTATTGATGTAGGCTTTTGTTTATATAGATTTCACATACAAAAGGCCTTATCACACAAGAATCACAAGCTCCCGTCCACAACTCAACACCAAACGTGGCCCAAGAATAAGATCAGACAAAAGAGCGCTACCTTTTACCACAAACACTTGTATTCAAAGTATCAATTTCACTCGCGCCCATAAAAATCCATCTCCGCTGTTCAGTGGAAACCCATATAAACTTTTAATGCCATCAGGCACGTAGTTTCCAATGTTCCTGGAGGTCAGGCTTCCAAGAAGTGAACGAACTCCGTGGGTCCATCCGATGCAGGAGCGTGATACACTCACCTCGATCACGCCGTCACGTAGCAAGTTGCACGGACGACACAAAGCTCATTGTTATTGAGCTATAGCAACTACGTATTAGAGATTACTGACAGGTAAAGTAATGTGTAAATATTATATAGATTCAAGATTCTTTATTCATATAAACACGTGTGTACATAATAAATCATGCAGGTTGTTAAATAATAATTACAAAAAACAGTCATGTTTTTGTCTTTTTGGTAAATTACATCATTCAATGTCATCTTACAAAATAATGTCTAAATATTAGTTACAATAATCAATTCAATAATAAGCCAGCGTGTAGTAGATAAAATATATTGAATTACAATTAGTATTAACGTATTTAATTTAACTCGATGTTTTAAAAGATGTGTAATTTTGAGGGCTTCGAGACATGTTTAGTAAAAGATTGTGGCTTATATAGGAAGCTAGTATAAATAAACTCACTATGCTCCAAATTTAAATCAACTTTGTTAAAAAAGCATAATTGTGGGCTATTTACGAAAGGGAATTAATAGATTTACTCACTCACTTAACTAGCATTAGCTCACTGACTAAAGATGAAATATTGGATATAACTCACGAAGCCGAAATTTACCTACCTGCCTTTAATAGATGAAATAATATATAAGTAGTTTATATAATAGCAGATAATTCGCTTATTTTTAAAATAAAATTTCCAAAATTCAACTTTAAAGGGTGGGTCAGGGCGCGTTGATTATTTGTTAAATAAGTTGCAGATCAGACTCCTCAACTTGCAGACTAGTAACCTTCTCTATCGTATAAAAGCTCAATGTTTTAGTAGTTTCTGGATTTTAATTCTGATTCAATTGTTTATAACTAAAGTTAATGAGATAGGAAGTTTTTGCTGGTTACCTAGTGATCTGATGATGGATAGCATCTGTTCTTCATAGGTCACGTCAAGACTTCGTGTTTTATTGTATGATACTATAAAAAATCTTATGTCGTCATCAACCCATTTAATGTCCCACTGCTGGGCCCAGACCTCTTCTCAAACAAACTCAAATGATTTATTTCAATTAGACGAATATTCCAGGTACTTTAGAATTGTCAAAAACTAGTTAGTTGAGTTAATCACTAGGCTAGCGTAGTGAAAGAAGAAAGAAAGAAAAAATATACAAAAAACAAAATATAAAATAAAATAATAATATTAAAATCCTGTACGAGACCAAAAAGGCATAATGTTACGGCATAATGTTATCTCAGCATAATGCTACGACATTAAATGTCGCAGCGCTGGTATTCTGTATAGGGCCCACAGAGATGCCACGGAGTACGGACTATAGGTTAGGTTATAGTACCTATACTTCTATGCCATAGACCCGTGCCCAGCAGTGGGAAGATAGCGTTCAAATTGCTTTGTTTTATTTGTAAATATCAACTACATTTGTTATCCGCGTTGTTTCATCGGAATGCGTTTAAAATATAATATCTTTCCGATCGGCAGAACTTGCTACCGAACCGATTCAATTTACAAACTTATTTGCACTTGTAAAACCATATTTTATACCATTTTAAACTTTAACTGTTTTGTTTTAAAGCCTACTTACTGTTTTAACTGTGATCGTTAGAGGTTGGTAAACAAATATTTTTAATATATTTTCCAATTGAACGCGCGCTGCTCATTCAGCCATGTTCGAACGCGTCAATCGAATTCGAATTTCAAATTCAAATGTGTCAATTCGGCACTGTTTTTTTATATTGGAATTTGTGTTTGATTATCTGGTATTTAAGTATTTGTATTTTAGTGGCCGTAGTTTTATACAAAAGTGAAAATATTGATTGTTTTTTCTTGATTTTACTAAGATAAAAATGTGCAGAATAATCTGCATTGCTATTAGGAAAAAAAAATAAGACCACTCATTTAATAAATACCATGCTTACAAAACAACGATAAAATAAAACCTACTTTCTGTTTTACATGTACTGCTTAAATAAGAATGTACCAATTCAAACAAAAAAAAAACGATCACAAATAAAATGTAACTACCCACTTAACATTTTTATAGAAACGCAACAAACGATTACAAAAAACAATGCCACCATAATCGGAAACACATTGAGGACATCGGTCGAGAAAAAAAGAAAAAAAAAACTTTATTCTTTTTCCGATATCGCAGCAGCGGGTCGGCCATCCATATTTCGAGTTGACAACAAAAAATAGGGACACCCAATGCTTTAACTGAAGAAGACATACATTAACTGGGCAATAATTATAATTCAAAGTGGACATTACTGTTTGGGGCCGGGTCAAGGCATAAGCGGTAGCGGGCGTCGACTTTTTTATAATTATGTGTTACTATCTTCTGCCCGCAATTTTGACTGTGTAGAATTAGTAATCGTATCTAGTCTGCTTTTTTATCCAAATGGCTTATTTTTTGCTAACCTCTTTTCAGAAATTATCGATTCCACATTACAAACTTGCACCCTCAATTTCGCGCTTTTAACAAGGGACATGAACTCTAGAATTATTTCAATAATATATTATTTATTCTTAAAATAAATTATAGCATAAATAACTATAAGGAATATATGTATTTTATAAGTTTATCAGTGCTATATGTCATAATATACATTTATTGTTTTACTTTTTTTTTCTTTCCTTTATTTTACGATGCAAAGGAGAAACAAATGTTTATCTTTGTTTCTTAATTTTTTATTTCAACGAACTGACACTTCTCACTTACGTAAATACTTAAACAAGACTCTTAATCTATAACAAAATTATGTTTCAAAATAACAAGACAATCTGAACATTTTTTACTTTAAATTGTCAGCTCACTTATTTCAAGTCTTTACTAAATTTTCTTGACTGTTGCACTCCAATGTAAGATTTTCTTTCAATTTTAAAAACCAACTTTTTATAGTATAGTATAGTATAAAATTTAAACAACATCGTAATAATATTACGTAATATATAATATTTATTTTTGATCATTTTCGAAACAGAAATCAAATTATAGGAGTTTATTTCTCGCTCGAAACTTTACACTTATTCCATCGTCCAGAGGTCATTTAGGCTACAAACTGACGATTATTGCCTGAATGTGATATTGATGTTGTATTTGATAATTTGTATTTCGCAATTTATTTTTAAAACTGTTTTAAATGTAAAGTTATGTACGAACATAAGTTTCGAACCGTGACAATTTTCTTATGGACATTTTTTACTGTTTCGTGTATTCCTGTTCTTGTTTAATTGTGTTTATAACTTAATTGTTTGTGTCTTTATTTGTTCAGAACCTATTTCTTATTCGAGTTATTTTATTAAATATCTTGGCGATAAATTGGCTTTTAGATGATTAAATTTTAACTTCATTATTACTTCAAGATTGATATTAACAATTATCAATTCCACGGCTTCACCTTTATTTATGTAAAAAAAAGTAGCCTTTGATTTGTTTTAATGTATTTGCTATATATTATAATATAAAATTTATTGATATATTATTTGATAGAGTTTGCGTGAAAGAGTAACAAATATCTTCCTATTCTCTCATTCCTCAGATTCTAATAAACATTCACAATGAAATAAAACTGTTTTTTTTTTGCGGCTTTTATCGCAGTATATTGTTATTATGAAATCCCGATGTTTTGAGTCCTTTACATCTATCGTCACAAGAAGACTGAGGTGTTCTATCCACTGCGCTGCAATCTGATCTTTCTGGATCTGTATACAGTGAGCTTGTTCTGTGTGAATCAAATTCTCTATCATCATCAACCTTATTGTCCCATTGCTGGGCACGGGTCTCTCTCATTTTAAGAGGGATTAGGCTATAGTCCACCACGCTAGCCTACTGCGGGTTGGCAGACTTCACTATTCTCTATAAATAGGTAATAAAAATTTAGAAAACTGCCTCGTTGGTCTAGTGGTCGTACACTGCGACTGCCGAGCAAAAGGTCTTGGGTTCAATTCCCAGGTCGAGCATATTGTTATTGGGTTTTTCCATGAAATTCTCAGTAACAGCTCGGAGTTTGGATTCGTGCCCGGTTACTGGCAATAGGCCCGCCCCTTATTGCGTTGAACCTAAAACATACCGGCGAAACGTGGGTGTACAATAGTACACCTGTGTCTAACCTTTCGGGGCCGACAGGCGTGATGGTATGTTATGTATGATCCAACACCTCTGCTGGCCTGTCATCCACGTACTTTCACACCTAAAAAAGAAGTAAAATTAATACTGAAACACCAAAACATGATCAACCATAACCGAATATCATAACGTTTTTAAATCGAATCTCAAAATACGATACTCGAAACTTTTTAACAATCGTTCGTAAAAATAAAAATATATCGCGAAATAAAAAGGCGATGATACAAAACGGAATTATTGCCGGGGGTCGCGTGACGTAAGAGTGGGGACATTTAAAAAAGTTTGATTGAGATGAGCCGAAACTTTTGATTGTATCGCAAAGATTCGGAATAAAAACAAGATATAAATAACATTGGGAGGAAAACAAGGAAATATATATTCACGTGATGTTTTGATAGGAATATGTACGTATATTGTATGTCTGTTTGTCATTATCTATGGGAATAATAGACTAGCTGGTTTCCATGAGCTTTAGGCTATAAGGATGCATATCCTTTAAATATGTGACTGTGAAACTCGAAACCTGTGACTATGAAGTCAAAAGTTTCGAGTCCAGTCTGAAGTTTCGGTTTATGAAGTGTTTTATCACAACTTCAAACAGTACAATTCAATATCATGTGGAAACCTACATGCCTGAAATATTATATTAATATTGTGTGAAGTATTTTAGGTCTGTGGACAAATTGAAATAAATATTTGAGTTCAAGAGTAATAAAACTCTCCATAATAGCCTAATCTCAAGTAATAGGTGACACTAAGAGATATATATTTTAACTACTATTCGATAAATTAAATTTCTGTATTCTCAAAATGTGGCTTTACACAATTATGTATCGATGGAAAACAAGTATAGGTACTGAAAATAATACGATAGGTATTTTTTTATATGTGTTTATTATCTTTATAAATGTGGGTACTATTTATCATGAAAAAATATTCATAAAAGCCGTTATAATTTTTTGTAAACACCTTTTTAACAACCATTGTGAAAACATGTTACTTTTAAAAACAGTTTCTCTTCATACAAATAGAAATCAAAACGGCAAGCAAACCCGTGAACGGAAGCCATAACAAATAGAAAGAAACAAAATAACAGAAAAATGTATTGTAATCTGATTGTTGACGGAAAATTCAATTCCGTTTATTGCTTAATATTTTGACGGCGCGCTGGTACATCTCTGCTTATCCCCACACCGTATCACCGTTTTATTACGATTTGTTTGACAGTACATCTGTAGGATATTGGGTGAATAAAGTTGTTTTGATTTTTGAACAGTTGTTTAGTTATTTTTTATCCTTGTCAGTAGTCTATCCTTATTATAGTATATCCTTGTAGGTAATTTAGTTTAATTTATATAATTTAATTTGCAGGAGGTAGGGCATAGCGAGATTTCTCGCTCAAATTGAGCTGCCCGACTGGGGAAATACCTACGCCTTACAGAAGACCGCAGTGAATCAACAATGTTGTCTTTCTGCGAGTGAGTAAGGTTACCAGAGCTCATTGGGGGAGTGACTATTCTGACAGCGTGGGAATTCCGTTTGCTGTCAGTTCAGTAACTCTCTATTTTAAGAAACCTGAAGGGGTTTGGAAAGGTGATTAAAATAATATATTAATATCACATTATTGTGACTTACCGATTTCTTATACTAACGCGAATATTATATCGCGCTCATTGGGCGAGTGACTATTCTGACAGCACAGGAATTCCGTTTGCTGTCATTCCAGTAATTTAAGAAACCTGAACGTTTTCTAAGGGGTTTGGCAACGCATTTGCAAGCCATATGTTGCAAATGTCCATGGGCGGTGGTCATCACTTACCATCAGGTGAGCCGCATGCTCGTTTGCACCCTTATCACCATAAAAAAAAATGAGATGGTTTTCGTTTTATCTCTTTTCTCCTTCTTTGGGGAAAGGAAATGAAAGAAAAATATCTTACAGTATTGTCTGCAACAAACATTGTGTACATTTGTAATTGCTGTACCTATATATAAGAACCTCTATCTATAAACTCTATCTCTATCTTTACCTAAAGGGTTAAAGTGTACGTACCTATATGTGTATTGTTAATGTACGTTTAATAAATAAATAAAAATTTCAATCAATTCGTTGTAGGGACCTACTTAGTTACTATGATTTTCGATGCTCTAAAAAACCATTAAAATTATAAATAATAATAATTAAATAAACTCTGTCTTATCACACTTATAAGTGTAACATTTGCGAGCCCTCTGGTGTTGCAAAAGTCCATGGGCGGCGGTGAACACCTACCATTGGGTAGGCCTCCTGCCTCTTTGCCTCCTTATTTCCATAAGAAAACCGGGTTATATACCATTAACTAAATAAATAAATCGCGATAAAATGGGGAGTGTTAGGGTGAAAAATACTTTGTAACCGAGTCTCATCATCTTCCAAATATACCTACCTAAACAAATTTATTAAAATCAGTCGAGTCGTTTCGGAGGAGAGCGACACTGTGATACGAAATATTTTTATATATTTCTAAACGTAATTTAAGATGAAGTACTGTGAAGATCATAAAGTTGAAATAGTTGAAGTTGATCCGAACGAATAAACTAAACTCAGATCAAAGAGTTTCATCTAATAACACGTCATCATCTGCATTGGTTGAACAGTAATGTATGCAGAACTCACTGAATTATTCTTTTGCTTGAGATCAACTTCGCCAAAGGATATTTCATTAAAAACTTAAAATAAGTTGTATCTGTACCTACTGTGTTATAGTGAGAAGAGGAATTCGGGGATTTGGATAAAGGTCTAGTATTGTTATATATTGGTAATTATAATGTGTATTAATGTAAATAAAAAATAAATAAAAAAATACTATATTTTTACATTTTATCCGAGACTTCGTCCCCTTGGCCTATAGGACTGCAGGATTATATATTTAGAATAATGCATAATTTATATCCTTCTCTCTAGTTCAATGTATCTTTGTATGAAAATTCAGTGAAATCGGTTGAGGAATTTAGGAGTAAAAACGCAACAAAAACAGTTGGAGTTAGGTACTTTAGTATTAATTTAACGAACATTGATATTGTAATTCCTAACACCTACACAAATATTAGATATTTAAGTAAATAAAACTACAATAAACACACAAAATTTTTACCTAAATTAAATAATAATATCAGCATGCAGCGATAAAATGTATAAAACGTATATCCTAGTACACTTCTAGCCATTTCACCATTTCTACAATTTCTAAAACAACAGCAACACATGTAAATGCTATAAATGTGTTACTTCGTCTCGACAAAGTTAGATTGGCATCGAACGAACTCTGACAGATATGTCGTAAAAACGCGACGACTAATCGCAGCGACCGACCGTGCATTGTCGCAAGGGGTTTTTATTTTTATATAGGTACGTCATTCGTTATTCGGGCTTGAACAAGTTAAATGGTTTATTGTAATTGAAGAATCCGTTGAAATATAAGTATTGTGTTTTTTGTTTATTTTGAATGAGTTTAAGATTGTAAAAACAAATGAATTCAATTTAAATTGTTCTTTGATAATCATAAAGATGAATTAAAAATAAAAAGGGTATACATTATTAAATAAATATTATAAATTATTAATAAATATTTCTGGACAGTGTGTCACAACGCCATCCAGTTCCGTGGTAACCAACGAGGCTTGTGTTACGGATACTAGATAGTTGATATACTACATATATACTTTTTTTTTGTAAATACATACATATTATACATAGATACATCCATGACTCGGATACAAATGTTTATGCTTATAACACAAACATTTGTCCCTACCGGGATTCGAAACCGGGACCCATAGAACAGAAGGCAGCGTTAACTACCGCTGGACTAATTGGGTCTCCTAGGCTAGGTCGATAAAGCACTCAACACCTTAATCTGCCTTGATAGTGTAAATAATCTGACGTGTCAGGATTAAATAATCTGATGTGTCAGGATTAAATAATATCAATAAACCGCGATAAAATTTCACATCTTAAAAAAATTGCTTCGAAAAGTCAGTGAGGCATGCCTTGGGTTGGAACCCAGGACCACACACAGTCCATTGGTCACACCACTAGGCTATCACAACTCCGTGAGTATTTATCACATGCTCAAATGGCGAGGAAAAGATCGTAAGGAAACCTGCAGGTTTGAGAGATTATTTGACGACCTGATTAGCGCAGTGGCTGAGCAATCGGCTTGTGCGTCACGGGTTGCGGGTTCCCCGCACGGAGCAAATATTTGTACGTTCTACAGGTAGTTGTTCCGGGCCTGGGCGTTTGTGTATGTGAAAATTTGTGTTGTAAACGCACCCACGACACAAGAGAAAATCCTAGTGTGGCGCAACGTTTTAAAAAAAAAAACTCTCCATGGCATGAGAAGTATGCCAACCTACACTAGCCTAGGGAGAGATAGGAGATGCGTGCCCAGCAATGGGACAATCATTGGGTTGAAGATGATGATTCCAAATTTCCCGTCAGAGATCAGTGGAATATAGTATTGCAACTACATTACATAACATCACGCCTGTCGTCCCCGAAGGGTTAGACAGAGGTGTACTAATGAACACCCACATTTCACCGGCATGTGTTAGGTTAGGTCTCATGTAATAAGGGGCGAGCTTATTGTCATAATCCGGGCACGGATCCAAACTCCAAGCTGCAACTGAGAATTTCATAGAAAAACCCAATAACACTGCTCGACCTGGCAATCGAACCCAGGACTGCTGGGCAGTCGCACTGTGATCATTTCGACCACCAGACCAACGAGGCAATTGCCACTGTCGTCTCCAAAACAGAATCAGTATTTATTGAACAATAAAACTGATCAGGAAAGACTGAAGCAAAATTAATTGAGCGTTAAAATATTCCCCCAAGTATTAAGTTTGTCGTCAAATTGCTTGGCGTCTCAATTAATTACTGGGGCGATTTTCCGATCGGTTTTATCAAAGATTATAATAATTCTGTAATAGATATTATGCTAGGCAGAATATATACGGGGGATATAATGTATTGAGGAAGCAACGACACAGTGTTGCCACTTACTATTAAGTGGGTAATAAACTTTAGAATAAAAGTTAGTTTTATAAAAAATAATGATAAAGCTTTTTAACATACGTACAGGCGTAACATACGTGTAGGCAAAAACACATTTCTGAAGGTCGCGTTTGGGTGTCATCGTTTTTTATTAAAATATTTTTTAAGAATCTTCATATAAGTCTTCATTATTTTAATATAAGTTTCTGCTATTCAAAACCAGATACAGTTACCGAATTTTGAGATCAAAATGTTTATTCGAAATGCCTGCTCTATCATTCTAAATCTCTTTGGCCTGGCCTCATTTAACAGTATCTACATGCTAAAAAAAATAACTTAAAACAAAAATTCGCTCAACTTTTGACTAGAACCAAGGACCAACAGTTACTTATGTAACAATTTAACGAGTGAAGCAGCAAGATCTTATTTAACCAATATTGAAAATTAATAAAATGCCTAATATAAGCTTAAATCACTTACTGCAAAAACAACTTCAATCATTAATCTTTGACCGTCTTTAGCTTAATTTTATTTGACATTTTGACAGCTTCGCTCATCCGTTAGAAAAGGATGGATACATTGATTTGTATTGAGTAAGAAAGAGATAGCTACACTTCGATCGGGATTAAGTTATTAACAGGTGCGCTAAGTTATTTATGAATACATTAACGGCTGTCAACGATTAAGTATTTTATCTGCAAATCTACTTACGTGAGGTCACTATACTTTAGAAATACGGACCCCTTGCCTTATAATTCTAGTGCTACTGAGTGTCACTGTTAAGTAAGAGGTCCTGGTTTCAATTTCCAGGTTGAAAGATCAGTATATTTTTTTATATTTCCTCCCCGTTGGGGGAATTCCGTAACCTTACTCACTCGCAGAAGCACAAGTACTACGTATTACTGTTTCAATGCAGTCTTCTATAAGGCGTAGGTACTTCACCAGTCGAGCAGCTCAATTTGAGCGAGAAATCTCTATTCCTCTAAAATCCAGGACCTCAATTACATCCACTACTAAAGGTGATACACCTATTAAAAAAAAAAATACAACATCAAATTCTCTCTTCAATTAATTTTATTTAGACTACCAGCAATGAGTATATAACGACAAGTACCACAAATTTATGTCAAACAAACATTATACATTACAACATCAATTGTTTAAACAAACAGACAACCGAACGAATAAAAAAAAGCAACCAATTAGAATTAATATTATCCGTGCGATGATCGCTAGCGCACATAATTGACTGCATGATCCTATATTCATACGAATGACTTTGGTCATCAATACTCTACACCAACCAAAAGATACCAACCACCCAACCGTCCACAATCGAATCATAAACTTCGTTCCACGATATAGAGTTGGAATTTCAACGGTGATGAGTGAGGAGTTGAGGTAGGAATAGATGGCACATCTAAAGTCTTAATTATTAAATACGTTTGACATCCGTTTGACGCAATATCGTGTCAATGACATTAGTGAGACGACACCCTTAGATATGGTGTGGTTGGTACCTAGGTTTGAGGAATTATCTTTGATAAAACGTATGTTTGAGAGGTGAGATGCCTCGCTCAAATTGAACTACCCGCCTTACAGAAGACCGCAGTGAATCAACAATAGTTGTATTTTTGCGAGTGAGTAAGGTTACCAGAACTCGTTTTAGGAGTGGCTATGCTGACAGCATGAGCATTTTGGCGGAGATCAGTCTTACCATCAGTTGAGTGAGCCACCTGCCTGTTTGCCCCCTTATCACCATAAAAAAGAAAGGTAGATAATATTTGTTTGTGTTACATGTTTCTATTTTTATACAAAAACATTGCCAGGCATTAGGCATTTGTCCTGTGTTCTTAGGTACTTTTACAAACACAAATATTCTCAATGCACAGACACCTAGACCCGGAACAACTAACTGTAGGCCTTACATTTATTCATACCGTTGGGAACGAACCTGGAACTACGACTATGCGGCGCAGAAGCCGATCGCACCAACCGTCCCATCGTAAACGAATTTCTTAGAAAATCCCACTAATATTTTGCCCAACCAAGGCGACGAAATGAGGACCTCACGTTCAGCAGTCTCTATTTGCAATCACTGTAATAAGGCACTTTTTTCTACCATAGGGGTGGCAAGCGGTTCGCCTGGTAAGCGGTCACCGTAGCCTATAGACGTTTACAACACCAGAAGGGTCGATTGTGCGGTGCCGACCCTATTTGCACCAAAAGATTTGAAGAAAAGGCTATTAAAAACACAAAACTATTTAAAGACATAACCTACAAAACCTCTTTTGTATATATCAAAATGATCCCATTGATCCAAACCTCATAAATAACGGAAGATTGAAAACTTGAAGACACACAGTCATTCATGGTGTTTTCTAATTAATAGTTCATATAAATTCGTACCATAAATCAACGGGTTTGACTTTTAGTACAATGCCAGTCAAAAGCTGTGGGTAAACAAAAAATGGGTATTATACAAAGAAGGCGTGTTTTGTGTGGACCAAAGAACTAGCGTTTTTCGAAAAGAGATGAGAGAATATGCTTTCACGCCTTCAGTAGCATTTTTTTATATCAATAGTGCTTTATTTAAAAAAAAGTATCTAATTTGAATGTCGTTTTCAAATAAAAGGCTTGAAATTTAAATAAAATAAAAAAAACTGAGTTTAAAAATCGGCTTCAAAAAGTAAAAATTAACATACAGATTTAGGTTTTTTTTTAGTTTTCAAAAACAAAAATGGCTTTGAAAATTGGCGGACGAATAGAAAACCAATTTAAGTACTGGTGCTGGATTTAAAAAGAATGTGGCACTACTTAAAAATATATTTAAATATTTTTGCATCGTAATTCCCTAGTTCTTTAGTTATTTCTCAAAAAGTTATTATTTTCTTGACGCCAGACAATACACACAAAAGAGGCTTGTCAGAAGCGACTTTTAATTCTTATAAAATTGAATCCCACACCATTGAAATTAGTACATTTCGTCCCTGTTTGTATTGTAATGTAATTTATGATTTCTTTATGAGTTTCGAGTAAGCTTGAAGGGATTAACAACATTTGGTTATAAACCATAAAGAGTGTTTCTTTAAATAGTGTTTCTTTTTCCATAATTAATTAATAGGTTACTTTAAATGTTCAATATAAGGATCAATTCATTTAACGACTTCTTTAGTATTCAATTCGAATTTGATTTAAAAAACTGCTGTTTTATATTTAGTGGTAAGTTATCTAAGTACCTACCGTAATAATTACGAAAAAAATATATATATCATTAGCCTACAACCAAAACCAACCCAAAGAGCGCCAACTATCCCGGTCTTGGGCAGCTCGCATCCATCCGCTAGGAAAAAAATATGCGAAAAATAAATTGTGTCGACTTCTGTACATACATACATTTAAGCTTTGACGAAAGCGTCATAGCAGCGTTGTATTTCATATCGATACCACCAACACCTCATTTTGCCCGTAACCATGGACGCTATGAGGATTCCAAACCTCAGGATTAAAACAATATCAATGTACCACGATAAAATCCAAAAAAAAAAATTAAAAAAATACCGACATATTTTGTGGCAGCTGTGTTGGACTGATTTTCATCTAAAATATAGCTTCGAACAATTCCGAATAACTCACCTTTTAAACAAAATCAAAATTGGTTAATCCTTTCAGGAGCTACAATGCCACAGGCAAGAACACACATCCAAAAACACGTTATATTTACAAAACTGCGTCAGGGGTTAAAAAAATATACTTATTTATTTAAAAATTTCCGAAGTGTCAAAATGTTTGCGACCCCCACTCGTTCCGGCGACCATTCACAGCGCGATGTCTCCTCGCTATGTTGTCGCCTACGCGCTGCGCAGGAGTGTCAGGAGACAGTTATTGTTTATGAATTTATTGCTAAAATATAAAAAAAAATAACTATCAATATTGGCAGAAGGCACGATTGACTTGAGACTTTATAAAAAACTAAGTAGTCACTGTAGTGACTAGAGTAAACTAACTAGTAACTAACAGGTTTCGTTGTGGAATATTGTGGTTAAAGATAAAAAAAAACAATCTATGCAGCGGGTTGTAATAATGTGTCAATTTGAGCATAATCAGTGTAAAACTCTTTGGGTATTAGAAGCTTAAACAAACCAACTTTGTTTTTAAAAAAAATATATAGAATAAAACCAATATATTTTTTGCAAACTCAAAAAGTAAGTTTAATCTAAGTAACCTAAATCTAATTGTTTTTTTTTGGGTGTTAACTATAAAGACAGTCAAAAGCGCAGCCCTTGACCGCTTCTTAATGTTTTTGGATGGATGGATGGATAAAAAGCGGCATATTTTCAAATATTTATAAAACGCTAAGACTAGTTGCACGGTTCCAAGAATTTGATCTCATGGAGAAGAATACGCACGAATTATAATACGAAAGATAGACGTTTTTTGTATCAGTTCCAGCACTAATTAATAAATTAATAAAAATATTAGGTTCCCAATACTTCGTTCAGCCCTACAGATCACATTCATCATCTCGGGAGCATATCCCGGGCGATATTTTTGCCCACAACTATACGCTTTGATGCAAACACCATTGTGGGCCAGTTAACAATATGCGGCCAGTAACGCGTTCAGTATATCCTACTGATATTTTAAATTGTGAAAGATTTTGTGTTTGCATGCTTATTTGATACTCAGCGGCTGAATGGATTTGGATGAAATTTGGCATACAGATATTTTATTACCTAAGTTAATATGAAAGCTACTTTTCATGAAGATACATCGCGGGTGCTAGCACAGTTACTGTGTTACAATATGTTTAAATTTTACGTTTAATTCTTGATTGGTATCGAAATCTAATATCATCAACCCATTAACGTCCCACTGCTGGGCACGGGTCTCCTCTCAATTGAGAGGGATTAGGCTATAGTCCACCACGCTAGCCTACTGCAGGTTGGCAGACTTCACATGCCATCGAGAATTCTCTCAAGCATGCAGGTTTCCTCACGATGTTTTCTCACACCGTTTGAGCATGAGATAAATACGCACATAACTTCCGAAAAGTCAGTGGTGCGTGCCTTGGGTCCGAACTCGATACCTCTGACATCCCACTGGTCACACCGCTAGGCTACCACAGCTCGAAATCTAATAATATAGTAAATATGTTCTGTCATTTACACAGCGCCATCTAGTTTTGAGCTAAGTAATTAAGCTTGTGTTACAGATGCTAGATGGTTGATACATTATTTTATTATATATTTTTTAAATACATACACACATCGTTCAACCGAAACAAAATTATTGTTAAAACTAAATCATTATTGGTATGCCTGCCTAGGAGCTAAAATGCCATACACATTATATACGCAGATACCTATGTTAATACAAATGTTGAATTTATAACTATCCCCTTTTTCCATAGAAAATACCATCAAAGAATCACCATGATTATAGTATAATGATATTTCAGTGCATTTTCCAGTCAAGTCAAATGAAAATTTGATATCTACTGACACGGCTACGCTTTTTCTCATAGAATGATTAGATCGTACACCAGACTTATAATATATCCTAGTGATAATATTATGTTGAACGGTGCCGTGGTATTCATGGCTCTCTCCTGTGGTATGGGTCCTGGGTTCAAATCTTAGTAGGAGCGATCAAAGCATGTAGTGTATGAAACATTTACTATCCGTAACACAAGCCTCGTTGCTTAGCTCGGAACTAGATTTTGCTGTGTCATAATGTACGGATATTGACGATCCGTTCAGCTCAGCGGTAGTTAACGCTGCCTGCTGTGCTGTGGGTCCTGGGTTCGAATCCCGGTAGGGACAAATGTTTGTGTGATGAGCATCAACATTTGTATCCGAGTCATGGATGTATCTATGTATAATATGTATGTATTTACAAAAAAAAAGTAATATATATGTAATATATCCACTATCTAGTATCCGTAACACAAGCCTCGTTGCTTAGCATCTAGCGGAACTAGATGACGCTGTGACGGATAGAATTATAATGCATATTAGTCTAAGTACACTGATAAAGAATGGACTTGTTTTATAAATATCAAGAACCACGTGAGACTTTAAGAAGTTTAAAAACCATCGAAGTATCTACAATAAAGACATGTACCAAAAGCCAATGACTTCACATACTCCATTCATATCAAAAATAAAATAAGAATAAAGGCTATTGCACACAGGGCTTTATTCGCCTGGAAATCATAAATCAATTGTGAGCAGCCACCTTTATTGTGGAAACGTATCTGTCACCGCTTCTAATCCTTTAAGAGTTTTCATATTTAATACTCTTTTTGATAGTATATGGCGGGTTTGGAGAGCAATTTGAGCGCTCGCCTGGGAGTGTTTAAGTGTGGGTAGTAGTATTTTTATTAATTTTTTTATCGTTATAGCGTCTATTGGGTTAGTTTCCAATTTGCCTGCATACGTTTAAATATGAGTATTTTATATGAAGAGGGTCTGCTATCCGATTTTTACAACCCAATCATTCTGCAATATCGATCATAAGAATTAGCTGGTTTAATCTTCTAGTACCTACGTACTAAAAAAAATATAGATATTTATATGACAACCAGTATCGACTGCTGATAGAGCTCAGCATACTGCTGCAGACTGCTGATAGAGGCCAGGTTTCCACTAAAGCGGAGAGGAGAGAAGACGTACGTAGATGTGTTTTGAATAATCATTCAGATATAATTGTGGAGAGGAGAATAATATTATACACGCTTAGAGTGCAAGTTTCGCTCGTTTAAATAATACTGTTAAATTCTTATCAGTATACTATGATTCCGAGTTCTACTTGTAATATTTATGCTCGTTACACGAAATTTTTCGCTGTTTTATCTGCCAATATTCCATATACTACGCACTCAAGACAAAATCATCATGGTGTTTATGGCTGCAACGTCACAATTTGTCTCCACACTGAATGTCGATCCACCACGCATTGTGGGCTCTTTTTATAATATTATTAATTTCATCCATCAAGCACAGCCTCCTTGAATGTATGATGACAGATCATTCTGTCTATTTGTATTCGTTGATTTAGATATTTACACTATCGTGGTTCGTAATTAATTATTCTTATAAAGTATATCTGAATAGGCTTTTGTTGTGTTACAAGAAATAGATGTCAGAGGAAATATGAGAGATGTTTCTATTGAACATACGAATCCAAGCTTTGATCAAATGTATAGAGAAAGGTTTAATACACACATAGTTGAACTCTTAAAGAGATAATTAATTACAATCGTTGACATAGAACAATTTAATAAAATTTAATGGAACAATTTGTGAAAGAATTAATAGAAGTACACATGCGTGGGATGTAGAGAATGGATCTTGATCAATTTAAATGTTTAATGGAAAACATCGTTATTGGACTCTTAGTATTAGGTGTGAAAAAAAACAAATGTTATATTTTTTTTTGTACTGGTATGAATACTTGGCTTATATCGTGGTAAATTGTAATTTTGATACAGATTACAGGCAGATCAAGGACGTTGTGAAGGAGAAAATGATATGAATGTAACAAAAAACACGTCGTACAAAATCGTACACACAGAACGGCTGATGTAGTAAGGAAGAATAAAATAGAAAAAATATTTCCTCTGCAAAAGAAGATTGCCATTAGGCTGGGTTATGTAATTCTTGCTGAACTGACATTGAAAAATAAAACTACTCGAGTTTACCCTAAAGGGAAAAGGCTATAGTCCACCACGCTAGCCTACTGCGGGTTGGTAGACATGCTATCGAGAAAATCTCTCAAGCAAGCATGTTACCTCACGATGTTTTCCTTTACCGTTTTAGTATGTGATAAATACGCACATAACTTCCGAAAAGTCAGAGGTGCATGCCTTGGGTTTGAACTCGAGACCTCTGATATCTCAGTCCACTGGTCACACCGCTAGGCTGCCACAGCTCGAATATAAGTATAAGTACGAATTTTGCCTTAGTATTTAATCCCATGTTTAGTGTCTAATCCCATATTAATCTCATGTTTGATAAATAAATGATCTTGTGTCTTGTATCCCATCATTTTAGATCTTAACAGCGTCCACACTCACGCGCAGACTGAGGCTAAGGTTGTCTTGAACTTAGAACTGCTAACAGCTACCTAACATTCAGTTAACCATTGACTATGTTAGATGTTTACTCTTGACAAACACAAGCTTATCCAGTCCTCGTGACCTGATAACGCCATGACTCATTAATTATAACAATCGACGCCTCACTTGTCTCACAGCCATTAAGACCAATCTAATCTTGTTAACATAATCCGATGCAGGACAGCCCACGCTGAGGAAGTCAATCATCAGCTTCAAGCTCCACGTTTTGTTCGATCAAAGAATAGAGATGTTTTAAATTTTATGACGTGACATTGTTAATTTTCATTGTTTCAATGTTGATTGGTTCAGTTTCTGTTTCAATTGTTTTATAGTTTCCTTTTCCTTTAATTGTAGGGTCATTGGAAGCATTTGGTTTAGTTAAGACCCTTGACTTATCAAGTTTTATATGATCTGTATTATCATTGCGTTATACATCAAAGTTTATTTCTTCACCATCTATAGATTCTAGGCGACTATTAAAAACATTTTCAATACGGTAATATATACTGATTTCTCCTACTTGCGCTAATATTGGATATTGTTATTGCGGTATATTAAGCGTAGCACAAGAGTCTGATCCCAACCAAAGATTCTGTAAAGGATCCAATACGTCACGATTGCAATGATATCAATAAAACACGGTAAAATCGATAAACAGTAATTTTATTTCTATTTTCTGTAATATTTACTATTAATTGGTACTTTCTTAAATTAAAGTAATTGAAAGTTTGTTAGGAATAAGTCAAAACATAGATAGGCTAAAATAGCAATAAATACAATTAAATTTCACCTTTATTGTCCTTACAAGACTTTTAATAACCTGCAGAAGTTTATATAGATAAAATTGAAACTGGAAAAGTTTAATTAAGATGAGAATTGAACTGACAACATTCCGTAATACAATCATCATGAAAGTAATGACATAACAGGAACAACATTTTCAACATGTACATTAAATCTAAGACATCTCATTTCAATACGTCATTAACGTACCAATTTACCATCAATAGAGATTGTATCTCATCCATTCTGTACCAATGCTCGAGAATTAACCGTCAAAATATTCAAATCGATACATTATGAGGATAACCCTTCACTGAGACGATTTGGTGGACCATTGTATGGTAACGATGTTCGGTACAAAGGACCGAGACGGGAGGAAATTGGTCCATAAGACCGCTTCCTGTTGACAGTGTTAATTGTTAGTTTTGTAGTTAACTGGAGATAAGCTTTTGGTCTTGTTGCAGCTAGATTGGAGAGGAGTATAACTGTTCAATTTAATGCAGTGGATCATATTTGAGATATTATGAAAGACTTAGATTTTCTTAGCAAATTACAATACCATCATCGAACCAATTTTTGTCTCACTCCTAGGTAACGGTCTCCTCTCATTCGAGAAGGATTGGGCTATATTTTTTTTAAAGTGCATACTCTCACGTCTAGGCAATCTATTGACAGACTTCATCAGTATAATGCATCTCGATGCAGTCATCGAGATTTTTTTTTCCGTTTGAGCATGTGATACATAAATACTCTCAAAGCTTCTGAAAAGTCATTTAGTATTCGATGAGAACTTGAAACCTTTGAATACACAGTTGGTTACACCACTATCACGGCCGCACAGATATTCAGCTCCATCTGGGTAGCCGTTTAGCCGATTTAATCACTGATTAAAAAACAGTATTTCAATGATTAAATCCTGACACTTCATTACCCAATCTGTCGAACCCAGTAGCCCTCGACCCGTCAGCTACTGGACATCAAAATTAATCTTTTATTGAGCTCAATGACAGGCCAACATTTTTTATCGTCAAATATTTAAATCTGCTGACTCATGGGGACTTTGAGTGAAGTTTATTTATTAATAGTAATAATACGGCTTCTTTTATTTATGACGATCCGTTGTATGTGGTCCATGTAAATTTGTGTTTTAAAGTGTTTTTTTTTCTATGATAGGTTTCTGCCAAATTGGTAATTGACTGTTAGCAAGGGTGGCTGGCAGCGGATGGATGCGAGCTGCCCAAGACCGGGATGGGTGGCGCTCTTTGGGGGAGGCCTAGGTACAGCAGTGGATGGCTGATAAATAAGGAAAACTTTATATAATTCTCCATTTTTATTTAATTTAAATATTATTTATCAGTCTCTATTAGTATAAAAACCTGTTTGAAGACAGAGTTCTTGTCCATGGTTAATGTGTTACTGCATGGATGGATGTATTGATTTTTTATACTTACATCGGTATTAGACATTGAAATAAAATTACTTTTCAAGGATTTTTTATTCCCACGGAGTATCCTAAACTTCGATATTAAAACAATATCAATATATCTACAGCTATTAAATTCGTATAAAACTGTTTTTCCAGATTTTAAGGCCATGTACATTTATTTCACTACAAAACCGTAACTTATATCCTATTCCTAGTCCAGTTATTTCTCTGATATGAGTTTAATTATAACATAGAATATCTGCCAATAATAACCATTACTGTTATTCAAACCGATAAAACAAATTAAATAAACTACTGGTACTTACATAGTGATTAAAAACTCATCTTCTCCCAAATTATAATTTAAATCCGTCTCATTCGATTCCAAGATTTAAACATAAAATTAATTTAAATTATCTGCCTTTACAGCTTCATAATTCAGTGTTTTGCCCAGCCATTTCGCAAATGGCGGGCATTAAATTTGTAAAATGGCATCCACGATCAAACTATTATAATCGTATTTTCTGCAACCCAATAGTCAATCAAAGACGACCTAAGATGCGATAAAGACGATATAAAAAAAGATATTTTGAATGACAAGGGTATTGCTCCCCACCATGATGTGTATCTTTTTGGTAGGCAATCAAAATGGGCAATCAGAATCAACATCAAAATAGACATATAATAAGTAAAGCATGACTAGTTTCATTTTAGCAGTAGGTACGACTTATCTGGTATGTAAGATCAATGCAAGATACAAAAATATTTGAAGAATAAAATGCAGACTAAAAATAAACCTCGAACGATATACACATCAAATGAACCGGATCCAGACACAAATAATACACATGATGATAGACGTAGAAACACGAGACATCTTCAACTCATAAATATCTTTAAGGGGAACATCAATAAAATATGCTATAAGAAAAAACGCAATCAGGCGCGGGCGTATGCTTCATACGAATTATCAGGCATAATTCAAGTAATCATTTGAGGTAAAAGTAATTGTGCAGACAGTACGAATGTATCAAACATCTTCAGCTGCTATTAAAATCGAATTATTGATGACCAGGCGTAACTGAACCCGCTCACCGTAAGAATTGCATAGATCAGAGTAACAATCAAAAATGGTCGAAGATAGCGAGGCGTGTTTCCGAGCTTTGGTGTGAGATGGCGCTGCTGTGCTCTGCGCAGGAGTTGATAGTATAGTTTGAGGTTAGTAGCGACATCTATCGCAGAGTAGCGTAAAGTAATATTTAATATGTCATTTCTCGAGTTTTTTTACATGTAAATAATCAAATAATATTAAATATGAACTGAAATTTAAATTTTGATAGTATCGTAATGAAATTCTATTGAGAGATCGTCACTTACTGTTTCCAAAACTAATAATTAGGTTTACATAGTTGGATTTTTTTTTACGGCAACAGGATAGGCTGTGAGTTTGTGAATGGAATTCTAGGTCGAGTTGCTATATTATGCACTGTAGTAATCCTGAGTTTGGATTTATGCTCAACAATGGATACTCGAATGCGCTTGATTTAGGCCAAGATATTAGTATTTGGTCGTACCTACCATCTAGCTATGTTTTTTAAAACAATAATATACATATATCATTAAATTCACGGTACGATGGAACAGACAGGCAAAAAAAATAGCCAACTTCGTTAATGGTAACTGAAATTCCTATTACCGAACGTGCATCGCGAAATCAACATGATCTTTACCATTTTTTCGTGCAATGAGTCATTCGACAGCCAAGAACGAGGAAGAGTAAAGGCATATTATACAGTTTAAATAACTCAATCGCCATGTCAACGAACTAACATTGGCCTCACACACAGCCTAGTATCAGAAGAGTTTCACGTTTGAACATTTAAAACGTACATAATTATGAGTCTTGTCGTAATAAACGTTTAAATGGGGGATTTAAGACTCCCACGGATGGGATAATAAAGATAATTTTAAATACAAAGCAACGAAGCGCACGAGTAATCGCGAAACGAACATCAAGTCATGACGAGATTGGAATCATTGCGCCCGCGCACAAACTGGTTTTTCATTTATCAGATCGATTGTGGGGCGTGGCTTATAGATCGGCAGGATTTATATCCGTTCTTTTCTCGCTTGTAGGATCTCCGTTGACTCGTGTAGGTGCGAGAGAGACGGGGAACGTTACGCCCGATCGATTCCAATGAAGTGCGCGCCCGACTATGTATTTTCTCGGAACAAGAAAGTGGCCAGTATCTCGTTTTAGAATATAATGTACCTACCATGGAGGTTTGTGTACGAAATTATTTCTTCATTGTGATTTTTTTGATTTTTTACCAAGATTAATACTGTATGGTTCATGTTTTATTAGACTGGTTTCAAAAGATATAGCTACTGGTTTATGCGTAATTTAAAGCGAAAGAGTAAAGATGCATTGAAGCAGTTTTTTTAGGTTATGTAAATTGATTGAAATATGAGATAAAAAAAATACTAAGAAAATGCACAGTTACACAAAAAACACTTGTGTTAAATGTTGATGTCTTGATGTAATCCATTTTATTGACAGATACTGTGAAATTGTAATGCCAAATAACAGTTTTTTTTTTATAATAACAATGTAAAGGTGGAAGAATTTAGATTCAAATACACCGAATGAATAGCAAATACATTATTATGTATTTGCTATTCATTCGGTACGTTTTTTTACTACAAAACTACTTTAAACACTAGCTATTGTAAAAATATATACCTACCTACTATTGATCTACAAGTCCTTACAGACAAATTGTCTTTCAGTGAGCATAAATGCTGTACCGACAGGATCCGAAATATCAGGGTTAAACATAATTGATAAAATCCCTAAAAGTAGTTTTATTTCAATATTTTCAATATGCGAGAAATCATTTTTTTTCTAAACGAAAATATACTTATTATACAGTATGAGTATAACTAGGTAGGTAGACAATATAATAAAAAATATATCTATTGTAAAAATCCTAAATCAATCTTTATATCACAGAAAACAATCGTAAGTCTCGTGTCACGGTGTTTGACGCTGAACTCCTCCAAAACGGCTGGACGGATTATTGTGAAATGTTGTATGTATATTTGGTAGGTCTGAGAATCGATTGTATGCTATATTTTTATACCCTTAGGTGATAAGGATGTCTCTCACCAGAATTTTTTTTGACAATTTTTTTTATGATTTGGCATCAAAAAATACTTGTAATTCTAAATTTTCACCCTTCTACCACCAACCCCTATAATGTGGCAAAACAACGTTTGCTGGGTCAGCTATAGTCAGTTAAATCTACGCTAAAAAAAGGGAAAAAATTATAGTCAACATACAAATACAAAAATTACAAAGTTGTATATAAAGATCTCTGTATTCAAAGCTACTCTGGCCACAACCGAAGACCTTTCAATCATTATCCGTTAACGCCATATAATTATTTAGATATGCACGCTGCTATCCTCGCCCCACCCCTCCCCCGGGGCGTCACACGTTATTTTTTGTCCCTTTTGCAACAAAAAACAGACCTTGTTTTAATTGCCCTAAAATATTTTTTGGTTCGATGCTAATGTGCGGATAAAAATGGTTCATTAATCTTATATTTCGGTTCTATTGGATTAGGAGAAAATATTCTTGAAGCGAAGAGCTGTAGCTGGTGGTGTGATCAGTGGACTCAAATGTCAAAGGTCTCGAAGTTCGAACCCAAGACCACTGACTTTTCGGAAGTTATGTGCGTATTTATCACATGCTCAAACGGTGAAGGAAAACATCGTGAGGAAACCTGCATGCTTGAGAGATTTTCTCGATGGCGGGTGAAGTCTACCAAACCGCAGTAGGCTAGCGTGGTGGACTATAGCCCTCTCGAATGAGAGGAGACCCGTGCTCAGCAGTGGGACAACAATAAATAAATATTCCTGGATATTAAGACACAGCGCCATCTAGTTCCGAGCTAAGCAACGAGGCTTGTGTTACGGATACTAGAAGGTTGATATACTACATATATACTTTTTTTTATATACATAGATACATCCATGACTCGGATACAGATGTTGATGCTCATCACATTAAAATCAGTATATTTGTGCGTTTACAGACACAAATTTTCACATACACAAATGCCCAGACCCGCAACTACCGTAGTGAACGTACAAAAATATTTGTTTCATGCGGAGATCGAACATGCAGCCTCTTACGCACAAGCCAATCGTTTAACCACTGCGCCAATCGAGACGGTAATTCTAATATTATCACCTTTTTTTCTCTCATACGTTACATTTTTATTATCAAAAATTCTCTGGAGTTAAATCTCAGAAATACTTTCATAACTCCATAAAAAAACTATTTATAGCAGATACGCAAATACATTGGAGTAATTTACTTCAATTCGTATCGTTTACAGTACGTGTGTAATTGTTTACATAATTTACATTTACGTTTCGTCCGTTTTAGTGTTCCTTGAAATAGTTAAATCATTTAAAACGTCATTGCGTTATTGTTTGAGATTGTTCTTCTTAGTGTAGCCTTGTGTGGTTGCTAGGCCTCATGTTTTGGTCCAAATATGAACTTCGACATACCACATACCATCACGCCTGTCGTCCCCAAAGGGCTAGGGAGAGGTGTACTGATGTACCCGCATTTCGCCGGTATGTTTTAAGTCCCATTTAATAGGGGGCTAGCCTATTGCCATCAACCGGCACGAATCGAAACTCCGAGCTGCTACTAAGAATTTCATAGAAAAACCCAATAAGTTTGCTCGACCTGGGAATCGAACCCTAGAGACCTCTTGCTCGGCAGTTGCACTTTACGACCACTGTAATATTTAGTCTTAGGATTTTGCATAAATATCTTCATCAGTAAAGTACATATAAATCAGTTATTAAATTAAATCTTGAAGTAAATATCTTCAAGGACATTATAATGTTTGTAGGTAAGCCTAAGTCATCGACTCGTGTATGCAAGAGTATTTAATTCATTAATCCAAATCGTTTCAACTCAAAATCACTAGTTACCATTTCATGCAATTGAGGCTTTCATTCGACCAATAAATATTCTGTCACACTAACTTTTATCAACCTTGAAATAAAGTTTAAATTCCCCTGAAAATACTGCAAATAACTTCATTATCCATGTGAAGTAAGTGGCGAAGTTAGTAATGCAGTTGGTTTGAATTGTACTGCTTGAAAATAAAGGTAATAATTGCTTGGCGGTGTTCTGTTTATAAGTTTGTTGTCGCAGCTTAATGAACATTTAATAACAGCGTTTTTTTTAGGTTTTGTTCGATATTTTCGTCTATACGCTTCAGATGGATCGCTGCAGGCGATTTTTTATTTTGGTACAGGGTAACCAAAGCTTAGAGAGTTTAAAATACCTATTAATTACTCTTGAGTTTGGTATTTGCGATTTTTCGGCATTCCATATTGTTTGATTCTCCAAAATGTACTTTATTATCAAACAAAGAACTGTCAGTTTAGAAATGACAAATTCAGATCATTGCTATATTTATTAAGATTTTACTAGTACTGAATTTATTATGTTAGTACTGAATGGTATCAGTATTTTCTATAGGTATTTAAGAAGAAATGTCTTAACAAACACAAAGAATCATGATCTCTTTGAAGGCCCAAATATTCTTGTAACAATATGTGAGTTTAACAATGTAGGTCAACATCTAAAATGGCCACTATAACGACCATAAGATTATGCTCAGTGATCTGTAATATTTATGATAATAAAAAAATAAAGCATAAACATACCCTTACGCCTGTCGTCCCTGAAGGAATAAGCAGAGGTGTACGAATGTATACCCACATTAGGTCCCATGTAATAGGGTATTTATTGCCATCAACCGGGCACAAATTGAAACTCCGAGCTTCTACTTTCATAGAATATCCCAATAACGGTTACCCCGACCTGGGAATCGATCTTAAGAACCTAGCAAAGCAGTCGCACTGACGATCACTAAACCAACGAGGCAGATTTATCTGTAAATATATTAAAAAATTCAAGAGACGTGCATAATGACGAAACATTTGCGTAAATCCAATTCACATGATACGACTATGTGAGTCTCACATTCGCGTCGACATTGCCATAGAGAAGCGAGTCGGTAGCAAATCCGATAATGTGTCATAGTACAAAGTTGCTGTCGTTTACCACAGCGAAAAACCCATTTTCCCGCTCGATATACCAGCCGTATCAAGATGAGAGCAATTAAAGGTCGGATGCCTGGGAATTTGGTTGATAATGTATGGATGTGGTATTGGTTTAAGGTATGTAATCCTGTGGTAATTGATACATCCATACGACTGTTTGAAGCTAGTAAGAATGACTTAATGACAATTGATAGTTCAGTGTCTACTTCTCTTATAATTCTAGCCTTAGAAATTCTTATAACTTTTATTATTTCTACTGTATTATTGGAATTATATTATCAGTTATTTTAGCTTCTTTATCAACTGCAGCGATTTCTACCAGCCAATCTTTGGATGGGAGAAATTAGTGACTTTATCGACGAAATTAAGTGCGTTAATTTATCACATGCTCAAATAGTAAACGTAAACATCGTGAGGGAACCGCATGCCTGAGAGATTCCCACCCACACTTGGCTAGTGTGGTGGACTATAGCACAATTTCTGCAGTGCGTCGGTAGTTGCGACTTACAAGACGACAAAGGTTACGAAGATGATATTATGTCATTGAAGATGTCTTAAAACGATGTCTTTTAATTAAAAAAAAACAATAAAAACATTTTTAGATTATGTTTTTATTGTTTTTTTTAATCAGTGGGTGCGACTTGCATAAGATCGGCAACAATGGCGTTATAGAGAAGAGGCCTTTACTCAGCAGTGGGTGTCACCGGCTGGATAGATAGATAGATAGAAAAATGTTTTTTCTTCTTCTGTTTATAAGGGGGCAAACAGGCAGTCCGGATTGTCTGATAAGTGATCACCACCAACGCCACCCACGGACATATGCGACACCAGACGGCTCGCAAATGCGTTGCCAACCTTTTACGAATAAATATGCGAAAATCTACTAATTACATCGGCAATAAGATATATATTACTTCATAAGCATAACTGACTTCAGCTATACTTGAAATATTCACTCTTTTACCATAACAACATCTGCAAAAACTACCGTCTCCAAATATTCGTAGATCGGTGCACAAAACTGAATTGCGCATAGCGTTTTTACGGCATTCGGCGGAACCGTATGACTAGACGCGGCGGATCATTAATCCTGAAGTTTCAGATGTGAGCGGAGCGATAAAAATTACGCGCGCCACGCTAGCCGAGCGTAAAAAGCGTAATGACATGTTATCTGCGTGACATATTTTTGGATTATGTTCTTTTTAAAGATTAGAGACATCGATAGAGAGTATTTTTGGTATGGTTGTCGATTTTCCAGGTATTAATACATAAATGACACAGCCAGCGTCATCTCGTTCAGAGCTAAGCGACGAGGCTTGTGTTACGACTACTAAATGGTTGATGGTTTACATATTATTTATTTCTTTATCTTACATTTACGCGAATATTAGACATTGAAATAAAACTACTTTTTACGAATTTTATCGCGGTGTATTGATATTATTTTAATCCTTTATTTCGAATCCTTTACACTATCCATGGTCATGGCCTTCTTGTAGAAGTGGATTCAAGTCTGGATGTTTGTATATTTAGCACTTTGTGTTTCTAAATAAATAAATATTCCTGGACTTTATGACACAGCGCCATCTAGTTCCGAGCTAAGCAACGAGGCTTGTGTTACGGATACTAGTCGGTTGATATACTACATATATACTACTTTCTTTTTTTTTGTTGTAAATACATACATATTATACATAGATACATCCCTGACTCGGATACAAATGTTTATGCTCATCACAAAAACATTTGTCCCTACCGGGATTCGAACCCGGGACCCATAGCACAGCAGGCAGGGTTAACTACCGTTGGACTAATCGGGTCGGCAAAGTTTAAAGAAACCTATCTTACTTGTAACTTAGAAGGCTTTTAGTTATTAGTGAATTAAGTGACTTACTACAAAAGATAGTTATGATTGTGGAATGAACGCAAACCTATCATGTTAATACAGGCATTATGAAAGTTTGTACTTACAGGTTTAGATTTGTATTACTCAGAAACGGCTAAACAGATTTACATTAATGAAATTTGCCATACTGTTTGTTAGGTACCTGGCGTTTTTTTTTCAGTAGCAGCTCAATATTTGGATTTGTGATATTATTATTAACATACCGGCAAAGTGTGAGTAGACATTACTTTCTGCTTATCCTTTTCGAATATAAGCGTAAGTAATGTAAAATTTACAAAATTCGTTAATTTTGAAAATAGTAATTCAATATTCATTGTACCTATATAAATATTACATAACAAACAAAAAATTCTGTACTGTATCCTTGAAATAAGCGTAATTGTATGTGTCGTAGTTACAATAAAATACATCCTAATTCTAGTGTAAAATCTACACTGGGATTCAAAGTTCAAGTGCTAAAATGTCCTAAGACAGATTTGGCAAGTGACAAAAGCTATTAAAATAATGTTTAAGTGCGAACAAATCAGAGACACTAAACTTAGTTGTAATATGGTTGCATAGACACTCCTCCGAGAATTATCTAGAATGCACTATGCTGTGTTCAGACGGTGCTAGTAGCTTGAACGACTTGTCAAACTATTGCATTCATACATAACTAAAATACTTCTTTTATTGATAATATGTATTATCATTATGTATATTAAAAAAAAAAAAAAAAAAACACTTACCATTAGGTGAGCCTCTTGCCCGTTTGCCCCCTTATCTCTATAAAAAAAACACATTTTACCACTATGTTTTATGTTTTCTCATTTACCATTTACAAATTCATTTATTAAATATTGACTTTAATACGTTTAATATTATCTTGCCTGGTGAAAAGCGAAGACGACAATTCTAAGAAGTACTGTTTTATTCTGTGTTTCTCATATTCACAATTTAAAATTCTTTGGTGTACACAATAATTATAGGTAGCTAAATAGATCATCGGATTCAAGCAAACTGGGTTTTGTAGACTATATGTAATTTTGACCGATAAGCAATTTGAAAATACCAATTTGAATCCTTAGTCATACTGATAACATCGAATTGCATGGAAACATCAGTTTAAAAGAAAACTCCGCCCCCAAAGTGACTCTCTTAATAAAATACAGTGCATATTCATACCAACTCTATACAGATAAAAAAAAGCACGGAATTCCGAAAAGATTCTAAAAATAAATATGTACCTGTATAAAATTAATCGCATTTCTGCTTATGGGAAGAATTTTATAATAAATAATAATAATAAATATTTAAGTACATTATGAGACAGCGCCATCTTGGACTGAGCTAAGCATCGAGGCTTGTGTTACGGATACAAGATGGCTGATGCACTAAATATTTTTCTTTTTATCCATGACTCAGATACAAATAGCCATGCTTATCACACAAACATCTGCCTCTAACCCATTTGAATTTGCCCCTAAACGGGTTGTCAAATATTCTATCATCATCATATCGTCATAATATTCTAAGATTATTTCGAAGAGTTACTGGAGTTTAATCTCTTCCTAAGTCAGTGTGAACTGGCATTTCTAACCTTCCACCTGTTGGCCGATCTGTAGGTGCAATTGTCAACAGATTGCATGACATTTGCACGTGCTCTGAACACGCCCTGGGGGCTCAGTCGTGAATGTTGATATAACACATTGAATTTCGATGGTTCTCGCTTAATATTTAAGCGCTTTCGTTTAGCTGTAAGTGAGATTTTAATTGTTCAGTGAATTTCCTCTAAGATTCTGATCAATGTAATTTACTAAAGTGGAATAATTTTTAATTTATGTATTATTGATAGCTTTGACCGCCAGTTTGCTTCATGTTAAACGACACTGCGATCTACGATGGAGATCTAAGATACTGATTATTGGATTTGTTTTGCAGGTCTTATTATCTCATCTCTCTCATTACTTTGACTATTGACCAATTAAAACAAGACTGCATTAACCTCACACTTGTCATTAGAATATTGGGCTGCAATGAAGATTGTAATACCCTTTATATTAAGAGTGTCTTTTAAGTGTCTTGCTGGATTATTTTCTATAAGATTAACATCTTGGTTAAGATGAAGATTCTACTCGCAAAGCAGGGTTTTGATCTAGAATCTTAACGTGTAATAAATTCTTGATTTGCGACTTACATAAGTAAATTATCATGATCATAAAGTAAGTAGAAATAATACTACAGAATAAAATAAACAATTAACAATAAACGCGAGACAACAGAAATAGAACAAATCTTCAACCGCACACTGCGACAAAGCGTCAGAGCATCTGGACAAAAAAATAATATTAAAAACTTTCCTTTCAAGAACTTATAACACCCTTTGCGGTGAAAGGTTGCAACCGTCTCGCAAAACAATAACCGCTGGCTGAAAAAAAAACTTTATTTTTTAAACACCCCCACTTAAACAAGACAACTCGCTCGCGTGCCACTGCTTAAAAAAAAACAAACTCAAGCCCTAAAAGCTCACGAAAATATTTCAGATATTTAACAAATGTTAACCGCTAACGATGTCCTTTAATATTTTGGAATATAAAATAAAAAAAATCTCTTTTGTCGGTTGAAGCGAGTGAACAACTTTTTTTCTGTATTTTAAACGCTGCGGTCCGTTTGAATGGCGGAGGGAAAAATGCCCGGTTGGCCCACGGAAAACTTTTTTGCGGTAAGAAAAGGTCGTGTACCACTGTGCGTTTGTTCATTTTTTCGTTGTTATAAAACACCGTTCGTACCTACATTGGGACTTTGATGTATATCGCCGAAAACGAGAAATATTCCTAAAAAAATATTCGTATATTTTTGAGGGAGACCATATGCAACAGAAAACACTCCAGTGCTATCAACCCACTGACCTAAATACAGGTTGGATACCCATAGTACTTTGGGAGGAGTTAAGTTGTAGTATACCACGCTGGCCACCTGCATTTTGACAGAATCAAATACATCCATCCATCCATCTAAAAGCACACAGTCTCTGGGAAATTACATGACTTGTAAAAGTGTCTTTAAAAAGATCTATTTACAGAAATAAACAATCATTCAATCATTCAATCAATCATTCAATCATTCAATCATCATTCATTCATTCATTCATTCATTCAATAATCTGGAGACCCCAATGGTCACTATTAGCACACAAAAAGAGGCTCCGGGACCAAAAAAATCCATAATCAAAAACTGGAAACCTACTTTCCTACTGGACTTGCAAGTTTTCATAAATCTCTTATATAATAGCAAATAATTTTTTTTACAGATTTTATCGCGATAAAATCACGGAGTAAAATTAATTTTCAGAAATCCGTAGCATATAATAATATATTTTTTCTGATTTATTACTTAACACTACATTTTAAAGAAATAAATGAAACCTTATTAATTTCTTACAATAACGCGAATATAACACATTAATCCTTTCATTATTTCATTTCATTGCGGTATATTAATATTATTTTATCCAAAGATTTCGGATTCTTTACAGCATACAGAAACTGTATTGCTTATTCATTGCAACTTGGGTGGGCTTTGGGAAGCTGCATACTTTCATCTACTCACTCCAAGCTTAGGTCGTTTCTTACTTCCTATATACTCATACCTGTACTTACCCAGTTAATTTAACTGCCTCAATGGTCTAGTGGTTGTTCGGTTCCTAGGTCATGCAAAGTGTTATCAGGTATAAGTTTGTGTATAAAATTCTCAGGAGCTACTCGAAGTTAGAATTTGTGCCCGGTTGACAGACACCTGGGTTGCCCTCTGGGACCTAAAAAACACACCGGCAAAATGTAAGTGTACATTGGTACACTAATGCCTAACCGGGGATGACACGCTTGATGATATAAATAAAGAAATTGCGAATTCAAATTAAATTTGTTTTTAATAAAGAAAAACAAAATCTGAGCTTACTTTCACTAATAGAGCTATCTGTTTAGAATGCGATACATAATACGATAATTATTCAAGATGTTCAGGTTTGAGCACAGTGCAGAATAAGCATTGAGTAGCGGACCTGAGCCCAAAAAAACTTAAAAAAACTCACTTATTGCGTCTCTAAATTAATTTAAAGCATATTAGAAATAAGATATCTATTACAATGTACAAAGGATCATCTAGATTAAATGATATCAATATACCGCGATAAAATCCGTAAAAAAGTGGTTTCTTTTCAATGAATTATATTGGTCTCATCATCATCATCATGAACCAAGGAGATTAGGTAAATACCTTTCCTCCAAGCACGGGTTTTTTTCTCATCATCTTGTTAGCCTAGTGCGAGCTTGTGGTAAATACGCAAGTAACTTGGAAAAATCTGTGGTGCCTTGAGATTGAACTTGAAATGTTTAACTTCACCGACGATTCATACCATGGCTATCAAAAAAGTCAATTTTAATTGGTTCTTTTTGAACGTCTACAATAAAGACTGACACAAAAACATTACAAGTGTATATCGTATACATATTGAAGAATTTTCGAGAAAATATATCCTTTAAGTTTGCTAGATACATAGTATACAAGAAAAACGAATATGCAGGTAAATTCTAATATCAAATTCGCCCAACATAACCTCACCCTAACACACAGCCAGCATCGCCGATGTATTCCATGGACAATGCTCGCTCCTAATTTGAATACCATCCTTATGGGACAATCGGCAGACTAAAAATTATGAACAATACGCGGTCACGTCAAACCTCATGGTTGCCTCTTACGGGGGTCATTTAATGTTATCTTTATTGCTGATCGGATCACCAATGGTATATACACGATGGTTTTAATGGAAAATTTTGGAGATAATAAAGTAAAAAGAATATATAAGAACCTATGTAGTTGGTTAAGTAACAACGTCAGAATGTCGCATCGAGAACGTTCGGTTTTTAAATTTGTCCCTCGTATGTCTACGTGCGCATGCGTATTATCGCTTGATATCAAATGGTTTCTTTCTTTACTATATATTTATACTGGCAAATGTACCAAGTACACTACTAGGCTTCGAAATGCCTATCGAACGCTACCAGAGATTTTAGTGCTAAAAACATTTTAACACCTAAACAATAAGACTTGGTACACAAATAACGGACGTACGTTCCACGTACTGGAAGACACAGCGTGGGCAGGCCCTCGGTAAGGTCGACTGACGACCTGGTGAAGGTCGCTGGAATCCGCTGGATGCGGGCAGTGCATGACCGGTCATCGTCGTGATCCTTGGGGGAGACCTATGTCCAGCAGTGGACGTCTAACGGTTGATGTGATGATGATGCATTTACATGATTTGATTTGAAGCTTTTAAGTGTGTCGGAGACCAACTTCGTTTCTGCTATTTCTGCATAAATCTATGATGACAATGAAGCTAGGTTAGGCAGAAAAGCACTGATTTACATTCAACATTTGCTAGTACAAGGTATGAACATAACAATATAATATTTAGGTCCCATGTTGAAGGGCGCGATCGTATTGCTATGAATGAGGGACGAAACCAAACAAATTGCCATTTATTGAGCATCAACCAAATCTCCAATTATTTCATAAAACAAGGTCAGTTCGAACCTGACCTTGGCCGCACATTTTGTATAATAATGCAAAAAGGAACCAAGGAAGGAAATAATGAAAAAGTATTAATAGGAGGGCTAAGGGCAGCCCTAGAGCAAGCAATAAATAATGTACAGGGACAAATATGAAAATAAGTTCTCTACCGCAGGTATCGGCACTCGCACAACTCATTTGCCTACCGTTTCAAGCACGGTTTGCAAAACAAACTGATAAAACTATTATTTTTATATGAAAATTCATGATTTAGGCAAAAATCCCGGTAACACGGACAAAAGAACTGACTAGATTTGATTTCCACACACTCATTACTAACTTCTGAAATCTTTATCACATTAAATCATAGCCCATTCGGTTTGGATTCAAAATGTTTTCGCTATTTTTTGTAAATAAATCTCATTGTTTGGCCACAGAATTAGTTTAGTCAGTCAAATCTTACCAGCAATCGACCAAAAAAATGACAATTAAATTTCTACCGCTATCATTGTAGATTAAAAACTTTATAGACTAGACTTAAATACTGTTTGTAAATCATGCCTATCTCGCAGTTTCTCCTAATAAATCGTCTGCTAATCAGTCTTAAGTCAGTCTCAAGTCATCAAATAAATGCTACGTTAAGGAATCAAACTCCATTATTAAACTTAACAATTTCAGCTTATTTTGCCCACCATACATAAACGATTCAATACAATAAACAATCACGGATAATCTTTTTGCTTATACCCATATTTACAAGACGTATCGGGCCGTAAGTAGCTGGTCATAATCCTTTACTGTGTGCCCAGAGAACTGACCAGGGATTTCTGGCCAGATCGACTTCGCATTGATTTTTAATGGCCTGATCTTTTAAGGGAGTAGTATTATTGTCATTTGACAGAAATAAACGAGTAATAATTGTGTATGTGTTTGTCCTTTCGTTGTGAATTTTGAATGGAATAATTTGATTAAGCTTATTCGAGTGTATTGTGACTGAGTATTATTGAAAGATGTTTTAAAAAAGATTTGGTACCAGCTTCCTGCTTAAGTTGTAATTCAGAATTGAGATTTGGTAATTCTTTGTTAAAGAAGCTATATAGATCAACACCTGAAATTTTATTTTGAGTAATAACTTTAATTTGACTATTAATCGATCGGTGATCGTATAATTCAACGGATTTAGAAACGTACAAAATTTGTAACATGTTATGTAACTTATGTTTTATAACACGTCCACATTACGTAACATTGTTATATAACAACTACAGTGTCGTACAAAAATTGTTATATAACAATGTTACGTAATGTGGACGTGTTATAAAACACAAGTTATATAACATGTTACTAAGTTTGTACGCACCGTTAGCCTTTATTTAACCGTAGATTTTAAATAATCTTATATCATTGAGATAAAACTACTTTCAACGGTATATCACTATTATGTTATTTTTTATTACGATGCTCCATACTTCTGTTCACATTAGAATTTTCTCCTGTGTTGTGGGTGCGTTTACAAAAACAAATTTTCACGAACACAAACGCCTAGACCCAAAACAACTAGCTTGTATGTAGATCGTTCAAATATTAGCTTCGTATGGGGATCGAACCTGCCCAAATCGATTATAGTCGCGACAGTAAATTGACATTATTTGATCCCACCCTTTCGGATCTTTTTAAGCATTTATAATCATCGGCAGATTTGTTGGAAGTCTAAATTCTTTAATTACTAATGGCTACCTCAAGTTGTACTGTCAATTTTAATCAAATCCGATTAAAACAAAATGAGCTCTCGACACTGTGTATTCTGTATACATCTGATTGTCATTAATAATAATTAAAAATGTAAAGTAATACCGCGACAAAATCTCTTAAACGTAGTTTTTATTTCAATGTCCAGTATTCGTGTAATTGTAAGAAATGATGTAACATCATAATTATTAGTCAATATTTGCATGAGTCCATACTTAGAAAGCTGATCAGATCATCTATCGTATTGATATGTTTCTCGTCATTAGAACTTTTTAAAACGATTTTGACTTGTAGTCTCCTTGTTAGTCTTTTTATTAACTTAGTCCTTATCCATATTTAAAATATGCAAAGTCCGATTCACATGGAATTGAATTCTAAATTATATTCGCATAATCCTACCCCGTGATCGACACAAAATTAAAAATCGCATCACACTCAAAGAGATCAGAAATCGCCATTTTAATTATAAATAACCATTTCGCTCGTCAAACCGATACAAAAAGAATTGAAAGAAATCAAAATTCTAAAGAGTAATATCAAACTTGACTTATAATTGGCCGTTCATCTTTATAAAATGACGGATACTTCACCCTTAAGGACATCTAAATGCCAATACAAAACCAACTCTACTTGAAACCATGCAGAGTTTAAACTTCAGTGGTAATTTGGTCAATACAAGGTGAGGGATACATGGATATAATATTTATAAGACACGGCTGTATGAAAACCGAAGAGCCGTCTTCCAGGCCGATGACGTTTGACGTATATTCTGACATCCCCTTTATAATGCGGTCCAAGTGGGAACATCAAGCGAGTTTTGAGATTTTCTAATCCTTTACCATGTTTTTTTTTATGGTGATAAGGGGGCAAATGAGCAGGCGGCTCACCTGATGGTAAGTGCTGACCGCCGCCCATAAACATTTTGCAACACCAGAGGCTTGCAAATGTGTTGCTAAACCCCTTAGAAGCCGTTCAGGTTTCTTAAATTAGGGAGTCACTATATTAACAGTAAACGGAATTCCCATGCTGTCAGAATAGTCACTCTCCTAATGAGCTCTGGTAACGTCACTCACTCGCAGAACAATAACTGGTTGATTCACTGCGGTCTTCTGTAACCTTGATTGAACCAACCAAGAATATCTTTCTGCATCAGACTCGATTGTTTAAAAATGGACCCATGCACAATTCAATATAAAGTATCTTCAGAGTTCACCATATCGACTTGCAGTTAAGTATTATGTTGAGACTTGGTTAATATTAGCTATGAGATCAAGGCAATAAGTGTTTCTCCTCAATAACCTCTCACGACAGAAAAGTACACATTACATTACTATTATTTAAACCTCATTTCATTTTTGTCATATTAATTAATTGCATTAGACAATTTTGAATAAAAAAAGGGAACACCAAAATTTTCGGTTGCCACCAAACTTATAATATTTCTTTCAGCTATATGTTTGATAGTTTCATCAAAATTGCTCCAGATATTTTTGGAGTCCATATTTAGATACAAATGTTTAAATACAACATTATACATACGATTGCTAATGTGTCACGAATGATTCTGATTTGACAACGACAGAAACCTTTATTGTTTTTTGAGCCAGTGCCAAATTTATCCATCATCTTATGACTTATCCCACTCATAAAGTATTGCAACTCGATGAGCAAATAAAACACATGAAAGTAGAACTTGTACGGCTTGAATAACTTACAGCCAATATGGAAGATTGTTTCACATGTAGCCTACGATATACATATTGAATGTTGATATCAAATACGCTTTAGATTTCTCCAGAAGTTCCATTAACGTGTAACACTGCTTCTCCGTAATATAAATGAGAATATTTTGCTGCATCTTTTACCAATTTTGACCTATTATTTGGTGTAGTAATAGTTCACTGTAATGTAGATCATTTTCATTGAACTCGGTATAATTTACATATGCATCAAAACTTGTTTTGCGGATACAGGATGGGTGGTATACTATTTGAATACTTACTAGTATAGTTTGGTTTAATACTTACTAGTACAAAGCAATATCCATGACTGAGGTACAAATTTTCATGCTTGTCGCCAACTTTTGTATTGTCCCACTGCTGGACACGGGTCTTCTCTATTTTGGGAAGGATTAGACTGTTGTCCACCTCGCTCGTCAGTAGCTCGCTAATAATGTAGGTGGGCTGACTTCACACGCCATCGAGAACGGCTCTCAAGCATGCAGGTTTCCTCACGATGTTTTCCTTCACTTTTTGAGCATATGATAAGTACTTATATGACTTTGAAATGTTAGTGGTTCGTGCCATGAACCTTAGACTTCAAATTCAATTGATCACATCACTAACCTACCACGGCTTCATACCATTGCTCATCACAAATGTTTGTCTCTAACCCGCTTAAGGTCAAAAACTGGTTCCTTTCTGATCATGTTCGTAGAAATTAAGGAGTATATACTATATATACGGAAAGAGCGACCCATACAGGTCTGGGCTATAGAAAATTCTAATCTACATTTAATCCAAATATGTTTAAGATTTAAGACAGCTAAATTAATTACATCAAACAGGTCGTTATGGATACGTATACCCACATAGCTTAAAATGAGCTGCACTCTTTCAACAACGTTTTTTTTTCTCTTTAATCCGTGTATCGGTAACATGGTAACAAAAACATACAAAAAAGGTTGCAAACAAAAAAGTTTTGCGGTGTTTATCGATAGATGTTGTTTATTACCTGTGTGTGATCCGATTAATATCGAGAAATTCACGGGACAAAGAATTTGTGGGGTTTTAAAATCCTCTGCAGTACTTATGGTGGGTACTTGATGGTTGAAGATTATCGAGAGGCTGTCAATAACTTTTTTTTAAAATAAAACTCAAATATACGATTCGTAATTTTGTTTTAAAAAATGTGTAGAGCGTCTAGTGATTGGATGATGCTGTCAAGGATGTCAAAAAGTAGTATTTTAATGAATATAATTTATGAAATAATAATGTTACAAATATAAATACCTATTAATATAATATTTGAAGAATATCAGCTACACCTTTACAGATGTCAACATAGCCCATGTTTAAGTAACCTATTTTTAATTATGTCTGTAGTAATTAAAAATTTCGAATTATTTCTTCTTTCTCTTCACAAAGTCAAAGCCAAACAGTTGAGAAGAGACAAATTCAAATTCCATCGTAAAACAAACTATTTTGTTACGGTAAAACGGAACGTTCTATTTTAGTTTAGTAAAAAAATAGACACCGACCCATAAATACATGAATCATATAAATGAAAGAAATTAATCAATAACCCGCTAACCCGTAATTAAGCACAGGTTTTGAGCTGAGCTTAATTTTGATTGATGATTTAATAATAAGTGATGCCACGTACATAAATATCGGTTTGTCTGTCCATCTGTCAGCTGTCAGTTGCTTGTCAATGGTGTGGAATTATTTTGAAGTTCCGTGTTTTTTTTTTAATGTAGATTATGCAATGGCTCGCATACTTCAACATGCATTTCTGTAAAATATGTGAATTTGACTGTAGAGATGGGACATTTTTTTAATGAAGTATTAAATTTCATGTAATATCATGTTTTATTTCACACTTCGTACTTTCATATTGTTTTTCTCGTGAATATTTTCGTAAATATTCCTTTATATAAACCTTTTCCTGATACTAACGAAAACAAAAAAGAAGAATTATCATTTTCGGTGCAGTGGTTTTGAAGTTATGCGCGTACATATACATTTCGGCGATTCATTTTTATTTATATAGATAGATAATAAAAACAATCAAAGTTTAATTAATAAGAAACAATAACATCTAACAGACGAAACAAAATCGAAAATAAGTAAAATAATATCAGACTAGGGCTGTCAAACGCTGGGCCGCGGGCGGGGCCGATGCGGTATGATTGACAACCCCTGACAGCGGTTAAACACAGGTCGAATCGCGAAAGGTAGTTTTTTATTCTTTTTTTAAAAACATCAGGGGTGTACCGTGGTTTTTTTTCTGCGCCGAGTGTTCCGTACTTTTGGTGAATTGGTTGAATGTGATATTTTGAAATTGTAATTTATAAATTATTTGGTATAAATATAAAATAAATATTATATAATAATATAAAATAAATAAAGTTATAAATATAAAATAATTATTTAACAATGGAATAAAATATTCCATTGTTAAATAAATATTTTATTTATTAATGGTTAAATATGTTTTTATCAAATATTTATGAAATTTTGCAACAGCAGCATGAAGTTGGATCTAACACAAAGTTATAATAGTCTTAACCCACATCACTATGTGGTATATCGATTTTTATCCTTAATATTATAAATATAAGGTTCAAAACTGGTATGCCGCAAAATATTGAAATATATTGCAATATAGATTTAACATACTAGCAGATCTAATCATTCATTACTGCGACTAAAATAATGCTAATTTATTGTTTTGTAATAAAATAAAATATTGAGACTTTAAATAAGGATAAGAACTATCCTATAGGCATAATCTGTCACTATGCACAAAAAATATTTTTAACCCAAAATATTAAATAACTTGAGAGGTGTCAAGGGACACCCGGATGGAACGAAGTTCCTTTTTACAATTCCTTCACTAATTAATTGAAAGGAACTTCGTTCCATCCGGGTGTCCCTTGTTTTCTATAAGAGAGAGAGAGAGAGAGACAGACAGAGAAACATGCGCATGCCGCACCGCTTACAATAGTTTACTATAGCAAAAAGTGTCGTTATAACTTTTCGTCTTAATTTTTTCCGTCTAGCCCCCTTTCGCAACACGCGATAAGGAACTTCGTTCCAAAAACTAAATACACGTGCATTTTCATTAAAATGTGTATGTTAGATTAGGAGTCCATCGGGGACAAACGGATTTTTAAGCTTCTAGTTTTCTTATCTTCATTGCGGACCCCTAAACTCAGAACTCACATACTTCACGATCAAACTCGATACATACTCTGCTGGATATGCTACGCTTTATAATTTTATAACAAAATTCTACACATTCAACTTTTTTCCGATCTTTGATGAGCACAGATTAAAATTCGGTGAAAAAAAATGCCTGACAGATGTGTGTACGTCAATCTTGACATCCGTACGATATTCGAACTTTTTGGTGTTTAGATGCGGCTGCCAATGATATAATTGTGTGAAAATCTAGTCAATTTATATCCAAAATTTTTAATTTCAAATAATATCTATGTATTTGTCTTTCAAATAGATCTAGTAAATATGTATGTCCGGACGTTTTGATACAACGCCATCTAGTTCCAATGATTTTTATATTTTATCAATATCCATTATTCATAATGCTAAAACAGTTATTACGTAGTTTTATAAGAGTCTTATTTGTTTTATTTTATTCACTTTTATAATTTAATTTATTCACACATTTTATAGTTAATTCTTTTTTAGTGTAAGCAGTGTGTGAAATTATTATACACCACACACACACACACACCACTAGGCTACCACAGCCCTAAGTAACTAATATGATAGAAGTAATCGCATAATATTCTAAGAGATATCGATCTGAACATCAACTCTGTATCTAACATTCAAATCGAGACAATACAGAGAGCGCCATAAAACAAAACTGGCCCACTCGCAATACCAAATGATATTTCTTGAAATGCTTCCGAATCCTTTTAGTTGGGACGACTTTTGTCGTGATGATGTCGTGTCATAGTCGCCAAGTCGTAAACATTACTGATCAAGATGTCTAAATGTCTATTGATATAATTCATGTCCTTTTATAATTGTATAGGTTCTATGATATTATATAAAAGTTGAAGCGTATTAAAATATACGACTTTATTTCTTTTTAAAAGTATACACTTAATTATTCTTAATCTGTCATTTTAATAATAGTATCAGTGAGGTATATTACATAAGTAAAAGTATAGTAGCAGAAAATTGATCAATCAATCAGTCGTGTTTTAGATATGGAGGCACAGGTATAATAAATGTTATAAGGTCAGTTAAAAAGTTATCATTTAAACGTAGCTAAATATATATTATATATTATGTATGTTGGTAGGTTCATTTAATTATATATTATTTTTATTCATGCACTACAAAACATAATTATGTGATTGTCGTAATACTGACATTTTAGTCGCAAAATATACAAAAATATCGTACAGGTGTCGTATCGCGACGTAAAAAGCCCTCTCCGCAATTTTTGATATTAAAATTTTCAATAATACCTAATGGATGTCTTCGCGAGATCGAGTCGAGAGCTCTCCATATCGGAGGGTGGCCACAATACTCGTATTTTTTAATACAGCCCTTTGTATTCAATGCTTTGTCTTATTACGACAAGTATTTGATGTCACCCTATTCTTGTAGTGTCATAATTATGTCATTCTTGGGAGATGGAATGCATTTTCACTTGAACTTTAATTGGTTCTAGATAGGTACTATGTGGGCTGGAAAATTGTTGATTTCTCGATTACAAAGCACTTATGAATTAGAAATAATGCATTGTTCACTGCAATACATAGTTTCTGTTTTAATTTATCCTTAATCTAATCAGTATAATGACATTGGGAGTCTGTACCTATATAGAGAATTGCTTGAGAAACTTTTGATCCAGGAAAATAGTATCTATGTACTTATGTTAAGGATAAGTAGAACTTGGACCCTAAACATTCAATTGAAATTTAGTAAAGGAAAGGAAAGTAGGTACTGTAGTAGATACTGTCATCATCATCAACCCATTAATGTCCCACTGCTGGGCACGGGTCTCCTCTCAATTGAGAGGGATTAGGCTATAGCCTACCACGCTAGCCTACTGCGGGTTGGCAGACTTCACATGACATCGAGAATTCTCTCAAGCATGCAGGTTTCCATACGATGTTTCCTTCACCGTTTGAGCATGTGATAAATACGCACATAACTTCCGAAAAGTCAGTGGTGCGTGCCTTGGGTTCGAACTCGAGACCTCTGACATCTCAGTCCGCTGGTCACACCGCTCGGCTACCACAGCTGTACTGTATATTAATCCTGTACAAACAGATGGAGACAAAAGGGTGAAGTTAAACTCTTACTTTGATATATGTATAATTATATTTACACATATTAATATCTCCAAGAGCTCATTTAAATCGGCCCCTATCCTCAAGTTTATAGTCCACCAATAAAATAGAAATAAACGAAATACGAACCTATGACAGTACGTATTATTAAAATATAAAACGGACTTAAAGATGCGATCACCGAAACCAATATGTGTGCGCTATAAACAAATTCGCGGCTAAACTTCCTAACCCCTCGAATGCTGGCCATAAAAATACATACACAACAAGCCAAAAACGGCCGACCGTAATAAAGAATCGCGATAAACCGTGCAAAAAAATTGCGGACATGAATTCATTGGTATGACATTCGGGGTTCCAACAAATGGTCACGGTTATGGCTCAGAAAAATATCCTCTAGACATATTTCCTCCTTATAGTTTTATGGGATCGGCCCCCATCTTTTATTGGTCGTCGGGAATCTTGTCAATCCTATTAACTTGGTCGTTTTTGCCCGCCACCGCTTTTTAGGGTTATGACGTATATTGAAAGTTGGAATTGTTAATTTGTGGCGTTTGATGGCATTGGGGGGGTTTGATTAAACATTCCTTTTTGAATGATTCAACTATAAAAAAGTTGATGAAATAATGATTGATTGCTTGTCATGTGACTTACTTTTACTTGTGATTTACTTTTATTAATATAAATGTCTGCGGATATTATTATTATATTATACACAGCGTCATTTAGTTCCGAGCTAAGCAACGAGGCTTGTGTTACGGATACTAGAAGGTTGATACACTATATAAATATACTTTTTTTTGTAAATATATGCATATTAAACATAGATTCATCGATGACTCGGATACAAATATTGATGCGCATCACACACGCATTTGTCCCTATCGGGATTGGAACCCGGGAACCGTAGCACAGAAGGCAGCCTTTAATACCCCTGCACTAATCCTCAAAATGTAGTTTTATTTCAATATCTAGTATTAATAATACTAGATATCGCATAATCGTAAGAAATCATTAGTAACCACGTAATCATATTCCAATTATTCACAATATTCCTTCAAAAGCGAATCAAATTCACAACAATTTCAACTCACATGATAATATATCAATTATTCACAGACAGCTTACACACAAACAATAATCTAAAACCAAGTACAGCTCAAAACACCTACAATGCCAATAATCCAGCGATTGCCGAGCTCAATCAAAGGGTTCGTACAGACAGGCAGACAAATGGAATTGTCGCAGCACGCACACGACCGACGGCAATTAGTAGCAAGCTCACTAGTTCCGATATGAAATACAGCCGCTCGAATCAGCTAAGACATATAGATTAGGCTCGATACACACGGTCGATTTGCCTTGGTGCGGATTTATTTTAATACCTTATGTAATGTAATAAGGTGTGTGTGAGCCTATTGCCATTAACTGGGCATGAATTCAAACTCCGAGCTGCTAATGATAATAATCAGAAAAACTGAGAATTTATAAAAACCCAATAAATTTTGCTCGGTTAGAGGACGTTTTTGAATCAAACCTAATACCTGTCCGAGCATCATATAAATCCTTAGGGGAAGCTTGAAGTTGAGCTTGAAGTGGACGTCATTTAGCTGCACTGATGTAATTTCAGTTCAGCAAAACAATGCATATCATTCATGACATTTTTGTCCAACCAAGACATCAAGTTGCTATTGTTTTTATAAAAACAAATGAACCCACTTACCTGAACTCACCAGTAACCGCACCAGAAATAATAAATTTAATGAAGTTTTAAGAGTATGTTTCATTGAGTAAATAAAAAAAAATTACCGAGCATTAATCCAAACTCCGAACAGCTACTGAGAATTTTAATTTGCTTAAACTAGGCATCGAATGCAAGTCAACACGCTCAGCAGACGCAGTTACGATTGTTAGCTTTACCAGGCTGTAGAAAATCTCAAGTCTGAATGAAAATATATGAAGTTTAGATTCCAATGAAAAGACAATTCAACCGTGTGTCAGATAATAGTTACCACCCTTTAACATATGTCAAATCCATGGTTCAACCGTTTCGCATTCGACTGCCTACTCCCTTTTGGATGACGTCAATATGCAACCTCCACGATCTGACCAAACATCCTATATCCACCGACCAATACAATCGAAATCAAACTTCATCGCTGTAAAGGCAAGGTCGATTGTTTGTAGGGGGACGTTTTATAATCTATTCGGAGATAGCATCGCAGATTCAATGGCAGGCTGTACGGTTATGAAATATAGTTTCGCCTTCATTGAACGTGTGATAAATTGATATCGCTGGGGACGGTTATTGAATAACAAGCGCGGGTTGTTGATCGCGACGCGCGTCATTTGTGGCGATGTGTCGCGATGTGCGTTTACAGCCTTATTATAGTTGGCGGACTGATTTATCTGGACTGTGTATTTCTGTTTAGCGTTTTTCTTATTCTCTATCTTTTCTATATTATCATTTAAAAGTTTAGAAACTGCACACAACCGCAGTTGACAAATTTTAATTTTAGGTAGCCCGTAGCAATTACAATAGCCTAGTGGTGTAATCAGTGGATTGGAAAGTTAAATGTCTCAAGTTGTATTTCAAGACAAGTAAAAGTCAGTAGTTTTCGAAGTTATGAGCAGGAAACATCGTGAGGAAATCTGCATGTCAGAGATTTTCTTGATAGTGTGTGAGGTATGCCAATCCACATTAAGGCAGAGCGTGACAATAGCCTTCATCATCATCATCAGCCTATATTCGTCCACTGCTGGACGTAGGCCTCCCCTAGTGAACGCCACAGAGCTCGCAATAGCCTTATTACTCTCAAAAGAGAGTAGAATCGTGTTCACCAGTGGGACAATAATTGGGTTGAAGGTGACGAAGCCCTTAAATATAATGCTAATATAAACCAATGACAGACCCGCAAAACTGAAAAATTCTCCAAAAAATCCATAAGAAATAATCTAAAACCATTTTTTACTGAAATTTAAATACTGTACAAACATAGGTCTCCTTCTACAAACAAAACCAGTAAATCTAAATGATATCTAGGTCATTAATCAAAATCCTATACATGCAAATTGGAGTTTCACATCACAAAGTAAAGCGGTACCCATTAGGCTCACAAGAGCGTATAATTTGCTGCTATCTTCAATCTTGCACACCGCACGGCAGTAACAAACAACTCGTACGCCGGACATTAGCCAGAAAGCTACACTTGTGACATCTAAATTTCGGCTAGCCGCACGGTATGGGGTGTGTGGACCTAGCCTAATGTTAGAACTGGCAATTCACATTTGGAACTGGGAATTTAAACGAAAAATGAGTGGAATATACCATGGAATTCTTTTTTTGAATTAGGAAAGCTGGCGTGTATTTGAAAAATGAAGGAATTCGTACTCTAGTCTAAATTTTGGCTAGCCACACAGTATGGAGTGTGGAACTAGCCTAATGTTAGAACTGGCAATTCACATTTGGGACTGTGAAATAGAAAAAAATATTGACGGTATTAAAAGTTTTTAAAAGCAAACTTATTTTTATAGACCAAGTCACTTTTCCCTACTAATAGTGACCAAGTCACTTCTACATATCATTAAGGAACCATTTATTTAGCCAAAAATACTTAACAATGCTTACTCTATAAACCCGTTCGTAGCTCGAGGTTCTCGCGTCCACAGCGTGGCTTCGGCCTGTGAGACTACAAAACATATCGGCGGTGCCCGCTGTCCAGATACCCGTCGCGATCTGTGCCCACTACTCTCCTGCGTCCTACCCCCGTACCCATAGGACGTATATATTTTAGACCGACTAAACAGGACTAGGACCCGCGTGTACAAATTTATATTTGTTCATTGAAATAAAAGTATTTTTATGGATTTTATAGCGATATACAAACATACGATATGAAATTATTTATTAATTTTTATTACGAAATTTTTGCAACTATGGTGTCTCCTTGTGACCATTTATATAAATTTATAAAATCGCGTACGAGTAACTAAAATGTTTCTCCAAATTGAACCTAACCTAAGAACTCACGCTTACCAGTCGGTTTAGCAGCAACTAGACTAGTGGTGCAGTCATCATAGATACATTTATGACAAACCAGGTTCTATTCAAGTTGGCTGATTGATTTACGTTAGCAACTGTCGGCCGCGTGTCCTGCTTTGTCGTTTCCTAGCTGTCCCAACTAATTGCGACTATAATTCACGTCTAATAATAATCTCATGTTATTATCGTACTGTATACAGGTGAGGCACCATTGTTATGTGAACTAGCATTGAAGGTATGAGTATGAGAAGTTACCAGTGCACTGTAAAGTCAAAAGTTGCTATTTAAATCTCAAGGTTACTCAGATTTCTTAAAACAGTAAAGGAAATTATCGGGAGGAAACCCAAATAAATATTTCTGGACACTATGACACAGCGCCGTCTAGCAGCTCCAAGCTAAGCAACGAGGCTTGTGTTACGGATACTAGTTGGTTGATATACTTTTTTTTTGTAAATACATACATTATTATACATAGATACATCCATGACTCTTATACAAATGTTTATTGCTCATCACACAAACATTTGTCCCTAGAGGGATTCCTACCCGGTACCCATAGCAAAGAAGGCAGTGTTAACTATCGCTGGACTAATTGGGTCGTTAACCTGCATGCCTATGAGATTGTGTCGAAAGTGTGAGAAATCTGCGAATCCGTACTAAGAAGGTAGTTGTTAGGAAACTTGTGCCCAACAGTGGTATAGCAGACAGACAGGGAGCTATTGTAAAATTTGGGTTGTAAGTTTTCACCCACCGAAGGATTTTCTCCTGTGTCGTTTACAAACACAAATTTTCACATACACAAACGCGCAGACCCGGAACCTGTAGATCGTTCAAATTTTCGCTTCGTACGGAGATCGAACCCTCAAACCCATGATGCACAAGCCGATCGCTTATCGACTGCGTCAATTAGTCCACCATGCAGTATTTAAAAGGTGAAGAGTTTTTTGTCATTGACTGACTATAAATCACCGCCGCTATCATTATCATCTTATCAGCCAGATGACATCTACTGCTGGTACTAAGCCTCCCCTAAAGAAACGCTATTGTTATAAATCGAATTGCAGCTAACTACAAACAACTTGTAAAAAATAATACTGGATATTGAGAAACTAAAACTAAAATTGATACAATTTTATCCCAACATTACGCCCTTTCGAGCGTCCAAAGCTGTGGTAGCCGAATGGTGTGACCAGTGGACTGAGATGTCAAAGGTCTCGAGTTCGAACCCAAGGCACGCACCACTGACTTTTCAGAAGTTATGTGTGTATTTATCACATGCTCAAAACGGTGAAGGAAAACATCGTGAGGAAACCTGCATGCTTGAGAGAATTCTCGATGGCATGTGAAGTTTGACAACCCGCAGTAGGTGACGGAGCGTGGTAGACTATAGCCTAAACCCAAAATCCCACATTAATGGGTTGATGATGATGAGCGTCCCTGGTCACAAGCCGAATGTTATCACTAATCAATACAAGAACTATTAATCAAATAATAATTACGAAAATCCCCTTTGCCATCCCTAATGATTCAATCCATTTGACAATCAGTATATGTCAGGTATTGAGTTAATAAATCATGCATTACACATCCGGTGAACACAATCAATAAGTCATCAGCATTGAGCATGTATTGTCTAGACATCTTACTCTAATCACTGTTTGCATAAGATGATATAACTGGGTGGGTGTGATAATACGAAAATTCAAATTTAGCTATTGCGATGCACGCTAGAGCTGTGGTAGCTTAGTGGTGTGACCAGTGGACTGACATGTCAAAGGTCTTGAGTTAAAACCCGGGCACGCACCACTGACTTTTCAGAAGTTATGTGCGTATTTATCACACGCTCAAACGGTGAAGGAAAACATCGTGAGGAAACCTGCATGCTTGAGGAATTTTCTCGATGGCATGTGAAGTTTACCAACCCGCAGTAGGCTAGCGTGGTAGACTATAGTCTAATCCCTCTCAAATGAGAGGAGACCCGTGCCCAGCAATGGGACAATAATGGGTTGATGATGATAATGATGATGATGATGCACGCTTTATCGAAAATATGTATTTGTGGTACGCCAGTTCGAAAACACATTATAATATCGAAAACTGCTACACAGCCTATGGAATGATGTTATTGCAACGCAAGCAATTTCGAAGACCTTTTTGAATGAACTAATATTATAAATGCGAAAGTGTGTCCGTCTGTCTGTTGCCTCGTCACGCTTGAACCACTAAACCGATTTAGATTACATTTTGTATGGAGATAGTTTGAGTGCTGGGGAAGGACATAGGAAAGTTTTTTTCCTGGAAATTATGCTTAAAAGGGTGAAGAGAAGCAAGTTTTTACGCGCCATCAATAGTTTCTTAAGAGAGAAATTCAATCGCGGTATAATAATACCAAAACGTAATTTGATAAAAAGACATTTTAAAACCTATCACTCAAAACCCCAACTAATTACTAAACATATAAAACAAATATACCTAATTAGAAATCGCATCTACACAGTTGCGATTGCAGGACATAAACGCAAATCCGTCATGCGATTATCCGACGTTTGGAAGCTGGACAAGTAGACACGGAACAGATTTATAGTAGTTGTAAATCACTATTTCAATATTAGAGACGCGAGCGACACAATCGTGTCGCGACGGTCTTATTAGTCGCATGTCGCCCGTGTGTAATCAACCTTAATATAATTGATGCTGAGATGTCACTGTAAAGGATATGATGATGATGTTAAATTTATGTCAGGCTCGGTTAATGATATTGTTGTTTCGGTCATTACATATGTCCAGGTAATCATAACTTAATTATTTTATTTTAGTTCTGTTGCTTATCGAGCGTGAGTCACTCCGGGCTTGCTTCTGAAAATCAGCGTCAGGTGGCAGCACTTAGGCATAATGCTGAGCTGTTGGCTCTTTGGCTCAGGCATAATTATCTTTCTTTTTTATTATTTGTGTGTGCCAATTAATTATTTTTTTTCTTTCTTTCTTCGTTCATTAATTATTTTGTTAATCTAGTCGTAAGGTAGCGGCTATAATATAGAAATTTAGTATATTATACTATAGGTATAAGGTATTATTGTCGCTAATATACAAACACTAGACAGTGAAATAAAGCAATTTCGTCGGCCATGGATTCTGTAAAGGAATCAAAGAATATCAATAAATTGAGGTAAGATCCTAAAGCTTTTTGAGTTTAAATGTTTCATCATCGTCATCAACCCATTAACGTCCCACTGCTGGGCACGGGTCTCCTCTCATTTGAGAGGGATTAGGCTTTAGTCCACCATGCTAGTCTACTGCGGGTTGGCAGACATTACATGCCATCGAGAAAATCTCTCAAGCAAGCAGGTTTTCTCACGATGTTTTCCTTCACCGTTTGAGCGTGTGATAAATACGCACATAACTTCCGAAAAGTCAGTGGTGTGAGCCTTGGGTTTGAATTCAAGACCTCTGAAATTTCAGTCCACTGGTATCACCGCTAGGCTATCACACCCTATTTTTAAAGTTTAAATGTTTATCGATGTGGAATTAAAGACTTTTTGCATATTAGCTTATGAGAATAAGGATTGAAGGAGCGGTCTCAACAAAAGTAGTGTAGGACGGCCGCCGGCCAGGTGGAGCGAGGACTTGCGAAAGGCAGCTGGCAGCGACTGGAGGAAAAGAACCGAAGATCGCGTTCAGTCGCGTTCACTAGAGGAGTCCTATATCCAGCAGTGGACTAATTTAGGTTGTTATACATCTATATCAGCCTTAATTCGTCCATTCGTCGGATTTAAGGATATCTACATTTAATTAAATTTATTTTACCTTTTTCTCATGGAAATAAGGGGGCAAACGGGCAGGAGGCTCACCTAATGGTAAGCGATTACCGCCCATGGACATCTGCAACACCAGAGGACGTGCAAATGCGTTGCCGGCCTTTCAGGAAAGAATATACTCTTCTCTTGAAGGTTCCTACGTCGTCACGGTTCGGAAAGACCACCGGGACAGTTGGAACAATTGGACAAATAAATAAATTTCTTATATTTGTTGAAGTGTTCTACTATTCTCAATATGGAGGTAGTAGAAACAGTTGCTCTACGAGCCACGAGCCACGTGTACCTAGCTGCATATTTTACAGACTCCATTCTAAAAGTATGGAGAGGGACCTTTCTACTTTTCTTTGAGTGATCATGTAGAAGAACATTGGGTACCTCGTCCTGATAAGCTAACATGCAAAATTTTCTAAACTACATATCATCACGTTTGTCCCCGAAGGGTTAGGCAGAGCGGTTTAATACACCCACATTTTGCAGGTGCATTTTAAGTTCCATGTGATATTCCGTCTTGTCATATGACATGCGAGTCTATTACCAACGATCAACCGGAAATAAACGAGAACTGCGAGCTGCTACTGAGAATTTAATACAAAAGCCCAATGCTCGACCTAGGAATCGAACCCAAAACCTTGCTCAGCAGTCGCACTAACGAACTTTAAACCAACGATCATCAATTAGAGAAAATGAAAGAGACAGTATTTTAACACTTCTTTTGTTTTCTGAGAAAGAATAGGCAAGACTTGACGTAAAAAGTTCTTCAAAAATTCCTGGCAGTTTTCTAACTGAATCCAATAAAACCGAAGGCTAGCATGTGTTCCCCCATACAGAAATTTCCTCAATTAATCAATCCCATATTCCATATTAGCCTAGCAGTTAGCACAAACCGCACTATTTATATCACAGCCACGCGCGCCCTGACCAATCACTGAGCTGCGATAGGCGCCCGTTTGAATTTCGAATTGCTACACACACATACATACAAATGCCGTTACGAAAGTGTCAATTTTAAATTCATAGACCTTCCGCAGTTAGTAATAGGATCGAGATTTCGTTGGTTTTTAAGTTTGCGGCGCGTTGGTGATGTTTGGAAGTGTGTATTGCCTTTGATTTATGCATTTGTTCGATGAATTATTCTCGGTTGTGTGTCGTCGGTTCGCACTCCACGATAACTTTGTTTAAGTCGGCCGTTTGAATGCTGTTACGTGTGTTCGTCATTTGAATTTGAATCCATTGATGTTGGACTGATTTAAAATTGGCACATCACACCTTCAACTCATCTATCTTTTTTTAGGGTACCGTACTTAAAGGGACAAATGATAAATGATAAATTATATTTATTTCTGTAAATAGATCTTTTCAAGACACTTTTACAAGTCATGTGTATGTATAAGATATATTTTAGAAACTAAATGGCATCGGCATTTCCTAACTGACGACCTCTGAGAAGAAATGCCGAAACAAACTCAGAGAATCATGGTCTCTTTTGAAGTCCAAACATCTTTGTTTACAATATGTGAGCCTGACGATGTAGGTCAGTCTGAGATGGCCTTTTGAAGAAAGCACCAGTGCAGCTTTGAGTTGACCTGTCCATACTGACAGCACGCATACATCAGCCATCGACAGCATCAGACAGGGCCCTGTTACTATAAGCCTCCACTATCCGTCCGCCTGTCTGTCTATCTGTCACCAGGCTGTATCTCATGAACCATTTCATAAATGATTTCTTACACTTACGCGAATATTAGGTCAATGACTAACATTCGCGTAAGTTTCATCATCATCAACCAATTAACGTCCCACTGCTGGGCTCGGGTGTCTCGGATAAGGCTATAGTCCACCACGCTAGCCTACTGCGGGATGGCAGACTTCACATCGAGACAAATCTCTCAAGCAAGCAGGTTTCCTCACGATGTTTTTCTTCACCGTTTGAGCTTGTGATAAATACGCACATAACTTCTGAAAAGTCAGCGGTGCGTGCCTTGGGTTCGAACTCGAGACCTTTGACATCTCAGTCCACTCGTCACACCACTAGGCTACCACAGCTCGCGTAAGTTTAAACAATCATAAAGCCTACATTAAAAGCAAGCATCGTCAGATGATAAACAAATGCACAAAACAAAATAAGGCTGTGAATACACAAGCCGTCTCATACCGACTCCGACGTCATTCGGCCGGATTTATGGGTTGATTATTTTAGAAAATGAACATATCTTTGTCACGCGTCCGATGCGAGAGTTTCGGAGATAACAGCTGACAGACGGAGTAATGTTGCCGTTGTCTATTTACGCGAAATATTTGTGTACTTGGTTTTATGTTTGGATTGAGTAATGCCGATCTGTGGGTGGGTTTAATTTCAATAGAATGTTTTAAAAACGTATTTTACTCCATTGAATTTCAATTGGGTTTGGTTTCAGATAGATTGATAGAAGCATAACATAACATCACGCCTAACGTTATCTATCAAAGGCTTAGGCACAGGTGTTCTAATGTATGTATACCCCCACAAATCGTCAAATTGATTGATAACCACAATTGATATCAAACTATGTTTTTTTACGGATTTTATCATTATATTAATATTGTTTTACTTCTGGCGTTTGATATCTTGATGTTGTTTTTTAATCATTCACATCGTGATACCACACAAATTTGGTCATAACCTATCTATACCGTATTTCAGGAACGTATTTATAATACATGTGTGCGTAGTTAATTATTCTTTTTTGTTGCATAGGTTTTACACGACGTTATCTTTTTAAATAATTAATGAAAATGAAACGAAACCATTACACAGTTACCAACACAGTCCTTTATCTCAAAGAACTCTCCGATGCATTCCACAAGTGATATCTTAACTGTCATTTCAAAATCCACCACAAACTTTATATTAACTGTAACACGCCGGGTGTTAAAAGTAGTTAGTGATATAATAAGCTAACACAAGTCATAGTTAAGTATAACTTAAACATATCGTGTCAAAGTCAAACGCTTGATGTAAGTACTTAGGGAAAAGTGGTCGAGATATACGCGAGTGATGTGCACGACGGAATAATGTGCGCTATTTTGTTGTGTTTGTTATTGTTATTTTAGTAGGTTTGTTATATTGTGCTGTGGTAGCCTAGTAGCGTAATCAGGGAACTGTCTGAAATGTACCTCGACTCCCTATTTTCAGAAACTTAAACGTTATAAACAAGGTTCGGCAACACATTTGCGGTCTTGCAAATGTCCATGGGCGGCGGTGATCACTTACCATCAGGTGAGCGTTCTACCCGTTTGCCTCCTCATTACCATAAAGTAAGTCAAAGGTCTCGAGCTCAAACCCTAAAGGCACGCAATGCTGACTTTTTGAAGTTATGTGCATATGATATTATATCACATGCTCAAACGGTGAAGGAACACGTCGTTGTTTGATAGATTTTCTCGATGCGATGTCAAGTCTGCCAACCCGCACTAGACTAGCGTGGTGGACTATAGCCTAATCCCTCTCAAATGGAAGGAGACCCGTGCCCAGCAGTGGGACATTCAATAGGTTGATGATGATGATGTCATTACGCATATATAGCGTTTTAATTTAACATACTTTATATTAATAACAGTATCAACATTATATCAATTCCTACCCAGCAACTGACTTATTAAATAATTATATTACAATTAACTTTAAATGCCCCGAATACTTTTTATCCCTTTGTGTATATGTATATATATCTCTATACCTATTTTTATATAATCATATGCTAGCAGGGTGTTTATATTGTTTAATTCTAACATTTTAAATCCCTTACAGCGTCGACAACAGGGCAGAAAACCCAGTCAAGATTGTCCCTGTTGCCATGGAGACTGAAAAGGATCCATAAATGTAAAAAAATAACGTTAATAATGAGTTTACTTACTCATTAAAACATTGGGAGGTTGGATTCGTGGCCGATTAATGGCAATAGGCTTGTTCTATACAACACAGTCATATTATTGGTTATGGTGAAAATACCGCACCCTAAATCGTCGCATGAACAATAAGACCGAAAGCCGATACACCACATCTAAGCGGGTAGACACCCCGAAACTACCCTTATCGCGGGAGCCACTTACACTAGTTTTAATTACAACTCGCATTTTGTGCCAGTCGAAAATTAATCAAATTATGTACGTTTCAGACGCGAGAGGCTGGATGGTGTCATGGAAGATGCAACCAACCACATGCGAGAAGAAAATAAGATATTATTAGGGAATTGAAAATACTGTATGTGTCTTAACCGGCAATGGGCTAACGTGGTGGACTATAGCCATAATCCCTCTGAAAATGAGAGGAGACCCGTGCCCAGCAGTGGGACAATGGGTTGATGATGATGGTATTTATAAATGCGAAAGTTTGTATTCACTTAAAATCTGGTGATCAGATTTGCGTTAAATTTACATGGATTGACACAAAGGCTATTTTTTATTCGTGCCCGGTTAATGGCAATTGGCTCGTCCCCTATTACATGGGACCTAAAACATACCCGCGAAACGTGGGTGTACATTAATTACACCTCTGCCTAACCTCTGTTATCATCATCATCGTCATCATCAGCCTATATTCGTCCACTACTGGACGTAGGCCTCCCCTAGTGAACGCCACAGAGCTCGATCTTCGGTATATTATGTTATGTTCAAATAGTTATTAAAATGAAATAGTGACTTCAATAATGTTACATAACATCTACCATTCAAAAGGTGGCTAAATGCGCCATGCCAGTATCGAGGGGGGATGAAGGGGGGAGAGACTTAACACAACACCATACTATGATATATCAAATTGTTCTAGTTCACACTTCTCGATGCTTTTATGAAATGTATTTGACAATTTCTGAGTGACAGAGGCTTTTCATTATTTTCAGGATGTATCTGGTGCTATGCCTTTGCTCCGTGACTTTGTTTGTGTGGAGTTAATAATTAAAAAATAATAAATATTCCTGGACATTATGACACAGCGCCCTCTAGTTCCGAGCTAAGCAACGAGGCTTGTGTTCCAGATACTAGTTGGTTGATATACTACATATATACATTTTTTTTTGTAAATACATACATATTATACATAGAAACATCCATGACTCGGATACAAATGTTTATGCTCATCACACAAACATTTGTCCCTACCGGGATTCGAACCCGGGACCCATAGCACAGAAAGCAGTGTTAACTACCGCTGGACTAACTGGGTCGTCAAATCTCATCCGTTTTTTTATCTGTGCAACTAGAATCATAACGTTTTAAAAGTGCTTGAAAAAGTTTATTTAAAATAAAAACCTTTTTGATTTGATTTGATCTGATCCGATCTATTTCTACCCTACTTTAAAAAATTATCAATTCCGCATTAAGAACTTTTACCTTCATCCCTTTTAGTCCTTTTCAAAGATGATTTCCGAACCGTCTCCAGTACTCAAACTAGCTCCATTGAAAATGTTAAAAAATTGCATCTAAATTGGGTCAGCGGCTTAAGAGTGAAGAGGTAACAGAAAAACAGACAGACTGACATAGTTTTGCATTTATAATACTTGTATTATAAATGCGAATCTACATTCAAGTATTGAAAATTTACTAGAAGAGTATTATTATAAACATCACGTGATACATAAATGTAGCCTTTACTGCTTCATTAGTCTAGACTAGTCAAGAGATCCTGGGTTCGATTTGCAGGTCGAGCAAAGCGTTCTTCTATGAAATTCCTAGTAGCTCGAAGTTTGAATTCGTGCCCAGTTGATGCCAATAGGCTATTATCTACATGGGTCTTAAAGGATACCAGTGATAGGGATGATATGTATGAGAAATATTTAAAGTATTAAAATTCCTAATATCTAAAATATCGAAGTTATTGGCTGCTACTAAAACAAGCCTAAATCTGAATTGAATCCACGAATTGGCACTAAGTAGCTGGACTTACGATCAATAGACTACAGAGACGGTTCAGCACTCAGACCATATACCATCAGGTACCCATTCTTATTACCATTGAATACCATTTACAATAATACTCGCCAAAAAAAACCCATAACTATGCATCCGTAGTTCTTCAAGAGCAGTTAATAGCAACTTATCACCCCTATTTGAAACCCCCTCCTACCCCCACTCCCGTCGTCTGTCAAACATATGACAAGCGCAGATTTCGCTTTGTACTTGTCAAAAATATAGCAAACAAAAGATACGGCAACGCGGGCAAATGAAGTGAGCTGATATATCTAGTAGAGGAGATTTTTGGAGCTAGTTAAATTGTCGATGAAATTTTTGAAATGACAGTGTTCTCTAGTTCATAGTTACACTTTTGGCCTACAACCTCTAATCAAACAGAGATTGACTTAAAAACATTTTTGCAATGTTTTTAAGTCTTAATCGAACCTTAATATGGAGATGCGATTAGCTCTGTGTGCTAATATTCTATATCTTAAAAGCTCAATTATTAATAACAAAATGTTTTTTTCCAGCGAAGCAAATAAACGCGTATAAAAAGAATTTTATTGGTAATTATCTCGCCATTTGCAGTCGATACGGTTTCAAGAAGTAGCGCATCACTTCTATCGACACTAGCGCATCACTAGCCGAGCAATATGTGTAGGCAGACAATATAATATAAGTGACGTATCGCGCACCAACACCCGCGCGTTCGCGGGAAGTATGCAAAGAAGTTGCCGCTACGCCAACCCTACAGATTTGATACTTGAAGTCGCCTCGGGGCACCTAAGTTTTGACAGCTCATTTTGACTTACGAGTTTTAGAATTCAGGTTTTGTTTTGATTTAGTCTGCCTGTACGTAATGTGTCGTGTTTGTTTTGAGTGAATCTTGCATGTGACAGTATTTTCATGATGTAGATATCGAAAAAATATATGTAGTAACAATTTTGAGTCAAGTTTATAACAAGATTGACCCGAATTTGTGACTCGATAGAACTGCAACAACAGACTTAAAGTTTGCTGCTGTAGCTTCGGTATGTACGCGTACACACGTCGCTCATTCAAAGATCATTTCTAGATATTTTTCTGACATAAACACCGGAGTACCTACAAACCAATAATTGTGTTAATAACTGTTATCTGAAGATATATTTCTATAGCTACACCTCTATTTTTTTTAATAATACCACCCTGTCCTATCATTTGGTAACATACACACCATCTTATTAAAATATATTTTTCTAAAAATATATGTTTATCGAAAATTGAACAACAAGTTTAGATAATTAAGAATATTGCAACGAAACTAATGGCCACATAATCAAACGCCCAATATAAAGTAGGCATCAGTTAACTCTCAAAACCACCACCATACTTAAATGCTACTTAAATTAATGCAGCCAGATTATAAATGATATATTTTATGTACACGCTGACACTTAACAACACAAATCTATACATCATCCCGTACTCAAAATAGCCGAACCTACTCAAAATGATTTCCACGCTCACTTCTCAAAGCAAAACGATCAAGACTGTTCAAACTACATACATATCGACAGTGGCTCTAACAATAATAGTTCCGTATCCCATTTGAATATTAGAACATCCATCTACTGAAGATTTCACTCGGCTCCCTATCCCACCCGCCTCCCCCCTCTACCCTCACATGCACGTGTATGCGAAAAGAAAACGTGTATATGTGTGCATAATACGTGTGGTTAGATTTTTTGGTTACGTCTTTTGTATTATATAGGAATTTTTCTGTTGGTATTGTTATTAGTATTATTTAATTAATTATTTACTGTTTCATCGGTGAAGTTGTGGCAAGCCTGACTGCAGAGCGTAAGGTCCAGCTTTTCATAACCGGGTCAAGAAATGTGAGTTCTTAGAAACTGTTTAGAGTTAGGATCATTGCATGATGATAAATGGTGATAGGATTAACCCCTATTATATGGGACCTAACAATGTACCGGTGAACTTTTGTTTTGAAATCGGAACACCTCTGCCAAACGTTGCTTATAATATCATCATCATCATCACCATTTACTGCCCCACTGCTGGGCAAGGGTCTCCTCTCATTTGAGAGCGCTTAGGCTATAATCCACCCCGCTAGCCTACTGCGGATTGGCAAACTTCACGCGCCATTGAAAAAATCTCACAAGCATGCAGGTTTCCTCGCGATGTTTTTTCTTCACCGTTTGAACATAAATTATATCTACCTATATATTAAAAGTTAAAACACTAAAATTGGAAAAAAATCGTCATTTGGAAAAAAAACTATTAAAATCATTTTTCTATAGTGTAAGTAGGTACACGACAAAAATATATGTATCTACATTTTTTTTATGGAAATAAGGGTCAAACGGGCAGGAAGCTCACCTGATGGTAAGTGATTACCGCCGCCCATGGACATCTGCAACACCAGAGGACGTATATACAAATGCGTTGCCGGCATTTCAGGTAAGAATGTACTCTCCTCTTGAAGGTTCCCACGTCGTAACGGTTCGGAAAGACCGCATTGAAATATATTTCTATGATGTTACGAATTTATATACCTATGTATATAACCCGCTTCAAGAAAAAGAAAACAGAAACATCAAAACTTCTTCAAAACATTACTCACAAAAATTCTTGAAACAATGCGCAAAAAAACATTGAATATATATCTTACCCCTACTTTCATCCCTTAAGTAGCTGTTGGTCTTTAAGTTATCGTTATTGTTAACATATTTTACCCGATACAGCCCCGTATCGCCATATTTGAAGGCGTTTATATTCATTTCCCCATATTTTACGGGGATGAGTTTGGGGATTCTCGATTTATATGGTGGCGTATGTTGCCCGTTTAAAAATATCTAAAGCTGTGAATTTAAATATGACATTTATTAAATCTATAAATTATTCACAATCTTGAAAGAAAACTGCCTTTAAAGTATTTTAGCGCGGAATATTGATATTATTTTAGTTCTGATTATTCGGATATTTTACACTATTTTATGTCACGGACAAAGTCTGCCTATCCGTCTAGATAAAAGTAGTTTTTTTATAAATTGACTAAGTGACCCAGCAAACGTTGTTTTGCCACATTATTGAGGTTGGTGGTAGAAGAGTGAAAATTTAGGGTTGTAGGTATTTTTTACGGCCAAATATTAAAAAAAATACAAAGAATGTTTTGTAAAAAAAAGAAAAAAAATATATCTGGTGAGGGATATCCATATGACTATGGTGATATGGATGTCCCTCAATGAAAATTGAAGGATTAATGATGTGTAAAAATAGCCTACGACCGATTCTCAAACCTACCAAATATACATATCGGCTAACGCTGAAAACCAGTGCCGAGGTTTCGTGTCTGCGCGCACAAGCCACGGCTATAAGCTGAGCGTAGAGCCGTTTCGCGTGGGTTGTGGCATTTTATAAAATATTTTATTGTTATTTTTTTGTGTACTTGTTTTTTGTGTGCGTCACGTTCACGCGAATAAACTGTATTTCATTCTTTCTTCTTTCTTTCATATAAAATTTCATAATAATGTGTCTAGCCGTTTCGGAGGAATTCAGAGACAAACACTGTGACACGAGATTTTTATATATAACTACGGCTAACGTAACGGTACGGCACGTAACCTAACGGCTATGATAGCCGCTTACCATCAGGCGGGCATAGACAAGCTCACGTGCTTATTAAAAAAAACACGTCAGCCCAACACTTTGCTTTAACAAAGGCGTTCCAAAACAGTATCTATATGAATTTTTCGACGACCCAATTAGTCCAACGGCAGTCAGCACTGCCTGCTGTGCTATGCGTCCCGGGTTTGAATCCCGGTAGGGACAAATGTTTATGTGATAAGCACGAACATTTGTATCCGAGTCATGGATGTATCTATGTATAATATGTATGTATTTACAAAAAAAGAAATATATATGTAGTATATCAACCAACAAGTATCCGTAACATAAGCCTCGTTGCTTAGCTCGGAACTAGATGGCGCTGTGTCATAATGTCCAGGAATATTTATTTTTTTCTTGGACTAAATAATACCCTTACAATTTATATCAATCAGAGACGTTCAAAGACATCTACCACGCATGCGAACAAACAGACGTGCAAACAAACAAGTGTCATTCTCCCGCAATCCTTCACACTTTCTTTGTGGCTCCCTCTTTGTTATCAAACGGGCAACTTGACAAATGGAACGGCAGACATCGGCCCCGCTGCAATATCCGTTTCCGTGCCGGATAAAATATTCCAGACTTTGGAATGGAATAGAAACTCCAAGACGGCTATACGTGTAAGTCATTCCAGTGAGCTTCGGTTTGGGTAAATTTTGAATGAACGTGTGTAAAGAATTACATGGTTTTATTTTTAAAAATCAAAAGGCTTATCTATTAAATACCTACCTATTAAGCCTAATCCTTCTCAAATGAGAGGAGACCAGGGAGGTGCCCAGCAGTGGGCACAGGAAATGCGTTGATGATAATGAATCTCAACATTAATTTACAACCGTTTTTTAGATCGAGCAGACAACACTTCTGAATTCAAAACTTCCTTATTTTCAAACTACCCGCATCTGCAATTCTACGCCGTTATGCTGGCAACGGAACCGCGCCAACGCGACGGGAACTCGCCATTGAGAAATATATATTTTATATATCACCCAACACTTTTATAAATCGACAAAGCATTTGAAGATTTTATGAACACCCTTTATTGCTTTTTATGACTTTTCTCATATTTCCTCCCTCCAGTAATGGCGGCGCGTAGAATTTAAATTCGTCGATTTATATTATAATCGATGGTGTAATGACATTATGTGATTTTTTATTGCTTTCGGAATATAGCTTATTTAATAACTGCCTGTCTGATGGGCAATTGAATTCGATTGCCTTTTGACTTCTATACCAGTAGTCTTTGACGACTCAATTAGTGCAGCGGTAGTTAACACTGCCTTCTGTGGTATGGGTCATGGGTTCGAATCCCGGTAGGGACAAATGTTCGTGTGATGAGCATAAACACTTGTTTCCGAGTCATGTATAGTCATCCGAGTAGATACATCTTAGATGTATAATATGCATGTATTTAAAAAAAAATGTATATATTAATATGTAGTATATCAACCAACTAGTATCCGTAACACAAGCCTCGTTGCTTAGCTCGGAACTAGATGGGGCTGTGTCATAATGTTCAGAAATATTTATTATAGTCTAAATATTAAAATATGAAGATGGTAATCTTCCTTGTGTATAAATTTAGTTGGTACTCCATATAAAATTTTTCTTATATATTGTAATTGTATAGTGTATATAAACATAAATTCTCTCATACATAAAGTCATACAAACATTTGTCCTGTGCGGGGATCGAAACCGCAACCAATAGTGCAGACACGGCACGGTTGGTGCACGGGGGGTATTTTTTTTTTTTTGAAAACGGCTTGTCAAATGCTCATCACACAACATTTCTCTCTACCGGTATTCGAACCCGATATCCATAGCACAGAAAGCAGCATTAACTACCGCTGGGCTAATCGGGTCGTCACTTACAATGAAGACTCAGAATCAGATTTGTGTAGAATCAGGCTCAGGGTATGATTTGATTGTATTTTACGATATGACATAGATGCACCCAAGTCTGTCTGTGACCATGGATGATGTAAAGGATGCAAAACTTCGTGATAAAACGATAATACATAGCGATAAAATCCGTGAAACAAAGTTTTATTTCAAGATCGTATATTTGCGCTGCAAATGTAACAATGAAATCAGAATACATACACGTTGTTAAGAAACAACATTATTACGTGTCTGACTCACTCATATCAAAAGTTATGTCAGTCTTGTAAAGGTAAAGACAATATAAAGACTGACCAAAAATTTCACCACGACGCTTAAGGCTCGCATTGATCATGTGCGCAATGTGTAGTGTAACACAGGTAACATTACAAGATTTCCATCTAGTTCCGTGCATAACCCTTGCAAGCTTTTGCAAGCTCGAGTTAGTCGATACTCAAAATAATTTATTTTTTGTAAATACATAGCCCGAAGAATCGTCAAACTCAAGTGGCAGTGGGCACGGCACATCGCTCGAAGAACGGACGGCCGATGGGGCTTGAAGGTTTTAGAGTGGCGACCACGTACTGGAAGACGCAGCGCGGGCAGGCCCCCGGCAAGGTGGACTGACGACTTGGTAAAGGTCGCTGGAATCCACTGGATGCGGACGGCATATGACCGGTCGTCGTGGCGATTCTTCGGGGAGACCTATGTCCGGCAGTTGACGTCTAACGGTTTATGTGATGATGATGATGATGAAATACATAATTATAATCACAGAAACATTTGCCATTAACAGGATTCAAACTCATACCACAGCAACTTTAGTTACAATTTTAATAACAAATTTATCACAAAAAAAATTGAAGTTATAATATGTATGGGTATTTATCACATGAAACGATTCTTTTGAATTGAGAAGACTAAGTTACATTACACGATAGCTAACATCTATTCGCGCCTTTACTTTGTATTCTGTTAATGGTTCAAGTAAATTGACAATAACGTAATGCTTTATGAGTCTGACCAAATGACAGAAACCCGAACAATATCACAGATCAAGATCGTTGACTATAAGCAGCTAACGTAATGGCCATTTGTTTTTCTGATTCGAAGCAGTTGTGAGTTGGATTTAGAGATTGTGGTCCTGTATGACAAATTTGGCTTCAAGCTGTATAACACATAGGCTACTTTTTATCTATATACCATGCCGGCAAAGCCACGCGAGGCAGCTAGTTTTGCTATAATTATGTGGTAAGTTAAAGTTACTTTTATCGGCGCTTCAGATATTTTTCGGATCGGAAGTTTTATATTTGAAATAGTATTTTAATTTAAATGTCTAGAGTAGGTACAAATACAACTATTTGCATTTATATTGACCAATTCTTGCGGAATTATTAGGTTATTTATCATCATGCTAAGCTCAACGGAAACCAAGCTAAAAAATACAAAAATCCTCAGAGTATAACTCATCAAAACAAATTTGGTCCTTAAGTACTGAACTCCAAACATACTCATACGACAAGTTTCGTCACTCATCGCTCAAAATATGATGAAGTTTATATTTTATTTCTTTGGAAGTAGATAATGTTCTCGATGACAGATAAAAAAGACCATAAAACTAATAAAATTATTTGGTAAAATTAATGGTTTCATTATTTCATATTTATCCACGTACATTAAGCATTCGACATAATAATTAACTAGTTTTTTATTCGGAACTTCGTCTGCAGTACTATTTGATACGGTTTTCCGGGATTAACATGACTTTCTCGTGTTTGTGTATACGATTGTCCTGCAATTTTCCGGGATAATGTTGTTGAAGTTGTCGATTGTAAACTAAAGGCTTTTATTAACTTTTCATGGTTGCAAATTTTTTTTGTTAAATTATTTTTTCTGTACATATTCAAAGGTTTTTCGGAGTCAGCAACCCGCGAGCGATAACTCTGGTGTTACCTTCGGGCCTTAAGCTTTGCCTCTGGGTAGAGAGTGGTCGTGAGTGAGCAAAGGGGTTTTCCTAGGTCAAGTGTTATTGGACTTTTCTATTAAATTCTCTGTTACAGCTTGGAGTTTGAATTTCTGCTATTACATGGGACTTAAGAGAGCTGTGGTAGCCTAGTGGTGTGACCAGTGGACTGAGATGTTAAAGGTCTCGAGTTCGAACCCAGGGCACGCATAACTGACTTTTCGGAAGTGATGTGCGTATTTATCACAAGCTCTAACGGTGAGGTGAAAAACATCGTGAAGAAACCTGCATGCTTAAGAGATTTGTCTCGATGGCATGTGAAGTCTGCCAACCCGCAGTAGACTAGCGTGGTGGACTAAAGCCTAAACCCTCTCAATTGAGAGGAGACCCGTGCCCAGCAGTGGGACGTTGATGGGTTGATGATGATGGGACTTAAAACATGAAAAATTTAAATTTGGATGTCCATTGTCCTCGATCTAACCATTCTGAGACAATAGGCGTGGTGTGTTATTTAAAATTGTATAGTAAAACAAATACCAATTTAAATATGAAATAAAAATTAATACTTTACTTTCGATAGTTTTAAACTACATATTTAAATTAGCCAGAATGATTTCAATGATGTATCACTAACCTCTCTGCTTGGTCCATAAGCTAAACACAATGAATGTTAATTTTTTCACACCTGCTCAGTAAGTACTTGCTACAGCTTGCTGCCGTTGCCTACAAGAGGAAGGGTTGTCACATGATTAAAAAAAACTAGATTTATACACTAATAATTACATGTCATCGAGACATTATGACATAGCGCCATTTAGTACCAAGCTAAGCAACGAGGCTTGTATTACGGATACGAAAAGGTATACTACATAATATATACTATTTTTTGGTAAATAAATACATATTATACATAGATACACCCATGACTCCGATACGAATATTTATGCTCATCACAAAAACATTTGTCCCTACCGGGATTTGAAGTCGAGACCTTTAACATCTCAGTGTACCGGGCACACCACTAGGCTACAGCTTATGTTGAATATGACTAGTAAAACATATGTCCACAGAAATAAAACTAATTTATCATTTACTAGTAACCCTACGTAGTTGAGGGTGAAACAATTACAAATTCATGTCGTCATGAATACAGAAATTGGTGATTGAATGCGCCCACTGATCATCATTAGTAATCACCAGATCAAAGGGTTTCGTCACAATTACGCGTATTGTCGCGTACTGGGGATTTGTAGAGTGGACTGTTTGGAATATTTTAACATGATTTTTTCAATTTCAATTTAAAAAAAGGTAGGTGATACGGAGTTTGTGATGTGATATTTTTCTTGTATGGATTTTTATGTAAGATCAATATATTTCGTGCCTTAAATTTCAAATTAAACTACGTTTTATTTGATGTATATTGATATTATTGTGGCTGTGGTAGCGTAGAGGTGTGACCAGTGAACTGAGAAGTTCAAACCCAAGGCATGCACCACTGACTTTTTGAAAGTTATGTGCGTATTTATCACATGCTCAAACGGTGAAAGAAAACATCCTGAGGAAACCTGAATGCTTGAGAGATGTTCTCGATGGCATGTGGAGTCTGCCAACCTGCAGTAGGCTTGTGTGGTAGACTATGGCCTAATCCCTCTCAAATGAGAGGAGACCCGTGCCCAGCAGTGGGACAATAATGGGTTGATGATGATATTGATATTGCTCTAATCTCGTAGTCGTACGTTTTAATTTTTTCTACAACAACTGAAAAACTGCATGTAACCATTGATAAAAAAAACAATATCATTGTATTGCAATAAAACTCATAAAAAATATCTCATTACGTATCATTGGAACTGTTTATCAAAGCAAATAAAGAGATAAGTATTTTTCATTTTCCAGAAAATGAGAAGATGCATGCAGCATGCTACATCTTAAATCACACCATCACTTACTAAAAAAACTCTAAATACTAGTGGAAATAAACTAAAACGCAAGTAAATCTGCAATCACATTCGTCCCACGGCCTCGTTCTTTCGCCATACATAATCCATGCGACAATACCCCATGCATATGCATCCATGCATCGCATTTTAGCCTCGTGTTCACCGATACGTGCTTTGATCTTCAAAAGTAGCTTCGAGGACATTCGACGGCTTCTGATAAGCGTATTGTTTGCGGAGCTCTTTGATAGTTGATTAAAAGGGAGACTATTTGTCAAATGTTTTTGTTTGAGGTGATTTCAGCGGTTTCAATAAAACAACGTCATAATTTGAGAACGAATCGACCAATTTGGATGATTTTTCTTTTGTTCTGCTCATTATTGTCTGTGCAAGATTCGTATGTAAGGAAATATTTAGAAATCTACTGGGATATTGGAAAATTTTATGGCAATTTGTATGAAAATCTCAATAAAAATCATTGTGAGGCTTAATTTGACAGTTCTGCTATCAAGTTACTGTTCATACACTATAGATATTTGCTTTGTAAAGTCGGACCGGGTGAAAGAATATTTAAATAATAATCAATACTTGTTAAGGGACCGTATCGCGTGCGATACGTTGAAGGCAAACACAGTGAGGAAACTTATATACCTGAAAGATTTACTCGATCAAATTTGAAATCTGCCAACCCGCATTCGACTAGCATTATCCTTCTCAAATGAGAGGCGATACGCGCCCAGCAGTGGGACATTAAAATGAGTTAATAATGGTATGGCTATTGTTTTAATTGCGACGTTTCAGATCCTTTACAGCTCATCGGAACATGAACTGTTGTACATTTATTTCAACCTAAAGGATAATAAAATATTATTTTAAGCCAACATCAATAGGTCTCCGTAAAATTAATATAAAAACCTCTTCTGCGAACAAACCCGATATTTGTTTCGCCGATTTTAATTTAAAAACTTTGTTAATCTAAGTATAAAGAGTAAACCGCAAAGAGAGCGGATCAAAACGATGAAAAATTATTGAAAGGGGGTCCAACTGAAGGATGGGGGGTAGGGGGCATCGACTGTTTGAAAAATACATCGATAGATTTACTGTTACCGCCGAAAAATTGGTCCTTATGTCCGCAGTTTAGGACCTAAAGTCGCTTGGCTCATCAATTCTGGTGTCTAAGGGGTGCTTTTCAAATTCCGCGATGGGGTGGTCGTGTAATAATCGTGATTTTTTAATCAAATTTCATCTGTACAAGGGAAGTGGGGGCTATATTTTTTCATTATTTAATTTTCGGTCGGTCGTGGCTTTTTTTTGTAAACGCTCCTTTAAGCGACAGCTATGTTTGTACGCGGTTTCAGATGTTCGGGCGTCTATTACACCGTCGTCTATAATAATTCATATATAATTAGTATGTGCCACTACCTCTTTACCTACAAGTACGTACGTACTACCTCTATGTAGGTTGTAGATAAGAAATAATTAGTAAAAAGATCTCTTGGTTTTTTGTTACCTAACAAAAAATAATTTTAAATAATGTATAATATAATACTATTGTATTAGATAAATGAAATATAATGAGAAAAAAATAGGTTATACTTTTGGAAATAAATAAAATATTACATGGGTTGTTTGTAATTTATAAACTGCAAAACTAATTTAGTGTTGACTAATTTACAAAACTAACAAATCTTATTCAACTATGATGGATTTTTTGTTAAAACTTAATGCTTAACTTGAAATACTATAAAATGATTATTATAAGAATAAAATACGATACACATACTCTTTCTTTTCAAGAGACTACAAGTAACTGAAAAATAAAGTGAAATTTAGCCGAACAGTAATAAAATAATTATATCCACATTACGCTACGGTGTGACAAGAGCTCGTTGATATTTCACCGTTCATTGAGATCGTTTTACATTAATATCAGTAGATTGTGTTTTTATGACAAAAGTCATTTATTGCTAATTAAATAATTGCAATATTCCCCAAATATTATGAGAACTGGGTACATTGGTTAGTAGTCTACTTCGTGGGTCGCAGGTTTGATGAAATACACAGCGCGCCGCATGGCTAGATAAGTTGTATATATGTATATCCACAGTAGATTGGTATTACCAACTTGATAAGTTCTTTTCTCGTAATAGGAGCCGAGCCTATTGCAATAGTACATAAACATGCCCCGAGAATGCAGACTACTGCAGAAGACATAACTTGTTCGACCTGTAAATCGAACCTAGGACCACCGACCAGACTAATGAAGTAATGCCACCAACTTTGACTAAGTACCTACCATAGGAATCTGTCCATAGGAAAAATGTTCATCATCATCATCAACCCATTAATGTCCCACTGCTGGGCACGGGTCTCCTCTCAATTGAGATGGGTGAGGCTATAGTCTACCACGCTAGCCTACTGCGGGTTGGCAGACTTCACGTGCCATCAAAAATTCTCTCAAGCATGCAGGTTTCCTCACGATGTTTTTCTTCACCGTTTGAGCATGACTGTGATAAATACGCACATAACTTCCGAAAAGTCAGTGGCGCGTGCCTTGGGTTCGAACTCGAGACCTCTGACATCTCAGTCCACTTATTCCGCTAGGCTACCACAGCTCTCCAGGAAAAATAATAATAATTTATAATATATAAAACTAAACAAACTAATGCCTCGTTGGTCTAGTGGTCGCACAGTGTGACCGGCGAGCAAGAGGTCCTGGGTTCGATTCCCAGGTCGAGCAAAGTGTTATTGGGTTGGTAGTAGCTCGAAGTTGGGATTCGTGCCCGGTAAATGGCAATAGGCTAACCCCCTATTACATGGGACCTAAGACGCATAGATACAATACCGGCGAAACGTGGGTGTCCATTAGTGCTGTCTAACCTTTTCTAACCATATATTAGATTGTTAATACACTACATGACTACATTGTAGATAAAAAAAAATACACAATCCACGACTCAGGCATCAATGTCCATGTTATCCCTACTGGTAATCGAACGCGAGACCTCACCACACAAGACACCTATTAATAGGTACCACTGCGCTAAAAGGTCAAATACACCCAAAACGTAAACCAATAAATACATCAAAAACAAATTACCTGTAAAAACTTTTCAACAGTATTTAAAATCGCGTTCAAGTCAACAGTGCAGTGGTTAAAAATCACCTCGAATCCCGCATAAAATCCCGGTATCAATTACGGAACACCGGAGAGAATTTAAAATCACTTGTCGATATGCAAATGGGATCGCAGTGTTCAATAAAGTCCCGGGCGGGAATGCCCTGGTCCCCGGACATCGATAGCTTGCGGGACGGCCCAAGAGTTCCCTTTTTTTTATTCGTCGCTTTTGCACGTCCGATTTTTTTTTCGATGGCAGTGATTGGGGAAGTTTCTCTATTTGGAATAATGAATATTATAGAAATATATTCTTTAGACGGTTTTAAATTTATATTTTATATTGGAATAAAAATGCGATGATTACAAGATCATTATGGCTCAAATAAGATTGATATTTACACTTAGACGAAAACTAGACATTGAAAAAAAACTTTTTCGTTACAGTACCATAATATTATTTAAATGGATTTGTTTGGGATCCCTTACCCTTACTTGCATCCAAGATCATGACTTCTATCGATATGAATCACTGTGAAGGAATTAAAAAAGAGTATTTCTTCAATTCCTTGAAAAAAAGTTTTCCTTACATTCATTATTAAGACAACTAACTCTTACTAATAAAACAGTATACTAAGATTTTCACTTAGATCGTGATTATTCGAACAACCAATTAACATGAAAAAAAGCTCCATATAGGGTCCAAAATTGCGACCCGTGGTGTTAGAAGCTGATTTCGGTTACTGCGAAAAATCGCGTGTGTTACATAAAATAATAAAGTAGAGCATCCTTCCAACCAACTCATCGACACAGTTCGAACATATACTTATAGGTTCGCTGAAACCATCGGAACGTGTGGGCTCAAGTGGGCCCCTCACACTTATATCCTGTCCTACTCACACACCAGTCCTGTGGTAATGTGCTGTCCCTTACCCGCATGCCATTGAAGGGTATCGAATGTTCGGCGCAACAGGTTGATTGGCTTCAGGAATAGGGTTGTCAATTTGATTGGTTTCCGATAGAAATAATTTTTCATATTTTTTTTATTTAAAATATCGCATGTGTGTTGACCATAATTATTATAGTACCTTTGTGACGTCATTATGACGACTGCTTCATCTTGGTATAAGAATGTTGATGTCGTTTTTTCAAGCTATATAGAAATGATTTAGTCATTATGTTATTTTAAATACAATCTTGCAATAAGCTATGATAGCCTGGTGTGACCACTGGAATGAAATATCAGTGGTATTGAGTTCCCAGTCTCAAGGCGCGTGTTTCTGTCTCTTCGGAGTCAAGTGTCTATTAATCATATGTTTAAACGGTGAAGGAAAATGTCGTTATGAAACCTGCATGCAACGACATTTTGTGGATGTTGTCTGGAGTCTGCCAAACCGCACAAAGCTAGCATCGTGTCCTATAACCTAATCCTCGTGGAAACTCGTGCCCAGCAGTGAACTCAAGACCTTTGACTTAACAGTCTTCAAGTCACTCCACTAGACTATCGCAGCTATTTATCATTTAAATGTGAAAAAATGTTTTATAGTTAACTTACTAATAAGTGTTATAATATTACTAGCTGACCCGGCAAATGTTGTTTTGCCCCATAAATTATTTCTAGTGAATATTTTGGTAGTTGAATAAAAAAAATACTAACTTATTGTCTCCCGCTTACAATAGGGTCTCTAAAAGAAAGAAAATAGAGCGTTGTGGACGATGATGGCCTATGGCCTTTTTGACTTTATTTCTTTTTCCAAAATAAAATAAGTAAAAAAAAAATTGTCAAAAAAAATATTCGACATGCGTGTCAACCCTACACTGACTTATCGTTTTTCAGCGGCATGTCGGGGCGTTCGACGTCCCGTACCGGGATATCTGTTATTGATAGGTTAACAGGTGCGAACTGGTGTAGGGGGATTTTTGTACCCGCACGGCATTTGCGGGTTACGACATGTACTCCGACTTTTTACGGGTTACGTTCAAAAGAATTCGGTTTTTTAATAGGGTTATTAATTTTGGATTTTTGGATTTTACTTTTCTTTCGTTAACAGTATTTTTTTGATATGACCTTGGACTGTCAAGTGATATGTCTCGAATTTGAATCTTGGTTGAAAAAAGAAACATGGTGAGGAGACCTGCGTCCTTGAGAAATTTTCGTGATGGTGTGTCTACCTACTAACTTAACTAAGCCTCGTTGCTTAGCTCGGAACTAGATGGCGCTGTGTCATAATGTCGGGATATATAAATTTATTTTACACTAGCGGCCTGCCCCTAGCTTCACACTGGTAGATATTAGTATGAACAAAACATAAACTTCAACCCACCAGAATATTTTTACTTTTTATTTGACATAATATTTTTTAGGATTTGGCATTAAAAAATACTTATAACCCTATTTACTTACAACCCTTAATTTTCACTCTTCTACCACCAACCCCTATAATGTGGCAAAACAACGTTTACTGGGTCAGCTAGCATTAGTATAGATTATTTAAATATTACTTTACACCATCGGTTCTAAACTAGAAAATCAAACACTAGAAGCACCCGACCTTGGGTCTATCACACCAAAAAGCCAGTTGAAGTATAAAACAGGCTTAGAAATTTATAGCCAATAAAACTGACCCAAATCTATCAACAGCTCTCATCCCCAAAACATCAAACATTTAACCCTTGAGCCAATAAATATCCTCGCCACATCCCAAATCGTCGATCGCACCCAATACCCCCATTCGACCTTGACCTTCTACATGTCTATCAGACCGCATCCCTCCAATAAGTGGCCTTCAACTTAAGTGAACTTTGGAAGGTTAAGTTTTGTTGGAAGTGGGTTAAGTGAGTGTGTAGGGTTAACTTAAAGGGTTCAGGTATCGGTGTGTTATAGATTGCAGGTTCGAATTTAATTGGATAGCTACTTAAATTGGTACCAGTGTGGTTGGAAGCGAATAGTTAAAATAAACTTAAACGTGGATTTAAATGCTAAACTCGGCATAAAATCTTTCATTATTCCACGCGTTAAAATAAGTCATTTGAAGATTTTTAATGATTAAATCTAACATTAATAACTGCCCCGTTGGTCTAGTAATCGTACAGTGCGACTGCCGAGCAAGAGGTCTTGGGTTCGATTCCCAGGTCGAGTAAAGTGTTATTTAAATTATCAGTAGCAGCTCGGAGTTTGGATTCATGCCCGGTTAATGGCAATAGGCTCGCCCCCTGTTGTATGGGACTTAGGGCATAAAACATACCGGCGAAACGTGCGTGTACATTAGTAAATCTCTGCTTGGCGTGATGGTACCTACATGTATACGTACGTGTAAATCTTACATAATATTTTTTGGTTTTTACCTCGGGATAAAAATAATAATTATATCTAATATTCACTCAAGAGTATGAAATCAATACGTATTATATTGTACTTTCTCTCAAAATGGTTTCACCGCCCGAAGCGATCGATTCCCCATGGTAATACCACATCAAACCACCATATCATATTATCATTACTTTCTGTACGTTATAGCCTTCTCCTGCCTCATCATGGATTGGTCATGGTGTATCGATTTTACAGATGTTTAATAAAATTGTTACTCCATACTGCTTTCCTATGAAATCTAAAAATTTTTGCCTTAGGGTAGACGCGAAACTAGATTCAAAAAGGTTATTCGCGTGAACTGATAGCAGAAGCTATTATATTGCAATTTCAATAATAAACTACCTCGTTGGTCTAGTGGTCGTACAGTACGACTGCCAAGCAAAAGGTCTTTCTTGGGTTTGATTCCCAGGTCGAGCAATGTGTTAATTAGCTTTTCCATGAAATTCTCAGTAGCAGCTCCAAGCTTGACGTCCCAATTAGTCCAACGGTAGTTAACACTGCCTGCTGTGCTATGGGTCCCGGGTTCGAATCCCGGAAGGGACAAATATTTGTGTGATGAGCATAAATATTTGTCATGGATGTATCTATGTATAATATGTATGTATTTACAAAAAAAAAGTATATATGTAGTATATCAACCAACTAGTATCCGTAACACAAGCCTCGTTGCTTAGCTCGGGACTAGATGGCGCTGTGTGTCATAATGTCCAGGAATATTTAGCTCGGAGTTTGATTTTGTGCCCGGTTAATGGCAATTTGGCCGTTAAGGCTCGCCCCCTATTACATGGGACCTAAAACATACCGGCGAAATGTGGGTGTACATTAGTACACCTCTGCCTAACCTTTCGGGGACAACAGGCGTGATGGTATGTTATGTATGTATGTTTCAATAATAACTTCTCAAGTGTTTTCAAACTTGAAACAAATGGAACAGTGTCTGCTAATTGTTACATTTGAACTGATTTTTTCGTCATTATGTATGTATTTATCACATGCTCAAATTCTAGTGGAAAACATAGTTTTTTTCGATGGCGTGTGAAGTTTTCCAACCTGCACTGACTCGATTCTAGTTATGATAGATTAGATAGATAGATTGTTTATTTCTGTAAATAGATATTTAAAGACACTTTTACAAGTCATGTGCAATTATTTTATGAACTAGATGGCCTCGCCATTTCCTAACTGACGACCTCTGAGACGAAATGCCGAAACAAACTCAGAGAATCATGGTCTCTTTTAAAGTCCAAACATCTTTGTTTATAGTATGTGAGCCTGACGATGTAACTCAAAGTCTGAGTGGCCTTTTGAAGAAAGCACCAGTGCAGCTTTGAGTTGACCTGTCCATACTGACGCATACGTCAGCCATCGGATATGAAACAGTAAGCTGTGAGAGAAACTTGATAAAACCTTATCTATTACCGACATAAGATAAGGATTATTAAGTTCCGAAAAGTGCGTGCCTTGGGTTTAAACTCGTGATCTTTGACGACCCAATTAGTCTAGTTATTTTTTTTTTTAGTTATTTATTGGGCAAACAAACAATATCACAATAGAAAGTGCTTAAAATAATTTGATGCTATACATTGAGCAATTGTGACATCCACACCGTTTGCCACAAGTAAATATATATGTATTACAAAATATTCTTGTCCAGGTCGAGAGCAGTATACATGTAACATTTCACGTCTAGTGGTAGCTTACACTGCCTTCTGTGCTATGGGTCCCGGGTTCGAGTCCCGGTAGGGACAAATGTTTGTGTAATGAGCATGAATATTTGTATCCGAGTCATGGATGTATCTATGTGTAATATATGTATGTATTTACAGAAAAAAAAGTATGTACGTAGTATACCAACCAACTAGTATCCGTAACATAAGCCTCGTTGCTTAACACGGAACTAGATGGTGCTGTGTGTCATAATGTCCAGGAATATTTATTTATCTCTGTCCACTGGTCACACCACTAAGCTGCCACAGCTCAAAAAAAAATTGACTTGCTAGATTTTAGAGAAAATTTAACACAAATGCCGACCTCTGTCAAGAAATCAAAATACTCTTTGATCCCCACACATCAGTTAACTTAACTCGTATTAGTATTTGAGTGGCTATTGTTAAACTCACCGCGAACTGATTAGATAACTTTCTGCGATGTGTCTGCTACGTATCGCCTTACTACAGACCTTTGCGGGGAGTATTGCCGCGGGGTGGTTATTGTAGACCTATGTGAAGTATAGAGGTGGCACTAGGTGTAATTTGAGACCAGTTTCGTAAACTACAAAACAAAATAATAATAATTTTGGTTTTGAGAAGTATAGTGAGATCCCTCGCTCCAACTGAGCTGCCCGACTGGGGAAGTACCTCCGCCTTACAGAAGACCGCAGTGAATCAACAATCCTTCGGTCGAATGCGAGACCCAATCAATTTCGATTACAAAATAAATAATGCTTTAATAACCAGATCAATCAACATGAAGGACTTGAGTGTCACATTTGAGCAGAGGCTTACTTTTCACGACCATATTTCTACAGTTGCCAAAGAATCTTATAGAAGGCTAGGGTTTGTTCTCAGGAACGCCCGTGATTTCCAAAACGAGCATGTAATAAGGCTTTTATACAGCACACTTGTCCGAACCAAGCTAGAAGCCAGTTCTTCTGTGTGGAATCCGCACGAAGGTAAGTATGCACTTCTTCTAGAAAAAGTGCAAAAAGCATTCCTGCGATTTCTCTACAGAAGAACTCTCGGCTACTATCCCTACCTCTATCCTACCAAGTTCCTCTTAGGCTGTTTAGGGTATCACATGCTGGAGACCAGAAGGGCATGTGACCAGGTAGGCGTTATGCTTAAACTATCTAGAGGTATGACGGATGCACCGGATATCCATAATGAGCTTATTCGACTCTACACACCGAATAACTACCTCCGTTGCAGAAAACATCAACTGCTAGATGTGCCCTTGTGTCGGACTGCAGCACGTGCTGCGTCTCCTGTACCGCGCGTGTTAACTGCACTAAATAATCTCATAGAAGCCAACCCGGACTGTGATATCTTTGATGATAAATTCGCCAATTTTATGTGTCAGTGTTTACAATTTTGTGAAAATCATTTTATTTAATTAGTTTATGTTTACTCCTTTTTTTTCCCTTATATTTACATTTGTCTTATCTTTGATTTATGTAATTGGTTTATTTAAGCCGTGTAAATCAAATAAATAAATAAATAAATAAACAATAGTTGTCTTTCTGTGAGTGAGTAAGGTTACCAGAGCTCGTTTGGGGAGTGACTATTCTGACAGCATAGGCATTCCGTTTGCTGTCAGTTTAGTAATTCCCTATTTTTAGAAATCTAAACGGTTTCTGAAGGGGTTGGCAACGCATATGCAAGCCTTCTGGTATTGCAAATGTCCATGGGCGTTGGTGATCAATTACCATCAGGTGAGCCGCCTGCTCGTTTACCCCCTTATCACCATAAAAAAAACCTCCTCACAATTAAACAGTGCATACTTACTTGTTTTATACTTACTGATGTTTATATGAATAAAAAATATGAGATTGATGTTGGCATTCATACATACACTCGTTTCTCATCGAACTACATTATTTTAGTTTGACACCACGGTTTGTGCAGCGGTTCAGTGAGTAGCTTCTGCGCCGCGTATGGCGGGTTCGACCCCCGCATGAATGTTTGCTCTTGGTGTTTGTGCACTGTGAATAGCTTTTAGTTAAAGCATAATAAAAAATAAATAATTGATTTTGATTTGTCTGTTAATGCACTCACGATGCAGGGAAAATTCCTAGTACGGGACAACGTAAAACCGATTGAAGGAAGCCAATTATATTGTAACTAGCTGTTACCCGCGACTTCGTCCGCGTGAAATTTAATGTTCATATTCATGCATTGGTCAGCTCCCGCGTTTTTAAGTCATACGGAACTTTAATTCGTTTCATGTTCTTAAATTAAAGTAGCCTAAGTTACTCCTTATAACGATGGTGAAAGTCCCTACAAAATCGGTCCAGCTGTTGCAGCAATTAGAAGGAACGAAGAGAGAGACAGACAAACATTTTAGAAATTATTTTTTTGTGTAATTACCGTATCTATACTTTTATATATAAAATTACAAACAGAAATTCCAATTTTAAGGAGTATAAAATATTTGAATAAAATCGGATTGAGTTTTGAAGCATGTGTCAAAATAAAAAGTAATTTAAATCAAAAGCACTAAGGAGTATTGATATCACCTCCAACATAATTCTCTATATCTTTTTAATCCCGTCAGGGAATTTCGATAAAATACGAAATACATCTTCCATCAATTCTGTTAAAGAATGTTTATGCAAAATTTGAAGTAGATTGGACCAAGGAATCACGTTGTCTCGTACAAACTTGGTCCCCCTATCCCCCCCCCCCTTATGGACAAAATTTTGGAAAATCCTTTCTTATCGGATACCTACGTCATACAAAGACTACACTCGCCAAGTTTCATTGAAAATCAAAGAAATTTCATATTAACTTTGCACCCCCATTTTACCCCTTTAAAGGATGATTTTAGAAAAAATATTTTACACGCGTTTCATAACTTTCAATGGAAAACCTTCAAACTGAATTTCAATTGAATAACTTCAAAAACAGCAAAGTTACATACTAACCTTACACCCCCGTTTTACCCTCTTAGGGGGTGAATTTTCAAAATTCCTTTCTTAGTGCTCCCCTACGATAAAAAAGGAATCCCTGTGCAAAATTTCAAGATTCTAACCCTTATAGTTTAGGCCCTTGGACCAAGGAATCACGTTGTCTCGTACAAACTTGGTCCCCCTATCCCCCCCCCTTATGGGCAAAATTTCGGAAAATCCTTTCTTATCGGATGCCTACGTCATACAAAGACTACACTCGCCAAGTTTCATTGAAAATCAAAGAAATTTCATATTAACTGTGCACTCCCATTTTACCCCTTTAAAGGATGATTTTTGAAAAAACATTTTACACGTGTTTCATAACTTTCAATGAAAAACCTTCAAACTGAATTTCAATTGAATAACTTCAAAAACAGCAAAGTTACATACTAACCTTAAACCCCCGTTTTACCCCCTTAGGGGGTGAATTTTCAAAATTCCTTTCTTAGTGCTCCCTTACGTTATAAAAGGAATCCCTGTGCAAAATTTCAAGTTTCTAACCCTTATACTTTAGGCCCTGCGTGGATATGTCAGTCAGTCAGTCAGTCAGTCATTCAGTCAGTCAGCTTCTCCTTTTATATATATAGATATTTGTTGTTTGATTGATAGCGTAGTTATTACTAAACCACGAGCCTGCAACCTGCAACTAGCAGTCACAAAACTTGTTATTTTATTATGTAGCCCTTTCTATACATTAGTAGGTCTACACTCGTTTGATCTCACTGTTATGCTAAGTGATGTGTGGCTAAGTTCTTTGTGAGCAGACTTCGGACGATAGCTCGCATAAATTTAACTTTACTGTGTTAATTATTAGTATTATAAGTTACTCGCATAATAACGCTAAAAGTGGTATTAAAATAAAACTACTATTTGCGGATTTCATCGCAGCATTTATATATTATCGTGAGAAAACTTAGGCGACCGAGAGAGGTTTTTGATGGCGTGTGGGGTTTAAAGGAGCGGAGGAGCGGTGTGACCAGTGGACTGAGACGTCAATGGTCTCGAGTTCGAACCCAAGGCACGCACCACTGACTTTTCGGAAGTTATGTGCGTATTTATCACAAGCTCAAACGGTGAAGGAAAACATCGTGAAGAAACCTGCATGCTTGAGAGATTTGTCTTGATGGGATGTGAAGTCTGCCAACCCGCAGTAGGCTAGCGTGGTAGACTATAAAATGACTATCAAATGAGAGGAGACCTGTGCCCAGCAGTGGGACAATAATGGGTTGATGATGATGAGATCTGTGTAAATAAATAAATAAATCTGTAATAGACGTTAAGACTAGTCTATATTATTCTTTTATAACCTATCAATGTTTGTCTATGTTGTTGGAGTGCCTTGAACTAATAAATAAAAAGATTTGACCTTCTCCCCAATTCTTCTTGACGACCCAATTAGTCCAGCGGTAGTTGACACTGCTTTCTGTGCTATGGGTTCCGTGTTGGAATCCCGGTAGGGAAAAATGTTTGTGTGATAGCATCAATATTTGTTTCCGAGTCATGGATGTATATCTATGTATAAAACTGGTATCCGTAACACAAACCTCGTTGCTTAGCTCGGAACTAGATGGCGCTGGGTCATAATGTCCAGAAATATTTACTTATTTATTCTATAAGGCACCAAGAAATTATTAAGCTAGGGTCCAAAGGCATTAACGTGTCCGAGGCCGCATTGCAGCAGTGTTGGTACACGAACAATTAGATCTCTTTGTCCAATATCAATAGTGAACGTCGAGCGCCGACCTGTAATAACGCCTCTGGTGTTTTGAATGTCCCGTTCGAACTAATGTGGATGAGGTGCATGGAATTTTGTAGATTATTTGTTGATAATACCTTCTTCTTCTTCGAAATGCCACTCCAATTACTGGAGGTTGGCCGCCAGTTCGGAAAACTTCAGTCTGTCCTTCGCAAGGCGGAACAGGTCTGCGGCGCTGTTAATGCCGGTCCACTCGCGAATATTGCGCAGCCACGACTTTCTTCTTCGGCCTACTGATCTTTTGATAATACCTACTTCTGTATATTAAACAAAATACTTTCAGTATGATATTTCAGAAGAGTTAGGCAAAGATTACCGATGTTCTGTACTTACAGTTTGTCAGTATGCTATTGAGGTACATGTAATAAGCTAACCGGTCTCAAATTCAATTTTTAGTAGAAGTAATTCCGAGCTGCTACAGAAAATTGTATACAAAAATCCAGTCATATTAGTCTCACCCTGGGCCATCTCTATGCCAAGAAGTCCCGGCAACTAAACAAATGAAGCAGTGAATTTTAAAACGAATCACAGTTTATAATAATTCACCCTTAGCTTGATTCCTTGCTTATACTTATTTATTATTGTTATTGAATTACCATTGAATTAATTGAAAACATTATATTATTATACTATTGTTATTATTTTTTTGTAACCTATCTGTAGTGTCGTGTCTCATTGTTGCACCGAATAAATTTTATTTACTTTACTTTTTACTTTACTATTTTTTCTGTAAAGTTTTTAGCACATTAGAGTTTAATTTTTAGATAATTACAGACATGCTAACAGTAAATGGTGGCTGGATAAGTGCATAAATAATCTATCCACTAAGAGCTGTGTCAAGAAAAAAAAATATCAAAACTATAAAACTCCGATCCTCCCTATTCCTTCGCCCAGCACCCCAGATGGACAGTGCCCACGGCGCACGGCTCTCACAATTTCCTATCGCACTCTAGTGCACCTTTCTAGCTGCCGGGTGGGCTGTCGAACCACCTAGATATCACTGTGGGTACCTACAGCATCAGTATGTACTAGAAAATCGTTGCCAAGCCATTGTTTCTGCCTGCTACACGTCAGGTCAACTGTCATTATGCAAAAGTCACCTTAGAGCGTTGAATAATAATAATATTTCCGGACATTATGCCACAGCGCCATCTAGTACCGAGCTACGCAACGAGGCTTGTGTTACGGAGACTAGTTGGTTGATATAATACATATTATATACTTTGTTTTTTGTAAATACATACATACTATACATAGATACATCCATGACTCGGATACAAATGTTGATGCTCATCACAAAAACATTTGTCACTACAAAAATTCGAGCATGGGACCCAGCAGGCAGCGATAACTACCGCTGAGCTAGACGGCCGTCTGAATATTAGTACTACATAGAAAACGGCTACCCCTTCCCCCCTCGATTATGTCAGTTACCTCACGTCCTTCATTTCGTTGTTTAATTCGTTGTTCGTCAATAACTAGATATATCATCACGCCTGTCATCTACGAAGGGTTAGGCAGAGGTGTACTAATCTACACCTAATTTCGCCTGTATTATTTAGGTCCTATGTAATAGGGAGCGAGCTTATTGCCATCAAAAACTAAATTAAAAGCAATATTTTCATCATCATCAACCCATTTTTGTCCCACTGCTGAGCACGGGTCTCCTCTCATTTGAGAGAGATTAGGATAGCCTAATCTCTCTCAAATGAGAGGTAGTAGGTAGATATTGCTTTTGTGGACTATAGAGTCTACAAAAGCAATATCTACTTAGTGTCAATTAAGAATCAGTGTATCAGTTTGGGATGCAGGTTGCACTGCTCTCCCGACAACATAACATAATTAAACACTTGCAAATCACACAAAATCACATCATCGAATTGATAGACTGATTTATGAATATATATTATTATAATAGTTCTCATAAAAAAGCTGTGGTAGCCTAGTGGTGTGACCAGTGGACTAAGATGTCAAAGGCCTCGAGTTCGAACCCAAAGCCATGCAGCACTGACTTTTTGGAAGTTATGTGCGTATTTATCACATGCTCTAACGGTGAAGGAAAAAAACATCGTAAGGACACCTGCCTGCTTGAGAGATTTTCTCGATGGCATGTGAAGTCTGCCAACCCGCAGCAGGCTAGCGTAGTGGGCTATAGCCTAATCCCTCTCAAATGAGACCAGGCCCAGCAGTGGGAAATTAATGTGTTGATGATGATGATGATGAATATTTTTCATTGTAAATTCTCGAACACAATATATTTTGATAACGAACAAACAAAAAAGAATATACAAAAAAAAAACATTTCATTTCGCACTCAAATCATCTCGAAAATGATCCCCAAATAAACGGCGACATAAAATATATACACATCGTGTGTGGCCATTAAAACCGCGTATCTGAGGCTCCTGGTGCGACGTAGCGATTTATTTTAACACATTTTGTTTATAAATGATATAATGCGATACTCGCGCGTTACGCCACAGAAAACCGTCTTTGTAACGAGGCGTTCGGTATTCATATAGAGTTGTGAGCACCTGAATATTTATTATTTGAATATAATAATTGCATAGAAATGTAAAGAAAATGAATACATATAATTATGATTTCTTCTTGTTAAAATTGATTATTATCTACATCAACTAGCTGATTCCCGCGACTTCGTCCGCGTGTAATTTAACTAAAAAAATAAAAGTTTCATATTAACCTTGCACCCCCGTTTTACCCCCTTAGGGGGTGAATTAGCGGATTAGGCATCGTCATAACATCTACATGTTAAATTTCAGCCCGATCCGCCCAGTGGTTTGGGCTGTGCGTTGAAAGATCACTATGTCAGTCAGTCAGTCAGTCAGTCACGTTTAAGATATATTTAGATTGAAACCAGCAACATCTATTGGGGATATTGTGTACTAAATGTGTACACCAATTTATTCTCTTTCTTTTTTTCTTTCTAAATTGTCCCATATTCTCATTCAAAATAAATCAGATCACCACCTTGGAAGCACCTTGTGTAATATTTCTTTTTTTTAATTTTTTAGTACCCTATATTAATAATTCATTAATTTCCTACATTCCTGTATCGCTTCTTTTCCACCCAGTTTTTCCCAAATACTTTAACTTGAAAAATTTAGATCATAAGCTAGATTAATTAATATGCTAAGCTGTATTAATAATTTGTTATCACTAAAAAACTACTTATAACGGATTACGGGTACGAAGAGTTTTATTTCAATGTCTAATGTTCGCGCAAGTGCAAGAAATCAACATTGATGTTACTTAAATTGCATTGACATCGCTAACATAGATGATATGTGTTGTGTGAATTAATTGTAGTTAATAATAATTTCTTAATCATATATCTTCTTGTCTTTTTTTTGTTCAAAACGAGAATGTTTTCTTAAAAAAATGCCTCCATCTCTCCTCTATTCTTTCTCTCTATCTCTTTCTGTCCTTCTCTAGAATTTATCTGATATTGTGAGTATATTTGCAAACTGAAATTACTCACACATTACTAAGTTTCATCAATTCATATGTTTTTTTTGCGTATTTCATTTAATATTCAGATATTTAACTCTTTCATTTAAGAAATAAAAGGTGGTATTATCAACTCCATACCAATCCGTGCATATGAAGTGCCAAGAACGCTCACGTACATTTTCTAGCACTCTGGTTTATGTAGGGCATTTATTCTTAGAGCACCCCCTATCCCCGAGGGTGGCGCCCTGTTTTGTGTACTTTATCATCGTGTATTGATGTTTTATTTGCACTGTGTTCGCGTATTTGTGTACTTATGAAAGTTGAGGCGTGCTCAGACGTGCACGAGCCGTGCAGTTTGCGTGCATCTTAAAAACATAGTAGACCTTAATTGTAATTTGTATTTTAGTGCTTCGGTGTACTATGCTATCACGCCTGTTATCCCCGTAAGGGTAGGTAGAGGTGTACTTAATGTACTCCAACGTTTTGCCGGTATGTCAAGTCCCATGTAATAGCGGGGGAGCCTATTGCCATTAACCGGGCAAGAATCCAAAAATGAGGAGACCCGTGCCCAGCAGTGGGACGTTTTTTGGAACAAAAATAAAAACATCGATTTCTTGATCGATTTATTTTTTCCCTGGCAACAAAAGCGTCCACTTTTGTAAACCCCTGCCGGACGGCCCCCGGACGCGGTTCAATCTAGGACAAATCCGAGGAACCCGGACGGATGGCAGACCTAATCAAACTCTAATCTACTTATTATCTACCTTATTTACGAATGTGATGGAGAAAGAGAAAGTGAAGTACGACCCAATCAGTCCAGCGGTAGTTAACACTGCCCTCTGTGCTATGAGTCCCGAGTTCGAATGCCGGTAGGGACAAATGTTTGTGTGATGAGGATCAACATTTGTATGCGAGTCATGGATGTATATATGTATAATATGTATGTATTTACATAAATAAAGTACAAAAATGTAGTATATCAACTATCGAGTATCCGTAACACAAGCCTCGTTGCTTACCACGGAACTAAATGGCACTGTGTCATAATGTTCAGGTATATTTATTTATTTATTTATATACCATGTTGTCTACACGAGAGCTGTGGTAGCCTAGTGGTGGGACCAGTGGACTGACATGTCTAAGCTCTCGAGTTTAAACCCGGGCACGCACCACTGACTTTACGGATAATCTACTCAATGCAGTGGTTTTTATTTTAACATCACTATCAACTGATAGAACGGACGGTACAGTGGTTGAGCTATCGAATTCTGCGCCACGTGTTGTGGTTTCAATCCCAGCACGGAACAAATACATGCCTACAGGATGGGTGGATGTTAGGATGTTCTAGGATGGGTGTTTGCTAAATATTTATATTTGTACACGCACCGTTTTAAACAAGAAATTCAATTTACCCCAAAATAAAACAGTCAGAATTCAAACCTGTGTTGTTTCTGATAAGACTTCAGAAATTCAGCAATTTTCTTCAATCGTATCTGTCCCTAATACGACAATATATTTCTTATACACACTCACATTTCTATAGTCGGAGCAATTTTAACCCTTACAATGCGGAGGGGGGTACATTTGTACCCCACGCGGAGGTGGTGATTTATCAAAGTATTTCTCACCTAATAAATAACGTACATATTCGCTTTATATTTGTATGGAGCAAGTAATATTTTAACTGAAGGCTTACGAAGTGATTGAGAGTGTGATGTTGTGTTTTGTGAATTGTGAATGTTTAATGTAGTTAATTTAAAAATGTAGGTATGATTATTAAGTTTATTAAAATTTTGAATTTTATGAAAGTACTGTAACCCAAAAAATTATTAAAATGATTGTTTATTTCTGTAAATAGATCTTTTTAAAGACACTTTTACAAGTCATGTAATATTTTTTTTTAGTATCTAGTTGGCATCGGCATTTCCTAACTGACGACCTCTGAGAAGAAATGCCGAAACAGACTAAGAGAAACAAGTCATAGTTTACAGTATTGTCTTAAACACATGACCGATATCATGATCATCATCATCATCATCAACCCATTACTGTCCCACTGCTGGGCACGGGTCTCCTCTCATTTGAGAGGGATTACCGAGGGAGACCGATATCGGCACGGATAATTAGATTTTCTACGTGCGTGCTGAAACAGTGAAAAAGAAAACATCGTGAGGAAACTGGCTTGTACAGTATTTTCACGATAGCATTTAAATCCTTTGTGCCTCCACTAGACCAAGACGAAAGCTTAATAGTTCTACATCTGAGAGGAGTCTTGTGCTCAGTAGTTAGACAGTTAATAGGTAGATAATTATATTGTGATATTATTCTCCTTTCAATAAAAATCGATAAGGAAAAAAAGCTTAAGCGAAAGATCACGCGTATGTAAATGTAAATAGTCCTATACGTATTATCTTACTCTTACGAGTAAGTGTAAGAAGTTAATCATTGTTGTATTAAACAAAGAAATAACTCTATAGTCTGTCCGTGACTATGAATGCCGTAAAAGGAACCGAAATCGACTATTATTTACGAACTTTTAAATTAAAATGTTTTTTTTGCTGAATATCGCCTACTTGCCTTGACAAGGTAAATACTATGTCATATAATTTACTATGCATGCTAAAAGACGTATAAATATGAATATACTTTTAACAGCTTCATAAAAAAATATGCCTCCGAAAATATATTATTCAATTTTTCTTTTACCCTTTTTCACGAAATCCAATAGCACTCTAGTGTATTAAGTCTATTGAAGATTTATATGAACAAAAACTGCTTCCCGCTATTTTAGTATTATCCCGAACGGAGCATATCTGGGCGACATCTTTGCATACCTTGGGGGAGAAAAAATATTTATCCTAATACGAACCAACGTATTCAAATCCACAATTCAATGTTTTTATCAAATATCCAGCGGTCCACTTACATTGGTCGGGGCAGTAGTCACATGCCATTCGGTATTATGTCATAAATCATAATATTGGAATATTTTTTGAGGTATGATATGAAGTTGGTACATTGTACCCTTATTGAAAGTTACTGTGACAAATGATGCGGCATTTTAGGGTTAGTGTTTTGGCATATTGAAATTTTGGTATTTTTTTAGATTTAATATTGAAAATTGCGTAGCTCACTTATTATTTTTCTTTAAACACTACACTTAGGATTAAGAAACATCAACACAAGATTTGGGAACACACACATACATACACTTATTATGACTGTAATGTCTATGCTACCAAAATTAACATATTCATATAAACATCTATGACTCAGGTACTCAGTTTTCTATACCACGTCAGGAATATTTTTTTCATTTGAGACAGTTTATGCTGTTGTTCACTACATGTGAGTTGGCAGAAAAAACCCATGAAATCAAAAAATTTAATAACCGCTATCGAGAAAATCTCTCGGGCATGCTGGCTCACGATGTTTTCCTTCACAGTTTGAGCTTCTGTATGAACAAACACTAATAAAAACGCACTAAACTGCACTTAAACCCTTTGACTTCACAGTCCACAGCTTATTAGATAATTTACGATAATGTTTTCCATCATTTTCATCATTCAAGATCATAAACAAAATCCAAACTTCGAGCTCTTACCAAGTAAACCCAATTACACTAAACTCAACCTGAAAATCGAAATAAAAAACTACAGCAATCACACATCACACCACTAAATTAACAAGGAAGTTACCAAAAATAGCTACATCGAAAACTACACAATTTTCTCACGAAAATTAACTGGAAAAAACTTCCCCGTCAGCATAACATCGAACTGCCATTGTTAGGGAAGACAAACGCTTGTAAATTCAGCTGGAGTGTTAAATCAAGCGTGTAATTAGCTCAAATATTTGGCCAAGGTTCGAACAAAGAAAACATTGGTAAGACTGCGATTGTCGGAGCAAATCGGGCCGGTAAAATGGCGCTGCCAGTTTTTGTGTGCGAATTTTGAGAGAAGAAGAACAAAGAATTTACTCATATATTTATGAGTAAAAGACATTATGTGTTGTAATAATTTTGATAAGACAACTGACGTTTTTTTGTCTTTGATTAAAACTATAGACAGCTTTTTTAATTAAAATATAGTTAGTTGTGCTGCCATTAAAAATTAACCTTTGGAATAAATGTACATCATTAAGACTAAAATTTATTAAAATAACAAAAAAACATTATTGTTCAACAAAGTTAATTGCAAAAAAAGAAAAAAAAGAGACTTTTGTCTGTAATTAAATCTATGTACTGATTAGCAGAAAAATAATTATTAAATTAATGATTTCGGACTCCCAACTGGTCACTTATTCACTCTCGTGTTTGTATAAGATATAATAAAGGGACTTCGCAAACACAGTTGCGAGATTCACCATTAAGTAAGCGGCATTTTACACGCCCTAACCTCAAGAGGGGTACCGAAGATACCCCGTGTTTGCCGCACCCCGCCGTTTGATCCCACCTCTAACAAGACTCCACAATGTTTGACTAATCATTTGAAACTTAATACGTATGTCTACAATGTTTTTTCTTGTATTTTAATGGGATTAATGATAAACCTTACAATAATACGAATTTCTGACGTGTTTTAATTTTCTGGTCATTCGTCTTTTCTTGGATTGAATGAGGATAAAAAGGTAGGTTTTTAAGAAACTTATTTGAATTGTTACCAATAATAGGCCTATTTTCTACTATTTACTTTAGCTATGTTTTAGGTCCCATGTAATAGGGGGCGAGCTTAGGACCATCAACCGCTCATGAATCCACACTCCAAGCTTTTTTTTATGGTGATAAGGGGGCAAACGAGCAGGTGGCTCACCTGATGGTAAGTGATCACCACCGCCCATGGACATTTGCAATACCAGAAGGTTTGCATATGCGTTGCCAACCCCTGCAGAAACCGTTAAGGTTTCTTATAATAGGGAAATACTAAACTGACAGAAAAGGAATACCTATGCTGTCAGAATAGTCACTCCCCAACGAGTTCTAGTAACCTTACTCACTCACAGGGATACAACTATTCTTGATTCACTGTAAGGCGGAGGTACTTCCCCAGTCGGGCAGCTCAATTTGAGCGAGGAATCTCGCTATCCTACCTCCCAAAAAGCTGCTACTGAGAATTTGATAGAAAAACCCCATAATTCGTTCAGCAGTCCCATTTACGACCATTAGTAAGACCAACAAGACAATATTGGTTTGTATTAAAGGTGTGAAAACACCTTTTGAATAATACAAACTGATACTTAATCAAATGGTTATAAAGTTTACCTATTAACAGCCCTACACGCATAGTGTTGTTCAAAAACAATCGATAGTTAATGCATAATATATGTGTGTTGCTGCTTCGTCGCCGCGCAAGGGTCCCGAGTAGCTTCGAAAGATTAAACATTTCGCGGAGGCACTATTAATCAGATCGCCGATTGCACTGACTAAACATCAGTTTAGGGATGTTAATAGTCAAGGTTTTGTCGATATCGATGAAGATATAGATTGGTAGAATATTATGTCAGCTAAAAAGCTGTGGTAGCCTTTTGGTGTGACTAACGTACCTACTGTGAAGTTTGTGGTCTTGAATTCGGTCTCAAAGCGCGCACCACTGACTTGATACATGGTCAAACGATGTCACCCACATTATATGATGGACTGCAACCCATACACGTGGTGGACTATCAATCCTTCTCAAAGTGGGACATTAAATTGGTTTAGCCGAAAATTATTTCCTCGGCACTTTACAAATTCATTATCTTATTGTTTGATATTTAAAGAAACTTGTTATAAGTAGTTATATATTATGTACAATACTGTATCCTGGTAAGTGTCAAACAGATAATTAAAACCTAAGTTTTAAACTAAAACCGGTCTTTTACTTACAAAAAAAAGTTAATTTCTGATACCTACTCAAAGTACCCATCAATACTATTTATCGATACAAACAACAACACAAACAGATACAACACTATCCAAAACCCAAAGGGATCACGAGAGCCGCCCGGTTAGTGTGAACTAAATGAATCATTAATAATGCAGAGCTAACGCGATCCTGACCGCAGACATCGATGTCGAACGCCCCTCACTAGTGTTTAGTGATGTCCATAATTTATTTGTGTATCGGTTTTGATTGGTTGCGTTGAAGGGATGTGTTGACTGGTATGCAAAGGTAATGAGATGTTTTCATAAATATTGCTGAGGTATTACAAAGTATTTGAAGGTTGATTATAACGTACATAATATGGGAGTTTGGAAACTTAAACATTCGGATCGCAGCGAAATAAAATTTCATATACTTCGAAAAAGTGGTACCTACGTGCTTTGGGATTGAACTCAGGACGTGTGACTTCAGTCACTGGTCACACCACTAGGCTAAGCACAGCTATTCCATACAATATTAGCATATACGTTGTTATTTCGTGTGTTTGTGCGTAAGAATTGGTTTTTGAAAACACCTTAGAAAGTCGGTATTTAAACAAAAAAAGGTATTTAAACTGCTCTTTTGTCTAGTTGTCGTACAGTGCGACTGTCGAGCAAGGGGTCCTAGGTTCGATTCCTAGGTCGAGCAAAGTGTTATAGGGGTTTTTCTGTGAAATTGTAAGTAACAGCTCGGAGTTTGGATTCGTGCCCGGTTAATGGCAATAGGCTCGCCTCCTATTATATGGGACCTAAAACATACTGGCGAAACGTGGGTTTACATTAGTACACCTTTGCGTAGCCTTTGGGGGCGACAGGCGTGATGGTATGTATGTTATGTATTTAAATGTGGCTATCAGCTTTAATAGGCAGTTTTGGAGCTTTACTTTAAGCTATCTATTTATTTATAGGTATAAATTAAATTGAATGTCTTTTATGTTTGTCCTTTAGGTACCTACTACCTCGCCCATTGAAACAATGGTAAAGAGATTTTAGTGGTTGTTCTGTTCGCGCCCGCGATGATTTTTGGACAAATAAAATTAGGTAGAGTTGGTCCGCAGATACGTAGATTCTTAGGGCGAGGCTAAACTTTATAAATATTTTAAATCCCTCCATTACATTTCCTGAAATATTTCAGACGAAGAGTTAGGTAGGAAAATGTTCTTTACAAATCAAAGAATCTCGACGGCGTACACCGTCAAACCGAGTACCCGTGTCAAAATTAGTTGCCAAACACATTCTAACATAAGCATATCAATAAATAATATAATTTCGCCAACAAAGACACAATCCGGTACACTGACCGCCGCCCTCCGCAGTTGACAGCCATTTTGAAAAGGGCTCGGACATGACATGCCAGCAATTCCAGGGTTGCCACAACAGCAAATATTTATCGGGGAAATTCTTCGGTGCGTCGGTTTTTTTTATTTCGAAAAGGGAATATAAATCGTTTTTTAAATTGTAAGGGTAAGGCTCGCAATTAGGTGGGTACATTTGGTTCGGCGTAAATCGGTTGGAACCGGTTCCGTGCGGTTTTCTTCATGTGTTGTTATTTAGCTGTTTAGAAAAGGTTGTTCGTTGATCGGATTAGGTGGTAATACTGTGAGTTCTTAAAATTAACCATTAAACAGGTGGCAAGTGAATATAAGTCTTATGTATATTATGATAGCATAAAAAGATATTTTAAGTAAGAAAATTATTTGCTGATTTTATTATCATCATCAAGCCAATTAACCGTATTTCCTAGTAATTAGCTATACTACTGTACATGAGTCTCAGAGTGAGAAAGATAGAGAGTGCAATTTTGGGTACCTACCTATTTAAAACATCTGCTTATTCGCTTTAAAAAAGGCTTGGCGTAGTGCAATGTAGCACTTTAGCAGACTTTACATGTCATCAAGAGAATTCTCTCTGTCAGAGTTGAACATGTGATAAACAAGCACGTAACTTTGAAAACCATTCGGGTAAAACTCAGGACCAGAGGACGTGCGAATGCGTTGCCGGCCTTTCAGAAAATAATATGCTCTCCTCTTGAAGGTTCCCACGTCGTAACGGTATGGAAAGACCGCCGGCGACTTACGCCGGGGCGGTGAGACTCACCATTTGGCTATCACCACACAATGAATACCCAAATAATGTTCAAAATATTTTGTGATTATTATTACCTCCAGTTTCCCAGCACCTGGCAACCCTGCGAGTCATCAACAGATGACAATCGTTCAAAAACCGGACGCCTCCGCGCGTCGCCGCCGTGACGTTCAATATCCAGGCTGCCATTACTTAAATACACGTCTTATCTAATTGAGAACATCGACCCAAATACAAACAAATGTATTGTTGTATTACATCCCTATTTAATATATAACAGGGCGAAATAGAGTCGAATAAATTAGAGAAGTGTCGTTTTTTTCTTATGAACTCAAAAATCACGTACTTTGAAAACTGTTAAGTTTGGGGTAGGTATAGTGTTTTATAGTCATATCAGTAAGTAATGATGGAAACGACAACCCCTTAAACGATCTAGGGACAGTATATTATGATTTTTAGACTGTGATCTTAGGTCTACTTAATTGTAAGAGTTACCATCACGCCTGTCGTCCCCAAAGGGTTAGGCAGAGGTGTGCTAATGTACCTACACCTACATTTCGCCAGTAAGTTTTAAGTCCTTTGCTGGGCGAGCCTTTTGCCTGCAACTGGGCACGAATCCAAACTCCAAGTAGCTACTGAATTTTTTATAGATAAACCCAATAATACTTTTCTTGATCTGGGAATCGAACTCACAGATTAATGGCAATAGGCTTGCCCCCTTTTACATGGGTCCTAAACATAACAACGAAATGTGGGTGAACATTAGTACACCTCTACCTAGCCCCTTTTGGGGACAACAGACGAGATAGTATCGTCGTCACTACAAAAACATCGACAAACTGAAATTTGAATTTTTATGATAGATGGACAAAATTCAAATTCAAAATGTATTTGAACTGTACAACAATAAAAGCGGTGACCAGCATTTAAACACGACAACATAATGTAAGTAACAACACAGCTTAACCCTAAACCCGCTACCAATATCCGAGGGTCTGTCGCACATATCCAAAAAGCTTTGTCAATGACAAATAGTTTTCGCTACATCCCAGTTGGCATTTTGACAATAAATAAGAGATATCTGAGAACGGAGAACCGGCGGATTTTCGGAGTTATAAATGACATACGATGGGCAGTGAAGGGTTGCGGATAATATGCATGCGGTTACTTTGATTGATTGTTGTTTGTATTTTTCGAGATGTGCTAATTTTAGTAAAGGGTTTGTATTTTGTTAGTAGATATAGTACTGTACATTAATTGAAATAAAACAAAGTATATTATACGGGTTTTGCCGCGGTATATTGATATTGGAATTGGAGCTGTCATGGTCACATGCAGACTAAGGTGTTGGGTATCTTGATGTTATAATTACTAAATCAAATCAAAAGGTTTTTGTATCAAATAAAGATTTTCAAGCACTTTTAAACCGTTATGATTCTAGTTGCTCTAAAAGCTACCTTCATCATTAACCTTACTGTCCCACAGCTGGGCACGGGTCTCCTCTCATTTGAGAGGGGTTTGGTTGGAGTCCACCACGCTGGTATACTGCGGGTTGGTAGACTTCACACGCCATCGAGGAAATCTCTTAGGTATGCAGGTTCCTTCTGTAACTGTAACTTCGAAAAGTCATTGTTGCCTTGGACACACCACTAGGTTATGACAGGTTGTTTTACAGCCTATTATTTTTACATTTATAATATTAGAAGGATATGTATATTGATATTATTTGAATCCTAACGTTTCGAATTCATGGGTAGTTTGAATGATGTGGTGGATGTCTTGATGTTATAATTACAAACAGCTAATCTAAATTTTTGATAATTATTGGCAATCCAATTTACGCAGAAGGACCTCACTATGACACTCCTTTAGTCTTCTAGTTTTATGCTTAGATTTGGATTTATTAGAATCTATGATACCTACTACCAAATTAGGACTTAATCAGGTGGTAATAATGTCAACATTATTACCACCTGATTAAGTCCTAATCTAGTCCAACAAAAGTCGTGAGGCTATTGATAGCCTCACGACTTTAGATGGAAGTCTGTTTTATTTTACAAGGACTTATAGTTTCTGTGTTAAAACTAACCAAGCTCTGAATAACAATTAATCACAAACTATACGTATTCAAATCCAATTTCAAATTTGAAATCCAAACACTTCACAAACAACAACATCTTTCAATCGAAATGAATTGTAAATCCGCGAAAATGCCATCGAAAACATGAGTTACTCGTATACTCTAATAGGCGAAATTTCCTTTGACCATTATTCATATGTGACCCATTAAAGCATGGGGTGTTAATACGGCCTGACTTATTGGTACCATCGGTCATGGACGCCCCCCCTTCATCCTCTTACCCTTTAAAATGTCTACAGTGTGAGGTTCAAAATGTTTTGTGGAAGTGTCTTTGAAGGGTTAGATTGGACTGACGGAGCGTGCCTGCGATCAGAGAAAGTATTTATCATAACTGGTGGTGATATGTGGTTGAAGTTTGACACAAAAGAAACTGTTCTCGATTGTGTTTTTATTGATTTTTTTTTAATATTGAAGTGAAGATAGTTTTGTGGTGTATCTCGCCTATTTTTCAAAAAATCAGGTGGTAGTAATATCAACAGCCTCACGATTTTTTGTAGTGAGATTTCTTTTATAAGGACTTATGGTCCTGTGTTTATACTAAACTAACCTCTGAATAACAATTAATCGCAAGCTGTAGGTACTAACCAATTAAAAAAAAAGTTTTATAGTATTTTTTGCATATTTTTCCTTTGAAAACTCAATCAATATACCACGATTACATCCATAAAAATTAAGTAAGATAGTTTATTCGACTACCTAATCCTAATAATAAACTATTACGACTGTATTACCAAAGGATCAGGCAGGGTATCCTAATATACACCACCAGTTCGTTTCAAGTCCCATGTAAAACGGGCAAGCCTATTGCTATTATTTGAAAAAAAAAACTTATATTTTAATACGACTTTGCTTGACCTGGGAATTGAATACAGGATTTTCGCTCAGCAGATACGCTTGCTACCATATTAACGACGAACTAATTTCAAATTTCTTATCATTACGACTGTCGTCACCAAAGGAGAGACAGAGGTCTCTACTAATGTATCTACACCAACATTTTAGATATTTGCTCAAATGGGATTAAGGACCCTTATAGAACTGTAATATCCTCCAGCTGACATGATGATGATGATGATGATAGAACTGTAATACAATATTCTAGCATAAAAAAAACAAATTATGTCTTTCTTACAATAAGTACCTTACTACCTTTTCCTAGATATAAAAATCATAATAAATTAGCTATAACCTATAAATAGATCTTTTACAAGTCTTGACTTTAAAGACTTTAAAGACACTTTTACAAGTCTTGTATAAGATTATTTTAGAATCTAAATGGCATCGGCATTTCCTCACTGACGACCTCTGAGAAGAAATGCCGAAACAAACTCAGAGAATCATGGTCTCTTTTAAAGTCCAAACATCTTTGTATACAATAACCCTAACCCCGCTATAATTGTCATTGTTGGTCTAATTTACCGATCGACATTCATTTTTCTTACAAAATCTTGAAGAGTGACGGGTGCGGCAAGGGTTGGTAAGCGGGTTATAAATGAACGGGGCACGTGGGCTTGAGGATAACCGGGTCAGCACAGGTCCAGGGAGATAGCCCTAGGATTGATGGTTACTTTGCTGTGGGGTTGTTAAGGGTTGTACCTACATTTCCTTGCGTAGTGTGTGCGTATGTAAATTTTATGTCATTCATGTTCTGAAGTGCATATAAATTTTATTGTTTTTCTAATAAATAGGACTTGTAATTATGATTTGGTTATATTACGTAGGTCTTTCTGTCATAGTCTTTTATGGCCGGTATTTATAAAATATTGGAGAAGTTTAATTAAGAAAAAGTGGTATGCAGGGACCGTAGCGCGTGGCATTCTGTAGTTTCTGCCTACCCCCATGGGAAAAGGCGTGAGTGTATGTATGTATGTTTAATTAAGAACTATGATTTATTTAAATTCAGTAGTAATATTTATGTAAGTCCACACTCCACACTAACGGATTGCTTCAAAACAATTTATTACATTAATTTCACGATGTCGGGTTATCACGGGTTCGAATCCCGGTAGGGACATTTGTATCTCAGTCGCGGATATTTCTATGTACCTATAATATGTATGTATTTACAACAAAAAAACTATTTAGGATATGAACCATCTAGAATCCGTAATATAGGCTTTGTCTCTTAGCTCGGAACTAGATGGCGCTGTGTTATAATATTATCTAGATTAAGATTAAGCGTATGACCACAATCTCGCCTTTTGGTTTAGTGACAATGTGACCTAAGATGAAGCACACTTATTTAGAAAATACCTATTATTATTATTATCATCTTACAGTAACTAAAATAAAGAAAATATACTAGATAAAAAAACAATAAATTACATACTCTAAAATATAGGGTGACCCCCAATTTGCATGGTCTCCGAGGGCTGTCACGCTAACTATAATTTATTTGAGTCAAATATCGGGGAAATGGAATTACGTTGTCGCGTCTACATTCGTATCTGTTTGAGTGATGGACACCCCCGTCCTGTTGATCATATATTATGTGATTAAAGAACAAGGGTTGTTCTATTCAGAGATTCTTATTTAACTAGTTGAGCCAAATTTGAGTACCGTGATCGGTGATTTTGAGTTTGAGTTCTTCGGTGATAAGAAAAAATATGCGTGTATATTTTAATTTTCCTTAACATTTAAGAAAAATATGTAGATATACTATTGAACAGACTTTTGAACCGGTAAGTTAAATTATACAATACAGTATAAATTAACTTCATACTTTATACAATTTTTATAATTTTACGCAAATATTGGACGTTCAATTAAAACTGTTTTTAAATCGATTTTGTGTGTGTTTCTTTGCAATCTACGTAGATTGAATTGTCCATAATAAAAAAAAAACAAGACAGCTGTTAGTAATTATGACATTTAGACAACCAACATCTCAATCTATCAGTAACTATGGATGCTGCAAAGGATCCGAAACGTTGGGATTAAAATAATATCAATATACCGCAACAAAAACAGTTTAATTAAATATTCTCCATAGGGATATGTCAATAACGATTTGTGAGAGACAATTTATATGTCGAATTAAAAAAAAATGTACATACATAAATACATACATTCACGCCTTTTTAGGCAGAAACTACAGAATGCCACGCGCTACGGTCCCTGCATACCACTTCTGCCTCGTCCACATTCATACATCTCGTCATGCACGCGCGCCGGATAAGAGTACTGCGTACCTAACCCTTTTGAAGGAGTTCACCAATCAGGTCGTTGTATGCCCCGCCCGGCGTAAAAAAAATTGTAGTGAGGTACTTACTTAATATATCGATATCTTAAATAACAGCGAATACGCCACATGTCCGGGATCATTCCGGACGGCCGCCCGGCCCGGACATCGGACAGGAGCCGGTCAACCGGACAATTGCGTGACCGGTTAAGAGCTATGCACACTGGATGATATTTAATAGTTTTTTTGTATGATAGCACCTTATAACTGGAAGTATATAATATTAAATACATCCAGACATTATGACACAGCCAAACAGACCAATCTTTTTCAAAAGTTGATGGCAATAAGCTGTGGTAGCCTAGTGGTATGACTAGTGGACTGAGATGTCAAAGGTCTCGAGTTCGTACCCAAGGCACACACCGCTGACTTTTCGGAATTTATGTACGTATTTATCACAAGCTGAAACGGTGAAGGCAACCTGCATGCTTGAGAGATTTGTCTCGATGGCATTTGAAGTCTACCAACCCGCAGTAGGCTAGCGTGGTGGACTATAGCCTTATCCCTCTCAAATGAGAGGAGATCCGTGCCCAGCAATGGGACGTTAATGGGTTGATAATGGATGAATGGCAATCTTCAGGGATTTAGGCGTGAAAATAGTTATTATTATGACTATAATATCGTTTTATTTGACTGCAGAAAATACTACACCTTTTTACAACCTTATGTATATGGTTTAAATTATATTGCAACCAGTCCAAAAGAGAAAAATAAGAAGAAGATATTTTAGAATACTGTTCGATACTCATCGAACACATCATCATCAGCAGTTTTGACTCAAGTAGGTCAAGCGACCTTACCAGCGAATCGCGCGATCTACGTGAGTCAGTGCGTAATCAACCGGCATACTTGTAGCACCCATTATCATCTTTAGCGTAAAATTTCGGAATAAACTCTCTTCAAATCTCAGCTTGGACTTATCATTTAACATCCGAAATAACTAGCAGCTCGTACAGTAACGTACATATTGGTCCTTCGAAACCGTCAAGGACTCCGCGACCGCGATAAATCGTAACGCGTAGTGCTTGTAGAGAGCCAGCAGCCTGTGGGTTCATAGTGATCTACAACCACCGGGGACAGCTATCCGCGGAGCAGCAGCAGACAGCCAGCCTTGTTGAAACAATAGCCGTAGGACTAGCGGCTTTCAAGTAAGAGCGTTCCGTGTTTTCTGTCTCATTTTGATCTAGGCTTGGATCTCCAGCAGCGCAATGGAGGCTCTATATTTCCAACAAACTGAATTAGCAGAGTCCATTGCTAAGGTCCTTACTAATTTCAATAAGGATAGCAAGCAGCGTAAAACCATCGACTACTGTAAAAAGAGACTAGATCTTTTAGAGTCGTATTGGAGAGAGTATCAGCTAAATAATGAAAAACTTTTGCCTTTCGAAAAAAGAGGTCATAAGTACTTCGTCAATTCGGAGTTCGAGCGAACAATGGAGTCTTATAGAGCAGCAAAAGACGCTTTATCCGAATATTATGACGAATTATGTCACAAAATAAAGCAGCCAGGATTCTCGGATCAAGAAGAGAACCCTGCTTATCAGCAAGCAACAGCAGCAGCAGGTCCGTCGGTGGCCGGAGCCTTACAGCAGCAAGAGAGCTCGCGACCCTTAGCATCCTCTAGTCCTGCGCGCACTCGTGCCGAGGAGTCTAGAGGTACTTATAGTAAGCTAGATGACATGCTGCGCAAGCAAACTGTCAACTTCAAAGCATTCGCAAGAACTGTAGAAAGCATTGACGTCGAATCCTTGAACGACAAATGGGAGTTCGAAGACGCCTTGCGATTGTTACAAGCCCGGTGGACAGCTATAGACAACAGCCACTGGGAGCTAATGATGGAGTTAGAAGAAGATGAGGCGTACGAATTAAGCTACACTAAACATGAGCGTACGTACAACGGCTTGAGAAAGGCTATCAGTTCCAAGATGTGGGCAACGTCATATCGTGACAAGTCCACACCGAAGATGGAAATCCCTACGTTCTCAGGCAACTATCAGCAGTGGGTATCTTTCAAAGATCTTTTCGATGAAGCAATCCACAACAATCCTTCTCTGTCAAAAGCACAAAAGATGCAGTTCCTGAAGAGCAAGGTAAAAGGAGAAGCCGAGCGTTTGATCCAGCATCTTCCGATTAGCGCGGAAAACTATAACACCTGTTGGGAGATCTTGACTCATAGATTTAACAACGAAAAACAGATATTTATGGCGCACGTAAATTCCTTTTACAATCTTGCCAATATACCACAGCAATCGTACACAGCCATCAAACGACTACATGACGTCACGTTAGAGAGTCTTCACGCCATAAAGAACTTGGGCGTAGATATCATTACTTGGGATCCTCTTCTTGTTTATATACTATCACAAAAATTGGACAGTGAGTCTTATTCCGAGTACATAGAGTCGTTGAGGAATGCGCGTGAGCTGCCCGTACTTCGGGACTTTTTGGACTTCTTAGAGAACAAGTTCACTGCCCTAGAGTCATCTCGGCGACGTCAAGATGGGACACCTAAGACAGTTTCATATCAATCATCAAATTCTCATCGCAAAAATAATCATAAGCTGGGTAATGAACCTAAGAGTAGTCAGAAATTGGAATTTGCTAAATCAATGCATGTGTCTGAGTTAGCAAATAAATGCCCTCATTGTGCGTCAAAACATTATTTAATTAAATGCAAAAAATTTTTAGAAGCACCAAGTGAGCAGAAAATTAAAATAATAAGAAAATTAAATTATTGCATAAACTGTGTTACGATCACAATGGTGCAAAATGCTACTCGACAAAAAGATGTCATAAGTGCAATGACGAGCATCATACGATTCTGCATGACTGTTTCGCAACACAAGCCAAATCTAACAACTTGACCGAGATTGCGAAGGAAAAATGCGAAACCAGCAAAAGCATCCACGCTTCTCAGCAAGAGGCTTCGGAAATTTTATTAGCCACGGCACTCATTAAGGTCACAGCAGCCGACAAGACCCAACACGTGATGCGAGCACTAATAGATCAGGGTTCACAAGTTTCCGTGATCAGCGAGAAAGCAGCACAGCAGCTTGGTTTAAAGCGAAAACCTTGTAAAGGAGTTATTTTTGGAGTTGGCGAGCGTGAAAATAACTGCAAGGGAAAACTTACGATCGATTGTCAGTCGACTTATACCGATTTTAGGTTTTCCACGGATGTTCTAATAATGAACAATTTAATAAAAAATCTGCCAAATGGAACGTTCACTAAGTCGTCATGGCAACACACAGCACATCTCCGTCTAGCGGACCCAGATTATAACATCAGTCGTCCCGTAGACATTCTTCTAGGAGCTGAAGTCTATGCCAACATCCTTTTAGAGGGATTAATTCGCGGACAAGCGTCCTCGGAACCGCTAGCGCAGCAAACTCATTTAGGATGGTTGCTATGCGGTGGCAATATAAACACTTCGTTCCAATGCAATGTAATCTTGAACAACGTTGAAGACATCCAACAATTTTGGAAAATTGAGGACATTCAAGAACAGAATTCAATGTCTGTAGAAGATCAGGAATGCCTAGATTTTTATGAATCTACGACGAAACGTCTAGGAAACGGTCGTTACGTAGTCAGATTACCTATGAAGCCAGAATTCGAACAAAGGTTAGGATCCTCAAAAGAGATAGCGATAGCACAATTTAAAAATCTAGAACGTAAGTTTAGCAAAAACGAGGATCTAGCGACGCATTATAAGCAATTTATCCGCGAATATGAGCAACTGCAACATATGAAGTTAGCGACTTCTAACAGCAAGCCGAAGGCGGAAATAGAATGTTTCCTTCCTCATCATGCGGTGCAAAGAGTGGAATCTTGCACAACAAAATTGCGCGTAGTATTTAACGCATCAGCAAGGACTAATTCAGGCCACAGCCTTAACGATCTAATGTATAGAGGTCCGAACCTCCAGTTAGACCTATTGGAGCTTATTCTAAAGTGGAGGCAATATCGCTTCGCATTCACGGCTGACATCGAAAAATGCTTCCGTATGATTTTAATCGATGAACAAGACCAAGGCCTGCAGCAAATCGTATGGCGACAAAGTCCGGATCAGCCTATAAGGAGCTATAAGTTAGCCACTATAACGTACGGAACCAAAGCAGCACCATTCCTGACAATGATGACTTTAAGAAAATTAGCGTCAGATGAGCAGCAGAAATATCCCAGAGCAGCAAAATGCATCCAAGAAGAGCTCTACATGGATGATTGGGTATCAGGTGCTCATAGCATTGAAGAAGGAAAGCAGAGGATAACCGAATTAAACGCATGCCTAAAAAGCGGCGGATTTTCACTAAGAAAGTGGTCCTCAAACGACAGAAGATTACTGGAGATAGTTGAGCAAACTATTAACAAACAGCCAGCAGTCTTCACATTTAAAACGGAAAGCTCATCTAAAACATTAGGTCTACAATGGAACGCAACCGAGGACGAATTTATCTTCAAATTCGATTCTAAGAGCACTCAAACAGCAAAACTGACCAAAAGACTGCTTTTATCAGAAATCTCTAAGATTTTCGACCCTTTGGGGTGGATAGCGCCACTGACCACAAAAATGAAAATCTTATTTCAGCAAGTATGGCAAGATTCTGAGGTTCAGTGGAGCGACGAAGTTTCTATTAAGATAAAGGAAGAATGGATTCATTTGAAAAAAGATTTAAATCTATTAAATCAGTTCAAGATTCCTCGGTGGTTACAAAGTAAAGAGGATGACGTCATAGAATTACATGGGTTCTGTGACGCATCAATCAGAGCATTCGGTTGTGTAGTATACGCACGAATCGTATCAAATGACTCTACGTCAGTAGTGCTAGTAGCAGCAAAAACGCGATTAGTGCCCTCGAACAAGGCCGTATCGCTGCCGAGATTAGAATTATGCGCGGCTGAATTACTTACAAAACTTATGACAAAAATCGTCAAAAGCATCAACAGCTTGACCGTCGTTAAATATGGTTGGAGTGATTCCAAGGTCACACTTAGCTGGATTCAAGGTTCACCAGAGCGCTGGAAGCCTTTTGTAGCGAACAGGGTGAAGAAAATTACTAACATTATGCCACCAAACTCTTGGCATTATGTAAGCACTAAAGAAAATCCAGCTGACGCAGCTAGTAGAGGCCTGACGACCTCACAATTGCTGGAACATGCGTTGTGGTGGCAAGGACCGACCTTTTTATCATCATCACTATTCAAACCTAAAGAAACATCGAAATACACTACTCACGAAGAGACAAAAAAATATGTAAACGTGGCTCAGAATCTTATCGTAGAAAGCAGCATATTGGACGATCTATTGCATCGTTACAGCTCGTTTACAAAAACAGCACGCATTTTAGCTTGGATACAACGTGCATTGACACCTGTCGCTCGTAAACAGAAAATAAAGCATCTCACTTTACACGAGCTTAGATCAGCAAAACTTAAAATAATAAAATACGTACAGCGCGTTGAATTTAAGCAAGATATTGAGCATTTATTGCAAAACCAGAAGGTAAAATCCGATAGCAAACTACTCAACCTTAACCCGTACTTAGATCAGGACGGAATTCTTAGAGCTAAGGGAAGACTCAGGCATGCAAACATAAGCTCAGAAATGAAGTATCCAATCATCATTCCATATAGCAGTCGATTAACTGAGCTTCTCATCTCGCAAGCCCATGAGCTTACATTTCACGGCGGGGCTCGGCTTACTATGTCCTTTCTGAGGCATAAGTATTGGATAATTAAAGGAAATCGAGCCGTCAAAACGCAGCTTCATAGATGTGTTACCTGTAGGAAACAGGAACCCAGAAAATTACAGCAGATTATGGGAGATCTACCTGATTTCCGCACAAATCCAGCACCAGCGTTTTATCACACGGGGGTGGACTACACGGGCTTCATATCTGTGAAAGCAAACAAAGGACGTGGAATAAAAACAACAAAAGGATACGTGGCCTTGTTTATCTGCATGGTCACGAAAGCTGTGCACATAGAATTGGTTTCGGACTTGAGCAGTGCTTCTTTTATCGCAGCATTGAGAAGAATGTCAGCACGGCGAGGAGCTCCGAAACATATGTACTCTGACAACGGCAGTAATTTTGTGGGAGCCAACAAAATTATGCAAGAGGAGTACCAGCAGCTAGAGCAAGTTTTCGGTGATTCATTTTATAAGGAGATAGTGGAAATGGATATTAAATGGCACTGGAACTGTCCCTCTTGGCCTAGTGCAGGAGGAATATGGGAACGATCGATACGAAGTCTTAAGCAACACCTCAAAAGAGTTGTAGCAGACCAAGCATTAACGTTTGAAGAATATAGCACCCTGTTAGCGAAGATAGAAGCGTGTCTCAATTCTAGACCTCTGTGCCCAATATCGGAGGACATAGACGATTTAGATTTTCTAACACCCGCGCACTTCCTAGCGGGAAGAGCGGGTCTAACCGTCATTGAATCAGCCAGTGATGCTAGGACTAGGTGGCACTTAACGAACAAGATTTTTCAAGACCTTTGGAGAAGGTGGAAGACTGAATATCTTAGCCAATTATCTGTTCGTAGCAAGTGGCTAAAACCAAAAGGCAACATTAAGATCGGTAATCTGGTGACCATCCATGATGATAATTTTCCATCTGGAAAATGGCCAGTAGGGAGAGTCGTCGAGGTGCACCGAGGGAATGACGGATTTGTAAGAGTCGTGACGCTAAAAACTAAAAACGGTTTAATAAAGCGACCTATTATCAAACTGTCCGTTTTACCAATCCAGCTAAATGATGAAGAAACAGCAAATGAAGAGCAAAGAGGAGAGGCGAAGCCCCAAATCCCAGAGGTTAAAACGCAAGCAAATACGAGAAAGTGTCGTAATTTCGTCAACGCCGCTTTATCATTATTATTGTTTATCAGCATTTTGGGCAACAGCGAAGCATCGCATAACATTACCCAGTTCAGTGGCAATCGATCATTATACTATGATCCGATAGGCGAATTGAATTTAATACGAGATCAGTGGAAAATTGTGTCTTATTACAATATGCAACCTTATTTGCAAGGTAATAGAGCAGTGGATACCTTTATTAAATATCTTGAGCAAACATGTAAACAAATCAAAGAGCCCAGTCACTGTAATCTGATTTCTTTACAAGTGCAACACGATTATAGCGAGCTCACAATCAGCTGCTGCTAAATCAGCATTTCGGTACTCGGTCAAGAACTCGACGCGGCCTTGTCAACGCAGTCGGCTCTATAGCGAACACTTTATTCGGGGTACTCGACCAAAGTTTCGCTGATAAATACCAACGTGATATTGAAATTTTAAATAGCAACGAAAAACATTTATTACAGCTTTGGAAAAACCAAACGTCTGTGGTAGAAGCTGAGTATAATATTCTGAAACGAACTGAGAAGACTATTGATACTCAGTATAAGCTCATAACTAGACATCTAAACCTCTTAGATCAAGCAGCTAAGGAAGTACAGTTGCAAGCTGAAAGTACATACATGTTACAAGAATTTACCATAGCTGCCATGGCTACGACAAATATGATACAGAACCTAAAGCGTGTACAGGACACTTTAATCGACACCTTGACGGATATTTATCATAGTAAAATTAACATGCATTTACTAACTCCGGAACAACTCAGCAACGAACTTCAAATTATTTCCGCTCAAATATCAAAAGAACTTACTTTACCCATCAATAACATCCAATCCGATTTATATAAAATCTACAAGCTACTAAAGATCAAAGCGAGAATGAGTAAGGAGTACTTTATATTTGAGATCTCCGTGCCACTCATTAGCAGAGACAGTTTCCAACTGTACCGCTTAATACCGGTACCTCTTCAAGTGGGAAAAGACATGATCAGCATTACTCCCATCACAGATTACATAGCAACTAATCTGATGAGGGACTCCTATGTCGAAGTCAAGAACAACGATCTTCAGACTTGCGTCTATCAGGACAAAAGTTACATCTGTCAGCTACGAGGTCCAATCAAGCGTCTGGATCCAGAAGAAAAGTTCTGTCAGACCGAACAAATAGGTATCTGCCATTCTAAGAAAGAAACCTGCAAGAATATGTGGTTACAATTACACGACCTATCGTCCTATCTTTATTTTGCATGTAATACTTACTCACTTACAATCATATGTGACAATGAAACCCGAGCGCGCCGAGTCAGCAAGGCCGGGCTCATTCAACTCGATAAAGAATGCATAGCTAAGGGCCGTGACATAACTTTATATTCATATCAGCAGGAAAACCAGCTGACTCTAAAACCTGACCTATTATTAGCAAATATAGCTCCAATACAGCACCATCAGTTGGTTAATATCACGCTGCCACTTCTCGACACAACAACCGATGATGCACAGATCAACAGAACATTAACAAGTATCGCCAAGCAGATAGCCGCCATGAAGGGAGCGGCTTTGGAAGAAGCGACAATGTCTACCCATGATATTCATCATTATGCCATATCATATGTGTTACTAGCAGCATTCGTCGCCGCGTTCCTGTGGTTCCTGTGGTGGCGAGGCAGGCGAGCCTCACCAGCGCCTGCGCTTGAGGTGCAGGCGCCATGCGAGCCGGTGCCGGTACCAGCGTCTATCGGACAGTCGCAAGCGGCGCCTAGCAGCAGTGTGAGAGTTAGTGAAAGTGCGCGTAAGTTGTCCATGACCGAGCATGGAAATAGTTGTGCGAGTGTAAGTGCGCGTAGATCACCCGAGCCCGAACAAGGGTTCCACTCTTGTGGAACCAAACGGTGGTCTAGTTTACGGGATAAAAAAGACAATTCAACTTCACCTATCAATAGGAGACAATCTGTCTTTACAATAGATAGGGATTAGTTATTCTCTAGGCTAAGAACATTCAGTATTGTATTAACCTTCATTTAGCATAAGCAAAATACTAGTTCACCTATGTATTACTAACCCTCTCAATTGTAGCATCATCGCATCCCATTTTCCCGTAGTCTCCTCTCGGGAGCATGTTCGATACTCATCGAACACATCATCATCAGCAGTTTTGACTCAAGTAGGTCAAGCGACCTTACCAGCGAATCGCGCGATCTACGTGAGTCAGTGCGTAATCAACCGGCATACTTGTAGCACCCATTATCATCTTTAGCGTAAAATTTCGGAATAAACTCTCTTCAAATCTCAGCTTGGACTTATCATTTAACATCCGAAATAACTAGCAGCTCGTACAGTAACGTACAAATACAAAACAATTTGAATTTAGAATAATGAATTCGAAAATCAATATTTTAAATTTTAGTGGTATTTACACAATCTAAAATCACCTAATGTGCAATATCCTTAACATTATTCGAAATTCGAATTCAAACCAATGAACGAGCAATGTATCGCATGCCACCATCTCCGGTAGATATTCAAACGAAATTCCACCTTATTGTGTGCAGTTTAAAGTTGATGTTGATAGCAAAACGAGTTGGTTTTAAATACAGGATTGATATTGCGAGGTATTGGGCCGTGACGTCACATGTTGTTCGAATTACCCTACGATTGAATGACGTAGGGATATTTTGTATCTGTTGTTTCCCCAATTATTGTCCCACTGCTGGGCACAGGTGTTCTCTCATTTAAGAGGGATTAGTCCATAGTCCACCACCCAAAAGAATCTCTCAAGCATGCAGGTTTCCTCACGATGTTTTCCTTCACCGTTTGAGCATGTGATAAATACGCATATAACTTCTGAATAGACGTCGATGCGTGAGTTCGGTTCAAACTCAAGACCTTTGACTTTCAAAGTCCACTTGGCGCGCCACTAGGCTATCACTAGCATGGTGAGACGTATTTAGTTTTTGCTTTTTTTGTTAGATCATAGATTTGTCTCTTTTGTAGAGTTTCTGACTTAAGTTTTAGCCTAAGCTTATACAGGTAGGCACTTTAATAGTTTAACTGCATCTTTATAAATCTCTAGTATAGTTAAGAACCCAATTTATATATTAAAAATCTCTCACAGAGGGCATGCCAACCAAATTTCAATATGAAAACAAAATTGGCGCTTGAACTCAAAAACTCCAAGTTAATTTTGTAACAAGAACAAAGAAACTCGAATGCTGGAAGTGGCTTAACTGGCGAAGTAATAGCGCGCTTGGCACGCCCGGAGCGCAGTCGATACAAAAGCAATAAATAATAGAAGTAAATACGTACAAAGAATTTGGCAGAGTTGTGTCCGGTATTGAAGATATAGGAGTACTAGATGTGACATAGATTATACTTAAGAATACAATACTAAAGTATGATACAATATAGATAAAATTGCTTGTGGATGAAAAATAACTAGTTTTTCTTATTGACAACCCAATTAGTGTAGCAGTAATTAAAACTCGCTTAGAGTGCAAATGTTTCTGTCAAAAGTATAAGTGTACACAAGTCACAGATATTTGACTGTATTATATTATGTGCTTGTGTATAAAATAAAATTATTATTTCATAATTATTATATTATGTATCATGTATTATAATAAGTAATTAATATACTTATGTCTCGCTCTGCTATTAGTCTGTTAATAATGCATATTCTAACATAATATTTCTGACTCCCACATAAGTTGCAAGGTGCAACGGTGCAAATGCGATGAGAGTGCTTTTCCATAAACTCGTAATAAAAATACATATAAATTTCTGCATCTGATAACTTATTTTACTGCTGCTTTATACACAAGTAAAATTCTTTATAAAAGTTTTTGTTGCACTATAAAGGACCAAGTCAAACATACAATACGAATTCATTTTAATGTCACTTCTATCTACTCTAGATCTACAACCGTCCAGTTTGTTAGCACAAAACTTGTACAATAATCGCTAATGGAGCGATGCAGTGGTCACAATTCACGCGCCGTGTCCACTTCCACATTTATTGCCTCAGTCGGGAACGAACCCTGTACTTTGCCGATAATATAACGGCCATTATGTTATACAAGTTATTGCAACATAATTTCTTCATTACGACTTAAATGCTTCCCCATTGGTTTAGTAGTTGCGAGCGGGGATACTTAGCCCGTATTTTGGACTTTGATTATCAAGTTTAGCAGATTGTAATTGGGTATGTTTGTCAGGAAATTGTAACCGGGTGATGATATTAAAATGATTCTTTACTACATGGGATCCAAAAACTGCTTCAGGTTTTTGACTAACCCTTCAGGAATGCAGACATTATATTATCTTGAGCTGAGGTAGCCTAGTGGTGTGACCAGTGGACAGTTCAAACCCGGACTGCACTGAAATGTCAAACGTCTAAACCCAAGGCTACACTGACTTTTCGGAAGTTATGTGCGTATTTATCACATGCTTAAACGGTGAAGGGAAACATCGTGAGGAAACCTGCATGCTTGAATGATTTTCTCGATGGCATGTGAAGTTTACCAACCCGCAGTAATAATCCCACTCAATTGAGAAGAGAACCGTGCCCAGTAGTGGGACAATAATGGGTTGATGATGATAGTATCTTCAACATAATTATCAACACATTTATGGGTACGGATATCCTTTTAGGTAATTGAGCGAATGTAGCTAACCTAGTGCAATATGATAGGCAACAGATGCACATCTTTTTAAGTTTAAGGTTAAAATGGTTTAAAAGCTTAAGAGACTTTTTCGTCGTGACGTGAATTTCTGTAAAGTAGGCCAATAATTGGCCCATTTTTAACGTCTACAATAAAGACAGATGCCTAGGATAAACACTAGGATGCTGTGAAGGGTAGACCCTTCGCAACATGAGTGTTTTCAAGAAGAGAAAGCAGCCCAACAACTCTACAGGATCAGCAATAACTACCACACAGAACAACACCAAACAGAGACAATATAGTTCAATATTTCCAAGGAATGATTTAAATTGTTTTGGGACCCACACTTACCAACGAAATGAAACCTAAAACTAAATTAAAGGAGTAGCAAAATATAGATTTTCTTTATTTTATACCACAAGCGCCGTATGCTTGATAGCTACTATCAAGCATACGGTTCGTATAGTGGTAAGGTTTTAAGTTTCCTAAACTAGGCGAGTTTCTGAACGAACAGCAAACAAAATTCCCATGCTGTCAGAATAGTCACTCCCAATTCACTAACGAGCTCTGGTAACGGTGATCACTCGCAGAAACAAAAATTATTATTTCACTTTGGTCTTTTGTAAAGACGGAGGCACTTCCCCAGTCGGGCAGCTCAATTTGCGCGAGGAATCTTGCTATGCTCTGCCTCTGTTATAGTCTTTCCATTTCCCTCACTAGTAGTCCTACGTGAACTTAATCGACTTAGGACTGCCATTATTTTGTCTTATGCTGTCGTCATCAGTTATCCCCTTATCCTGACTCCGAGGCACCTGGCTGCTCTTCTTCAAAGTTCGCTAAGACTGCAGTACTTAAAACTGCAGTTCCATACATCTTCCTTAGCTATATGTTTTTAAGTCACGAGCCTGTAATGTGCTTATACAAGCCATTGATGCTGCCGTGTTCAGATTAGGGGGCTAAAACTTTAACGGGATTATTAAGGAGTAGTTTTGTCATAGTAATTTGTTTTTTTTATGTGTGATGTTTTTGATAGACAGCTAATTTCTTTCTTTTCCTACTTTGTACAAATAAATACTAAAATCTTAGAACATAAATAATTTGCATTGAAATAAGTCACTTTAAAATGTAAATTTCGTATGCGTTATCTATATATGGGCTATATTAGAAAGACCACCGAGTTTCAGGTTTCAGTTCGATTCCAAGACATGTGGGAGTACGAATTATCCGCTGAAACGGTGATTAAAAACTTCGTGAGGAAACCTACATGCCTCTGAAATTAAATGTTCAATCTAACGTTACCTTACAGTGGGATAGTTAATGTTATGATAAGACTTAAAAATTTTGTTGTAATTTTTATCAAAAATACAACATCAACAATCCTTTCATCAAATCATCATCACCACATCAAATTATCATCATCAACTATTGATGCCGTTAGACATCCACTGCAGGACATAGGTCTTCCCCAAGGATCGCCACGACGATATTGCTCCTTTTATGTATGTATTCCTAGTATCTGAATAAGAACACTCCCTGCATAGGGTCCTCGCACAATGCGGTGATGCAATCGCCCCACTAAGGCCATCTTACACACCGTACTTTATCCGCACTCACAATTAGTTGCCGCGAGATGGCAGGTAAAACTATACGACAGAGTGTGCAGTGGAGTTGTCATTGTTGTTTATTTTTTCTTCTTCTTTCTCTTTTAATAGTTACGGTGATTGGTTGGAAAAGAAAATTATGATCATTTTACTCACCCCTCCGAATACCTGCTGATTGTATTATAGGGAAAATCGTTAGTGAAAATAATGACATGGTTTTTTAGGTAACACTTACATCTTAATTTTCAAAAACCAATTAACTTTTGTCATTATATAACTTTCATCTTCAATTTAATGTTAACAATATTTCTTTTTTTAGATTATGTAATTTTTAATAATGTCAAAATAAAACCCTTGTCAACTTTTTGGACATGTCAAGCCAATAACCATAACTCTTTCTTAAAATGGTTAGTGGGCATTGTAGAATTCTCATGTTGTAAACAAAATTGTTTGGACTTAGACTTCACGACTGTCTGTTGTTTACTTTGACTGATATAGTTTGATGTCAATGGGTTTGAAGGTTTGAAGTCTTCAATTCGAAAATCGAGTGCCAAAAAATATCTATTAACAGAATTAATTATAATTTTTCTCTGAAATTATGTAACAACCCAAAAAAAATATACTAAGGAAGCTCAACGCCTCTGTTCTTCATCTCTGCGTCTCAGCCCAAGTCGTTAGTAACAAACTCCACACATTTGTGTCACCGGATACACAATCCCATTATAATTTTAAATTTTGAGCTCATTTATTTATGTTTGCGCCCGATGGCGCTAGCGCAATCTTTGATGCGTTTTTGATACCCAACACTTTATTTTAACATTTTTTCTTGTTTTTTTTTAAGAAGTTTAGTTAAGACTCGTTGAGATTCTTGTAAGGTTTAAGGCTTTTGAAGTTAAGGGAGAATTTTTATATAAGATTCTCTTTTCTTAATGTTTTTCGAATGGCGACCGTGTACTGGAAGACGCAGTGTGTGTTAATGTGGCACGGTGGACCGACGACCTGGTAAAGGTGGCTGGAATCCACTGAGAAATATACTTAGAAGTGCTTATTTCTTGATTTATAATAAGTACACCAACAGCAAATACATACAACACTTATAGACTAAATAGTAAGGTACATTTTCTTATGCATATGCCAATTATAGGAAAACATTACATTTTCTTGAAACAAACAATTTAGGATAAATTTAGCTTAAGCCAATTTTTATATTTAATTTTGGTTACAACTATATGTACCAATCACAATTTAGGTAATTATATGCGAATACTACTATTGACGCTATTTAAGATTTTCTAACACTACCCAAAGAATCTAAAAAAAACTGCTTATATAATAGTACAACAAATGCTCTTGAATATAATTATGCAATAAATATTTTTTAATTGTATATTTTTCCCAAATTTTGTTTTACATCGTGCTTGCAATTAAACAGCTCAGTATAGTAGGATAGAAAATGTTAATTATGTAGATAAATATTTGAATACATGTTTTTTCTAATATATATAGACCATACTTTAACTCTACCAAAAAACATACTAACTAAACATACAAATTATACAAACTAAAATAATAATGAAATAAAAATACCTATTACAGATTTTAATGCGGTATAGCGTAGTTTTTTAGGAATGTTTCATTTCAATGCTTGTATTCGTGTAGGTAAGAGTAAGATTTTTTTATTAATACCATGCAGGTAGCAAACTAGCTTACAGTAGCCTGACGGTAGGTGGTTACAGATGCCTATGGACGTTTGCATCACCAGAGATGTTGCTCGCACGTCGCCAACTCTCTAAAAACCTGTAAAAAATTCGTACAAGTATGTACGTAGAACAATGTACGTGCATAAATATTGCACGAATGCAAATAACATAAATTTAATTACCTACACAATTTTTACAATTTTATGCGGAAACGGGGCGACCTATGCGCGTCCTCAATCACACCGTAATGTAACATAAAATAAAAACATCATTAGCTTCGCGGTCCGCTCTCTAAATTATGAAATAATACGCGCGCAGGTGTGACCTGCGCTCCTATTGTGCTTTGTTTTTTCTCATATTTTTAGGGTTGCGTAGTGGAATTTATTCCGATTAGGAAAAGCTGGCGTTTTCAAGAAATTAATTTAAATGTCCTCGACTCTCCTACATACACAATCTATAATAATTAAAGTTTTAGAGTGTTTTAAATAATCAACAGTTTTTTTTTATTTTATTACTATAAAGTGGTATGCAAGAATCGCAGCGCATGGCATTCTGTAGTTTCTGCCTACCCCCACGGAAAAAAGCTTGAGTGTATGCATTACAATAAAGATTTGGATAAAAATACATTGATTCACTCTTGAACCATAAATAATAATAGGCATTTTTCGGCAAAAAAGTCTTACAAATATAAACCCACCATTTAGTAAGCCAATTCACAAATTTTTTTGTGTACTTTTGCGTCTTGAAAGGATTTTTTACTCATTTAATATCTCAATAAATTTATCTTTTTATAAAATTGATTGTAGCTTTTACAAATACTTGTAAGCAGATTAATGTTGTGCAATTAAAATTGTGAAAATGTTAAAAACAAAAACATACGGAACCACTATTCCCCTTATTAAAGCATATAAATATCCTCAGTGCAGTGTTTATTTGTAAATTTTCACATTATTTTACATTTTTCTAAAGTTACACGTACGATTCCGTTGTTCTCTCGGGAATTTCAGTTGCTTCACAAATAATAACAGGTGACTTTACTTGGCACCTGGTCAAGGTAAAAAGAAGTGGCTCGTGGCTTAATTTTAGCCACTGTTCTTAATTGATCATTAGAATGGAATAGAAAGGTCAATTATCGAAGAAAATTAGATCTTTTGGTGCCTCGGTGTTTGTGTAGTCATATTATTATCCGATTATACTACTAAGCTATGGAAATTTGTTAACGGTTGTCAGAAATCTTCATTATCATGAGATATATCCATCGTTATTAGTGAATGAATGCGGTTTGATTTAAAACTTAGGGGTAGTATTGGTTAGAAAATTTCACAGTTTTTTTCATAAGATTTTATTTTAAGATATGATAATGAGAAAATATTTTACATTTGCAAGAAAACACAATTTTTATTTTGTTTAAAGCAAATGTAGTTTCTACTATGTAGGTACTAACTTAAAGTGAATTTGCTTTAAAACATAAATTATACCTAATAATTGTTACACAAACGTTTGTTTCAAAAATCCCAAAAAATTCTAAAGCCTTAATCAAGTTACCTATTTTAAGCACTAACAAAGATCTAGTTACGTAAATTAATTAGATCTAATAAAAAAGAATGGACTGTCAAACCCGAACCAGCGATACACCTGAGCTGGAGGAGAAAGGGGACGAATGGCACAGAAACACTAATTAAATATAACTGGGAATATTTTAATAAGTTTACGTGGGCACCGGGCTCTGTTTAAAACAAATATTATGTCCGCTTGCACTGTACGTTAGGTGGGGCGATGAAAACACCGATTTATGATATAAATTTGGAAATTTAATTTTGCCTATTTACCATGTTGTGTGCACCAACAATTTTATGACAAATATTTAAGATGGTTTAAGCCCATTCGTAGATATGCTTGACTTTTTTATTAGTAAAAATATAGTTAAATAAAAATTGTTGTCTATTGAAGCCAATAAAATTTGTTGATGGTTGTTTGCTGATTTCCTTATCACACAAAATATCGATGATATAAAATGTCACACTATCATGACTGAAAAGGCACCAGACAAAACAAAGAACTTACTTTATTGTATCGGTCTTTTAATAGTCTGTGACCCAAAACCAAGCTCCAAACCTATACTTCTTAATAAAATCAAATCAGGACTTAACATTCAGTAGTCATGGTTTCACCCATTTAACCAATTCTGAGACACTTAAACCTATTCAACTAACTGTATTTAGTGTGATATTTGCCTAATAGAAGTACTTGTAAGGTAATTCGTAAGAAATCCGTTCTTGTTTCCGCTTTTTTCAGAGCCGCAACACAAGCGTTGAATTTTAATATCATTACTTGTGCTGCGTTTTTAATTTTATACAAACCGAGCTTTTCTTTTGTTTAAGTTACTTGTATTTGTGTTTGGCGCCCACCTGTTTATGTTAACTGTTATATTTTAGGTTCAATGTGGGTTCAATATACTGGTCTATTAGAACTTACTATGTTATATTTAACAGATATTTTTAATCGAATTATTTAATTATTAAGACCATCAATATTCATATCCTTATTCAGGATAATAGTATTATAGCCTTCTTTGTATCAAATTTTGAAAACGAAGAATGTTTTTAATGTATTTAGACTAGGCAAAAATAAACTTCATTTTACAGTTCGATTAAAAAATCATATTTTTTAAGGGTTTCTGTGTATTACATTTCTAAAAAAAAACATTTTTTTCATAAACTCAACGATTAGTAGTTAAGTATCGCGCTCATAAAATAAAGATGCTGAAAATTGACAATTAAAATTTTCTTCTCAGTCTCTCATTTTTAACCCCCAAATTACTAATTAACTCTTTGAAAAGTGACAGAACGTTTAACTTCCCGCTATTGATGACATTAGCAATTTTTCCCAATAAGCCAGTAATTGCTTTACCGAATAGTCGTTTCTCACTCAATCAACTTCTTCGGTGGTTTATGACTTCCGTGCCTCTGTCACTCGTAGCGCTTCAAGCGAATTTATTCTTATATAACGTCTAACTTTATTAAAAAGGGCTCCGATATTGCAGCGCTTTAAAGTCACGAGTATTCCATTGGAGTTGGAATCAAAAATTTAAATTGCTAACATTCTTCACTCGTTCAGACTTTATTGGTGTTCCGATGCGCTCATTGGAATTGCGGTTCTTAATTTTATACGTGACTTTTCTTAGACTGATTAAAGTCTTTTTGTTTAAGGACGAGTTTTAAAGTAAAATGGTGGATGTTTCAACAAATTAATAGATATCTTAAACAAAATTCTGCCTCTGATTGCCAATTAGAGTGCAGATTGCAATATCAAATATCGGTATGACTAAGCAATGCCCAATAAAATATGGCTATTCTTTCCTTCACTTTACTGGCAAACCTATTAACTGCTAATCATGATATTTATAAAACGCTATAATGTTTTAACATAATTATGTACCTTAAAATACAAATCGTTTTGAATCAAGTTAATAGATTAATTGTGGGTGTGATACATTAAAAAAAAACAATGTCAAAAAACTATAACATGCTACAATGATTAACTAGAAGCAAATGAAAATCGCATAAATTTCATTCACCTGAATGTACTTTTCAAGTAAAAAGTATATTTAAATTGACTCAATACTTTAATTTAACCACGTTCACAAATCAAGTGAAACTTTTGCAAAGTTTTTAAATTTAAACTCCCGGTTCTTTTTTTGTATATTGAGGGGATAAAAAGATACATTTGTTCGGGTGGATAAGAGAGGGTTAAATGTTCATTTTCCCTATTGAGATTTACACAATGCCTTGGGCCAATGGGTGTTTCCAGATGATATTTTGATATCTTTATTGGAATCTTGCAATATAAATAAAATATGTTCGTGAAAAATACTGGCAATTTGAATGTCAAGTCGAAGGGGCGAAACAGGAAATGATGACCACGAAATACTATTATGTAATAAGTTATGGATTTATGTCAAAGTGTAGGTATAATTGTATTGTATTTTACAGTATATCAAACTTTATAAGGAAAATATGTACTATCTTTAATTGTCTCAAACTCAGGTAACAAGAAACATAAAATGTAGTTATAGTTGGTTTGATTTCCACAATTACTGGAGAAAGGATATCGAAAATATTGGATTAAATTTGATAGTTTAATAGCAGCCTTAATTTATTAGCATCAGGACATGATATACATTAATGACCTACCTACCTAAATATGCAATTATTTATAAGACTTATTTTATTAACATAGGCTGAAGACTTATTCTTCTTAACTTAACTTATCTTTTGTATAATATAAATAAAGAATTAATTAGGTATACTGCCTACACTAATGCTTCAAATAATTATATTAACTCCATGAACGTCCAGTGCTGTCCAAAGCTATAATACACTATGATAGCCTAATGTGACTTGGCAGACTTTAAACGCCATTAATACTTTCAGACAAGATTTCTTCTCGGTGTTTTAATTCACCGCTAGAGGAAGTTATCTTTCGAAAATTAGAAAACTAATGTGACAATTTCTGATCTTGGTCCTAAAAACCTATAGGTCACACCGCTAATATATCACATAATATACTCCACAAATCCTTCAAATAATATAATCAATAAAAATCCTACAAATTGTATCTCTGCCTAAGTGCATACAAGATATAAACAGTCCGAAATTCCTTCACAAACTCTGGATACTTTCGAAACAAATAAATAAGGACACCCCATTGAGTATCCGCAAAATAGAGTGGACCGAGAGAAAAAATATCCGACCGCTAACAGAGCAACTTCCGAACTCGGATATTTATGGACAGAAGGGGTGTTTTATTGCGCTGTGTTCCATTTTAACCCACTTGCCCCCGGCCGTCCGCACTTTATAGTGGCTTTACACCGATATGTAGCAGTTTTTTTTTATTCTTGCTCTGCATCGAAAAGAGTATCTATTTATTAATTCAATAATATGTATAGAAAGTCTTTAGAACTTGAGATAGGATTACGATACGATAAAATAAGTAAAAGTAGCAGTAAAAGTACCATATTTGCGCCGGTTAGTGCAGTGGTCGAGCGATATAAAATATGCTCCTGCGCCGCATATCGTGAGTTCGATCCACGTACATTAAAATATATGTATGACTTACAGAAAGTTGTAGTGCCTGCATGGTGAACATTTGTATTTGTAAACGCTTTAAAATTTCTAGTGCAGGACTACGTTTAAAAAAATGAAAACATATTATACACAATTTTTGAAGCACAGAAAATTTACTTATGAACCAACTTTCATAACAAAAAAATATTGACAAAAAACTCTGTTCTCTTCGGTGTAACAATAGGGCGTTTTATTCGACGTTTGAAAAAATGATTTTATTTTTATCTGGATATTTATTTGTCGTATACCCTTTTTCTAAGGCTGATAAGGTGATCCTCATAGATACAGAATATTGTCTCGCTTGTACAGCATCATTTTGGGGGGCTATTCTGTTTTTATGGGTTCAGTGTGATTTGTTATGCCGATACTCGAAATGGCGACAGGGTTTTTTGTTTTCTTGAGCAGTAAGTGTTTTAAGTGAGATGAGCTTTGAACATGCAAATTACTGGCATAATCTATCTTCATTTACATACATACATACACTCACGCCTTTTTCCTTTTGGGGGTAGGCAGAAACTACAGAATGCCATGCGCTACGGTCCCTGCATACTACTTTTGCCTTGTCCACATTCATGCATCTCGTCATGCACATAAATTGAAAATTTTATTGGAAATTAAAACTAATTTTACAGATTTTATCACGGTATTAGGATTATGCATATATTTTTTAAATATTTATCTGTATAACCCATGCATCCATAGCCACAGGTGGACTATTTGATCGTTTGATGGGTTTGACCTCTTGATCCTTGATTGATTAGGCTATGGTTCACCACACTAGCCTAGTGCATTTTAGCAGGCTTACACGCCATCAGTACTAAGTAAGACGTGCAGGTTTCCTCATGATGTTTTCCTTCATTGTTTGAGCATGTGATAAATACGCACATTACTTCGCAAAGTGCCTTCACAATATATTTGTATCGTGAAGGCAATTTAAATTAAAAATTAAAAACACACCACTAGTCTATTTCAGCTTCTTTTAGTAAGATTTTATAAAATACAATTGAATTCAAACCAATAAGCAGCTCCACTTAACGAAATCTAATAACGACAAAAGCAACATAAATATTTGAACACCAACCTAACACTAACAGAATAACAAAGCCACTAGCACGAATAGCCATTTATCTGAAGAATACATCAACACTAATACAGAGAAATAAATCCACCCCAATCCCGAAGGGGTTGATAACGGTAATGCCGTCAATAGCCACCGATTTGCCACCGGCCGAAATTGGCCGGCAAACGTGACTGCCACACATAGCCGCGATAAAAAATATCTTCGAATCAGTTGAAGATTGTTTTTCAGATGAGTTTATATGGATCTAGGATTGAGGTAATTTGGGATCATTTGTTATGTTACGTGTTTTTTTATTGATTTCTTACACTTACGCGAATATTAGACATTGAAATAAAACTACTTTTTACGGATCTTATCGCGGTATATTGACATTATTTTAACTTGACATTTCGGATCCTTTTCAGCATTCATGATCACGGGCAGACTGAGGTGTTGGTCGTCTTGAAGTTATAATTACTAACAGCTACCTTAAATTTTTAATTATTATTGACAATCCGTTTACCCAGAACGAGCTCACCGTGTCCTTCGGTCGTGCAGTTTTGTTCTTAGATTTAGATTTAATTGAATCTATGATGGGGTTCCAAGCAGTTGGTAATTGACTAACTAACTCTCTATTGAAATTTGGGTGTTTTTTAATTTCAATGGCCTCACGGAACATCCTGGGTACGAAACGGTTTTCTTTTGCAAGGACTTGGGGTTTATCAAATCTGATATAGTGCTGGGGTTTGTCTATGGTGTGTTCAAAAACTGCAGACTTCTTAGCACGGCGGTGTTATACTTTTTTTTTTGTTCTATTGTTGATAGGTTCACGCTGAACTGCCAGTTCACCTGATATTAAGCGACACTGCGATGGGGCGCGCTTACCTAGAAGAAGCCGATTTGCTGTTGATTTAAAGACACCCAGATTATATGTATCGGGGAAGACCACTATCGGGAAGCTCAGTTCATCCATGTATGTATCTTTGATTTACAAAACAAAAAAGTATATATATGTAGTGTATCAACCTTCTGGTACCCATAACACAAGCCTCGTTGCTTACCACGGAACTAGATGACGATGTGTCATAATGTCCAGATATACTTATTTCTAATTAAATCAGGACATCAAACTCAACACCACAAAGTAACAACAACTAGACAAGTCTTCATATAAATCTTCCAACTCAATTCGAGAAGCCAACCTTTTTCTCCCGAACTCAATACATTTAAATCAATAGGCCCCATTTTGAAAAAATCCCCCGCCGCCCAGCTGCAACAATTTGGTCTCAACGGGGTAGAATTTCGACAGGCTTATAAGTTTTCTTCCACCTAATGTTGTTAGTCTGACCACGACCTTCCCTTGGGTGAGATTTAGCCATAAATTGCACAAGTTAAGTGATTTCCCCTTTCAATCTTTCAATGCCGCTGTGGATATTTTTTATGTAGCCTCTTTTGGTTCATAATTTAGTGGGGTTTGTTTTTTTTTGTGTTAGTTACTTTATTAAGCTTGAATTGTTTATTAAGATGAGTGTTATAAGTGTGAGTTTATAGTTATTATGAATCTAATTGGCCTTATCAGAAGTCTCAAGTTTAACTGCACAGAATTGATAATTAAATTTTCTTGCCGGCTTTTTTCCATAAGACCTACCTCTTGAAACCGTAAAACTAGTTTTGACAATTGTAAAGTAGCTATAAAATTGGTTTACTTTAAGTAAAATATTTGACTTTGACCTTGATAATATAACCAGTATTTTTCTAATATATTATTGCTAAAATCAAGTAGTTTTGAAATAAAAAAAACCGACTTCAAAACTAAAAAGTTAAAAATAAATTAATACAGTTTTAACTTCTTATTAGTTTTAAAGGTATGAAGACGGTGCCAAGCCAAGTAAAGGTATGTACACCCATCGCACAGTGTACAACCAGGCACTGGTTGGGGCTGGTTTATTCATAAATTTCAATTCTAAGCAAAACTTGGTTTCAATTCAATACGCAGTTATATCTTTTAAGGTCATAACGAACTATTTCTAGTTTTAAAGTTATGGCATTTCTGATTTATGTGGAACGAGTGACACGTGACCTTAGGTCGTGTTATGTAAATGTAGGAAGGAAGGCAGTGTTATCAGTGAAGAAACTAGACGGCTAGATTTCTGAATGATGTTTCCTGAATACCTAGTGCTAGACACTAGGTACTATTATTGTACCTAAGTATAACTTTTTTTATACATTTTGTTTTAAGAACGTGGAAGTAAATTATTTTTTTGTTATGTCACAATGACATTTGTGAATGATCTAGTTTTAAGTAAAGACTTTTTACAAAAAATATGTTGGCTTTTTCAAATAAAGAATAAGGTTTTATAGATATAAAACTGATAACCCAAATGGCGCAATGCCTGAGCGATATTTCAATACTTACCCGTCGCTACCACGTTGATCTGCCTTTGTTGAGCCAAAGGTCTTGGTTTCAATTTCCAGGTCGAACAAAACATCATTGGGATTTTCTATACATTCTCCCAATTTGTGCCCGGTTATTGATATAAGAGGTTCGCCCCCATATAAATGACTCATAAATTATTACACGAACAGTGTGTGCAAATCTTGATACTTCACAAATCGAATAAAATCTAATGAGAAGCTGTAAAATGCACAATTGGTTTTAAGCGAAGTTGAAAAAAAAAACATTAATACAGTAGTTAAATCTTACATCAGTCACCCCTAATTAAATTATACACCCTTAGAATAATCTCGAAGGTATCGTTTTCAAAATTATTCCCTTTTCCTATTAAGTCAAGGTTCTGATTCGTATAGTCAGCCCCCTTAGTAAAGATGCAATTCTAAGGTTAAAATCGACTATGCTTTGAATGTATGAAAATAACATTTATTCGTGCCAATATATTTTAGACTTACGTCATTAACGTATGTTTTGTATCGAAGGATTGTTAAGTTATTCTAAATTTAAAATTGTCATCAATCAATTGATGGCATGGTTGGTGCAGTAGTCAAGCGATCGGCTTAAGTGCCGCGTGTCGTGAGTTCGATACCCGCACAAAACAAATATATGCCGATGGGTAGTTATTTGGGATCTAGGTGTTTGTGCATTGTGAATATTTGTGTTTTTAAATGCACTAGTGTGGGACAATGCAACTTTTTTATTATTAAATAAATGAAACATATTATTTATCCAGTAATTATAACACACACCATCTAGTTCCGAGCTAAGCAACGAGTCTTGCGTTACGGATACTAAATTTTAAATACACTAAATATTATCTTATAATTGTAAATAAATAAATAATATATAGAAGCATCCATGACTTTGAAATTCGAACCCAGAGCCTTATTACAGAAGGCAGATATTGAAACCGCTGCACTAATCAAATCGTAATTTCTGAAGTATTATTTTAAATCACTATTTCTGCTCTGGCCCAGCAGAAATAACACCTAAGTGACATAACAGTGACAGGGTGGATCCGCCATTTTACTTTTAATGTTCATGGCTCATGAGATAAGATCCTCCCCGGGGGAGTGAGATCTGAGGAATCAATGCGGTGAGGAGTAAGGCGTGCCTACTACTGGTTTCAAAAGTCGTTATGAAGTCACAAATCTCTCTCGCAGTTTATGGAAATGTGAGGTGATAAAATTGTGTATTGTTTTGTATTAGAGTTTATTTCATATAGGCTTCGAATCCAGCTTAGGTCTTAGAAAGGTTTGAATTCGCCTGTAACTAAGATATTATGTACCGAATTCTCTTGAAACCAATTCAAACTGTCTATCTATACAGCCGATCAAACCCACTGCTCAGAAAAGGCCTCCTCACTGTAATTCCGCCACTGTTGCCGATCTTGTGCCTATTGCACTAATTCTCCACTGCCTTCATAATATCATCGGACCATCGGGCTGGTGGTTTTACAGTTATACGTATTAAAAATTCAAGGTAGAAAAATAAGTGAGAACCCATCGAGATATTTATCACTTCCTTCGACTTTGCTACCCTTAGTACCGACCACGGTAGTAATTTCGTCACAGATGTTTTCTATGCTAATCCTATTGTTTTTTTGTTAATTTTTATGTTCTTTTTCATGCTCGATTTATTCCGTTCGTCCGTTCGTTTCAGGATTAATGATAATTCTCCCTTAGATGAAAACCGGAGGCTAAATTTCGCTCTCAAGATTGAATACTGTCTTGCAAGAATTGCCGATAAAAATTAACGATGATTCTTAATTAGAATTAATTTAAATTTAGGAGATTTTTCGCTCTTCTGGGTTTTTTGTTGATTTTTTTTTGTCTCTCTTTGTGTGTTTACAATTAATAATATTAAGAAATAGGATAAAACATCCAGTATGATCTAGAACTACGTCTAATTATGTAATTTAAAAGCCTAATAAAACTGCATAATTTCATATTCAGCAGCTTCACTTATAACCATAAAACCATTGAGGCAATTTACAAAAAATATACATCGTAACGTCCTCTATTCAAATGATGATTTTTGAAAAGCGAACATCGCCATTTTATATTCGAAATTCAACCTTTCAAATATCTCTTGCCACCCACCGATGTTACCACCCTTTAAAATCCATCTCGCGAATTAACGTTTAAAAAATACTGGCATAAATAAAAATCGTAAAACACAAGACGCTGGGGACCGGAGTGGTTCCAAATTCGAAAGTTTTTGTCTCGATACGAATTCATTTCGGCTAATATTCGATTTTGATGACGGCCAGCGTATTAAGACCTCTCATTAGGTATGACGTCATTGAAATAGTAAACAGTATTTCCTCTTGAAAAATCTTGTTTTTGTTTTGTATGTGTGATTTATGTGGTGATAAAAAAAATGTAATTGCATCAAATTTGTTCAATATAATGAATAATAGTAATATATAATCAGAGTTCAATATAATGAATTATAATACTAGATAACTACTTATTTTTTTGGTCTACGTTTCTCGCAATAAACTTCAAGAACCATTACTTCAACCAATTTGGGTATAAATTCCAAATTGTTATCAAGAACTATTCTAATGATTTGACCAAATAATAAATCTTACTTGGTATCTAAATACCAATTTCTTTGGCTCATGAATTCATTGATATGTAGACATTGATAAATAGGATTAGCAGTCTAAGACAAGTTTCAGTCATCCAAATTAAAAGACAAACTTTGATGCACCAAAACAGTCGTAGTTCGACTTACGGTGGTTTTTGAACGCATCGTTGCCCCGAAGCTAACTAAAAAAAAATTAAGCTGTCATTAATTTGGAGCATAATATTCGTCCCCCCACCCCCTGTGGGAATGGGGGGCGATTAATCCGTGTTTAATGTCACCCCCGAAAATATAAAAAGTTGCTAATCAACAGATTGGCAACGTTTTCGCCTGAGGGTGTGTAAAATGGAATGTTGTGTAGTCTTTACGTATTTATACTGATATCCAATGAAGTCTTCTGTACTTATAATATAAAAATATATTTTATGTAGATTTTATTTTAGGTTCTGGGCAAGAAAATGTTTCCAAAAAAGTTTGTAATAGCATTAACATTTTCTTGTCTACCACAGGTAGTCTAGTGATGTGACCAATGAGTTTTTGGAAGTACCTATGTATGTGCGTATTTGTCAAATGCTCAAACGGCGAAAGAAAACATCTTGATGAAATCTGCATGCTTGAGAGATTTTATCGATGGCGTGTGAAGTCTGCCAACCCGCAGTAGGCTAGCGTGGTGGACTATAGCCTAATGGTCTGTGACTGTGTCTATAGCACGGGTCTCCTCTCAAATGAGAGGAGACCCGTGCCCAGCTGTGGGACAATAATGGGTTGATGAAGATGAAGATGACTTTAAAACTTTTTAAGGATGTTATGATAGTAAATTGATATTATTTTAACCCGATAATTCCTTAACAGCATCCATGGTTACGAGCAGACTGAGCTGTTGGTTATCTTGGTGTTATAATTACTAACGGGTTGCTATACATTTTTATTTATTATAGACAATCCGATTTACAGAACATGCCCGCCGTGTCCTTTGGTCATACAGTTTTGTTCTTGGGTGTAATCTTTGATAGTGTTCCAAGCAGATGGTAAAACCCAGCTATTTGCTGTATTAAAATTTCTTAATTTCTATAGCTTCACTAATCATTCTAGGTAGGAATCGGATTTCTTTGGCAGGAACTTATAGTTTAAATAAATAGCCACGAATCAGTGTCCGTGATTATGGATGTTGTAAAGGATAGGAAACATGGAGTTAACCCCTGAAAGTCCTTACGGTTAATACAATAAAATGATTACCGAATAATTCTGTCAAAAAAAACTGACTTCAATGATCAGAACTGAACCAACTTGAAATGAAGCCACACGGGAAGCACCGACATCAAAAAAAATATAGAATCATCAAAATCGGTTCACCCAGTCGAAAGTTCTGAGGTAAGAAACATAAAAAAATACAGTCGAATTGAGAACCTGCTCCTTTTTTTGAAGTCGGTTTGTAACTAATAGACATTTGACAGGCCCACAACACATCATTTCAACAACAAACAAACGAAAAAACAAATCACAATCACAAATCATTTGCCAAATAATTTAAATTCAGATTTGCATAGCTAATCACATTATGAGACTTCAAACAAGCAATCAATTTTAAATATCATTGAAATCTTATCGTTACGGAGCACTGGTTCGATCGCGACTCAAATTGCCCTCAAAGCCCACGGTTGGGAAAAAAATTAAATTTGCCTAGTTGATTTCATTTTTCATTAATTCATTGAGAAGGGTCTTTTGGGGGTCATAGAGTATTACTGGATATGACAAGCTGTATTTAAAATGTTGTAATATTTGTCACTTTACTGTACACTGTAGGTACTTGTCTCCTGGTCTTGTCAATTTATGTAACACCTATGCAAAAACTGTTGGCACAATAACGATTATTATTATAATGACGTATGAGTTACAATGAAGCCATGGTCTGGCACAATAGTTTGACCACTAAGTCGTTTTCATTTTCCTGTTTTAATATGTGCCTTGACTGTGACAAAAATATCATTCTTTTTTTTCTTTTTAATCATATAATTTTTTTACAAACACTAAGTCAAGGTTTTTGGTTGCTAACCTGTAAAAATAAATTGTAGGAAGAGTATTAAGTGCTGTCTCTATCACACTTATACAAAAAGTGTCGATTCTATCTTGCTTTTTACATATAACATGTTTTATTTCGTATTTATATTATAGATGCGGTTCAAAACATGGTGCCTGTATTCTATTAATGAATGAATGATTGAATGATTGTTTATTTCTGTAAATAGATCTTTTTAAAGACACTTTTACAAGTCATGTATTTTTTTATATCTAGTTGACATCGGCATTTCCTAACTGACCACCTCTGAGAAGAAATGCCGAAACAAACTCAGAGAATCATGGTCTCTTTTGAAGTCCAAACATCTTTATTTACAATATGTGAGCCTGATGATGTAGGTCAGACTGAGATGGCCTTTTGAAGAAAGCACCAGTGCAGCTTTGAGTTGACCTGTCCATACTGACAGCACGCATACATAAGCCATCGTGTAGCTCAACCATTAATAGGATATGCAATGGTGTATTTTGTACAACAATGTTGTATTGAAGTTGTATTTTCTGGAACATCATTACTACTTTGTCTAATAGTTAAAGACACATCTAGTAAACCCTTAATCTTGGTATCCCTAGTCGATACCGGGTTCCTATATAAAATTTCCCTCAGGGTTTTCGTTCGTTCAAAAAAAAGTACATTTTTTTCTTTGCACAAGACTGTTTAACCCTCAAATGGTGGCTAATTTCGAGACGAGATGGCTGATTAATTATTGATAGCCGCTTGCGAGAGAGAGTCGAACTCTCTTTGTGTTTAATGTTAATTTTTTCTCTCCTTAATCCCTTGGCATCCATGATTTTTTTATTAGGGAAGAATATTGTTTCGCTTCGATGTTTTTTTAAGCTTCAAAATGGAATAAAATATCTTGGATTTTTTATGTGGTGTCTTTGTCATCTGTAATACGCATTGTGAAATGACGTAAAAGGATTTTGAAGGTAAATATCAAACATGCAGCTTCGTTCACTTAACTTACAACACTTTCGGGGGGGTTATATTAAACGTTGAAATAAAAGCTACATTATATGGATTTTATCGTGGTATATTGACATTATTTAATCCCAACGTTTTGAATCCCGTATCCCGTTTTGTTTCATACAGTTTTTGACCATGTAGTATGTGCATAAAAGATCCGAGCAATAAATTTATAATAAATAAAATTGTTCTTATAACATAGTTTTAAAGTTTGATATGATATTAAGATACGTACCTACTGACTGTAAATTATTTTTATTATTTTATTTATATCAAATTGTAACTAAAAATAATTTATGAATACCTATTACAATAACTTTATTACTAAAAGTGGACTGTAAACAGATGAAACAAAAGACTATGAAACTTTTTTTTAATTCCCATCTCAATTAGTGCAGTCGAAGGAAATTTCCGACTCATGCTAATTAAAAAAATGTCGACACTGGGGTGCTTTCAATACTGGCATTTTAATATTTATAGTAATGTTATTTAATAAGGATCTCTTGATACATATGGAATGAAGCTGTGATGGCTTAGTGGTGTGACTAGTGCACTGAGAAATCAAAGGTCTCGAGTTCGAACCCAAGGCTCGCAACACTGACTTTTCGGAGGTTATGTGCGTATTTATCACAAGCTCAAACTGTGATGGAAAACATCGTGAGGAAATCTGCATGCTTGAGAGACTTAGAGACCACACATACAAACATTCACATTTATAATACATTAGCTGCCTCCCGCGGCCTTGCCCGCATGTAATATAAATAAAAACTGTGTAAATATGCTAAATTTCAGGCAAATCTGTTAAGTGATTCAGAGTAACAAACATCCATAGAAACTTTCACATTTATAATATGAGTAGGAAGTGTGTATAAAAAAAAATCTTGTAATAACACGTGCCATCTCAACCACATGCATAGAAATCGAACCCAATACGTTTAACCGCATCGGACGGAAGCCTACCGTCTCCGATGTGTGGGCGGCCAACCGCGGCCGTCACAATGGTGGCACCACCGCTGTGGCACCACCGTCACGATGACAGGCGACGGACAATGCTCGCGTGTCGTGTGACAGATACACACACGGTGACGTGACCCGCTCATATACACCGTGTTGCTTTTTAGAGGCAGGAATTCGTAATTTAACCTAAATAAAAACCGCGTTTAAAAAAACCAACTTCAAAAAATAAAGCAAAAAATAACTTCATACAGTTTTACCTTTTTTTTTAGTTTTAAAGGTATGAATTCGGTGCCTATGCCCGGTTTTAACCACCCGCTCAAGGTCACTCGCGGCGAATGCACTTACTATTACGTTTGGTTTGGTAGAATCATCAAAATCGGCCTAGCCGTCTTCGAGTAATGGGTGAACAAACATAAAAAAATATATATATAGATACTGAAGTCGGTTAAAAATCAATACCTTTTGGGATGAGAGGTAGGAAATAGCGAGATTCCTCGCTCAAATTGAGCTGCCCGACCGGCGAAATACATATAGGAGACTGCAATAAAATAACAATAGTTGTGTTTCTGTGAATGGGTAACGTGACAAGAACTATGATATAAACTACTTTTTACGGATTTTATCGCGGTATATTGATATTATTTAAACCCAAAAATGTAAGGTAGCTGTTCGTAATTATAACTCCAAGACGACCAACACCTCAGTCGGCCCGTGACCATGGATGCTGTAAAGGATACGAAACGTCGGGTTAAAATAATAACAATATACCACGAGAAAATCCGTAAAAAGTAGTTTTATTTCAATTTTACAAGAGCTCGTTACGAGAATGACTGTTTTGACAGCATGGGAATTTAAGACACAGTGTCGGCAACGCGACACCTATAGTGTTGCAAACGTCTATAGGCTACTGTAACCGCCGACTAGACGGACCCGTAAGCTGGTTCACCATGTGGTATATAACAAAGTCCTTAAAAAGCTGTGGTAACCTAGTGGTGTGACCAGTGGAGTAAGATGTCAGAGGTCTTGAGTTCAAACTGAGCACGTACCAATGACTTTCAAAATGATGTGCGTATTTGTCACAATGGTCGAACTGTGAAGAATAACATTGGAGAAAACCTACATACGCGGTGGACTATAGCCTAATTCCATCTCAAATGAGAGAAGACCCATGCCCAGCAGTGGGACAGTAAATAAATAAATAATAAATAAATATTCTGCGACATTTTACACATCACCATCTAGTCCCAAACTAAGCAGAGCTTGTACTATGGGTACTAGACAATGGATATAAATACTTATATACTTTTTTTTTGTAAATACATACTTATAATACATAGGAAACACCCAGACGAACACAAACACTTATATTCATCACATAAATATTTGTGTCCTGTGGGAATCGAACCCACGACCTCGTGATCAGCAGTCCGGTACTCGAACCACTAGACCACAGAGGTCGTCAAATAATTGGTTCGATTATGATGTGGGCCTCTTGGGTAAAGTTTGGCAAATAAAACATAACTAAACTTCACAATAAAGACGCGACTGTTTTCAAGAAACAAAATACCCAACCGTATTATACCATCCAATGTCTTTTTCTCTAATGTCACACACAATTAGGAAAAAAAACAGTAATTTTAATAAGAGTTGTTTTCTTTAGTACCTACTAACAATAAATTAAGTTAAACAATCGCAATAATAAAATTGCCAAAGACAATAAGAAGTCGTACTGGTGTAATGAAAAGGTGTTTAGAAAGGAGTTACGTAGGTATTTCATATTTTTTTACGGAAAATTACCTCTTTCCTTTAAAACAATAAGTTTTTAAACGCCCCTTCGAGGCGGGAGCAGCTTTTTTGACACCCATTCAGGGGCAACCCTATCAATACTTGCTAAGCTATTATATGACTCTACTGTAAGTATTTTCCTAATTTATAATAAAAAGAAGGCAACATAAAAATTGTAGGAGGTAGGGCATAGCGAGATTTCTCGCTCAAATTGAGCTGCCCGACTGGGGAAGTACCTCCGCCTTACAAAAGACCGCAGTGAATCAACAAGTTGTCTTTCTGCGAGTGAGTAAGGTTACCAGAGCTCATTGGGGGAGTGACTATTCTGACGGCATGGGAATTCCGTTTGCTGTCAGTTCAGTAACTCCCTATTTTAAAAAACCTGAACGGTTACTAATGGGTTTGGCAAAGCATTTGCAAGCAATCTGGTGTTGCAAATGTCCATGGGTGGCGGTCATCATTTACCATCAGTAAGTCGCCAGCTCGTTTGCCGCCTTATCACCATAAAAAAAAGAGAGACGAAACATACAATCACGACTGTCGTTCCCGGCTGGATAGGCACGGGTTTAATAATGTATCAATACCCACATTTTGCCTGTATGTTTAAGGTCTCATGTAATAGGGGGCGAGCCTATTGCCATCAACCAAACACGAATCCAAACTCCGAATTCGAACTGAGAATTTCATTAAAAAACCCAATTACACTTCGCTCGACCTGAAAATAAAACCTACTAGAAGCAGCTAAAAGTTAAAGGTCATCATCAATCCATTATTGACCCACTGCTGGGCACGGGTCTCCTCTCATTTTTGAAAGGGATTAGGCTGTAGTCCACCCCGCTAGCCTACTGCAGGTTGGTTGACTTCACATGCCACCGAGAAAATCTCTCAAGCATGCAGGTTTCCTAACGATTTTTTCCTTCACCGTTTGAGCATGTGATAAATATGCACATAACTTCCGAAAAATCAGTGTAGCCTTGGGTTTGAACTCAAGACTTTAAACATTTCAGTCCACTGGTCACACCAACAGGCTAATCATTTATAAAAAGTGTGATAGCTGTGTTCTCCGTGTGGAATTATTCTCCATAGTTAGTTTTCCGGTTGTCCACGTTTCTGCAACGTGATCATCACGATACAAAATATAAGACAACTTGCTGATTCCTGCGACTTCATCCGCGTGCAAATTAACTAAAAAAAAAAAGTTTCATATTAACTGCACCCCCATTTTACCCCCTTAGGGGTTTGAATTTTCAAAAATTCTTAGCGGATGCCTACGTCATAACATCTACCTGTCTGCCAAATTTCAACCCGATCCGTCCAGTGTTTTGGGCTGTGCGTTGATCACTGTGTCAGTCAGTCACCTTTGAGTTATATATAATTATATCAGCATATCAACCACTAGACATCCACTGCTGGACATAGGTCTCCCCCAAGGATCGCCACGACGACCGGTCCTGCGCCACCCGCATCCAGCGGATTCCAGCAACCTTCACCAGGTCGTCAGTCCACCTTGCCGGGGGCCTGCCCACGCTGCGTCTTCCAGTACGTGGTCGCCACTCGAGACCCTTCAAGCCCCATCGGCCATCCGTTCTTCGAGCGATGTGCCCTGCCCACTGCCACTTGAGTTTGGCGATTCTTCGGGCTATGTCAGTGACACGGGTTCTTCTACGAATCTCCTCATTTCTGATTCGATCACGTAGTGAAACTCCTAACATAGCCCTCTCCATCGCTCTCTGAGTGACAGTGAGCTTCCTAACAAGGCCCATAGTTAGCGGCGGATACATATAAATATATATTTAGATGTGTTTAAAACACCAGCCTGTAGATGAAGCAATCTTAGTATCCATTCAATAAAACAAGAACGGTCCACGCGCCGTATCGGTCATACATTGGTAGGCGTTCACAATGTCTGAATAGTTCAGCGCTGGACAAAAGATCATATTTACATTGCAGACTACTATTGGGTTACCCCACTTATCTGGGTCACTGACTAGGGCGTAAGATAATGGGTGGAGAGACAAAAGCGATGGTATCAAATGATTTTTCTTATAGTATTGCATAATTTACTAAGGTATTTACTAGTATTTGCTCGCAATTTCGTAAGCGTTGAACCCGTTTAGCTCAGCGGTAGTTAACGTTGCCTGCAGCTGTGCTATGGGTCCCGGGTTCAAATCCCGGTACGGACAAATGTTTGAGTGATGAGCATCAACATTTGTATCCTATGTACATATAATATGTATGTATCTACAAAAAAAAAGTATGTAAGTAGTATATCAATCCTCTATTATCCGTAACACAAGCCTCGTTACTTACCACGGAACTAGATGGCGCTGTGTAATAATGTCCGGAAATATTTATTTATTTATTTTATTTAACCTGCTTATTTATTTATCCCTCTTTTAAGAAATTATCAATTCCATATACAAACTTGCACCCCCCTTTTTGTTCTTTAAAGGGATGCTTTTCGGGACAAAGACTGCCCGTCCTATCTTCTTCCTCTGAACTCAAACTATTTTCATTTAAAAATTTGTTTAATTTTGATATTAAAATTATTGTTTTGGGTCCCACTTAAAAGAAGGTGAGCCTATTGCCATAAAATCAGAAAACAACATTTTCTACCTGGGAATCGAACCATTCTATCGAATCATTCTCAGCAGTCAGGACTTCGCTCAGCAGTCACGCTTAAAAAAAAAAAGGTTTATTGCAGAAACTTGTACAACTTATACAGTAAATGTTACATAGAGACCTCCTTTTAAGTAAAATATATACCTGTGCTAGGAGGCCCCGCTCTTCAATAACAAAACAAAGTGGTACAAAGTGGTGTACTTACGAAAATCTAATATATAAAATTCTCGTGTCACAGTTTTCGTTGCCATACTCCTCCGAAACGGCTTGACCGATTTTGATGAAATTTTTTGTGCTTATCCGGTATCTATGAGAATCGGCCAACATCTATTTTTCATCCCCCTAAATGTTAAGGGTAGTCCACCAACCCCTATAATGTGGCAAAACAACGTTTGCTGGGTCAGCTTGTTTTATATAAAAATAACGCTTATACCTTTGTATGTACCAATTTTTGCTGCGTGCTTTATCAATAATTTATTCATAGAAAATAATACTGTTCAACCTCCGATGGCTATCAGAACTTGTTTCAAAGAAAATTTCCAAAAATCAAAGACATCATCGACACAAACAAACAAAGCAATACAATGTGTCATCGACCTCATCCCGAGGGTAACAATGCCAATATTTTCCAATAAGGCCATAATCGACGCTGGCGTCATTACCCCCTGTGCGACATAAATTAATACACGCTTCCTTCCTCCACTGAGGGTGGTTAATAAGGGATGCATCGGCGTGTGTCTTCGATCTTCGTCTTTATTAATGTTGCTATGACGAAATAAGGTGATATTTGTATCTATCGTATTTTTTTTTTGTCGCTGTCTTAGGCTGGACATCATCGATATATTAGCTCAGTGGTAAGTAACGCTACCTGCTGTGCAACGAGCTAAGCAACGAGGCTTGTGATACGGATACTAGTTGGTTGATATACTACATAATTATATACTTTTTTTTGTTAACTACATACATATTATAGTGTACATAGACACATCCATGACTCGGATACAAATGTTTATGCTCATCACACAAACATTTGTCCCTACCGGGATTCGAACCCGGGACCCATAGCACAGAAGGCAGTGTCAACTACCGCTGGACTAATAGGGTCGTCAAAACGTTACTCGTCATTAAATTAAAAATGAAAAAAATAACACAATAACTTTATAAATCATAGCCTAAACGTTATTCTTCTAAATTATTGTTAATTTTCGTTAAAAGCCAGTCAGCTGTTTTGTTTATGTCACAACATTTTCGCGTTTATAATATTCGTAGAATAATATGAGTGTAAGATTAATTATTACCGAAATAACAGCACACGCCCCATAAAACGGCATCGATGGCAAAGAAATACCATTAACGAGGAGTGTTGTGTGTAGATAGTAAGTAATAACAGAAGTACGCACAGACAATGTGTAAAACACACGTATACAGACACTGGAAGAGACTGAGAAATATATTTTGTTTCATCCCTCAGTAATGTCATCGTAAATAATCTTAAACAAATGGAGCTGATTGAATCACTAAACGTTTGTTCTGTAATTAACAAAACTGAAAATACCAATTGTATCAACCTATATTTGCAATAAAGTATTTTGAATTTGAATTCGAATGATTTTGTGTTTTTTTTTTTTGCTATAATTAGAGATAATCCTTTCAAGCGTTTGAAAATTGTCATCCCCTTTTGATTCTGTTTTTTGGGAGATCTGAAAGATGCAGATGCCTCTTTGTATGAAAAGAATTATGTGTTTTTGATAAGTGATAGGATAATTATGTACTATCATACCTGTAGTTATGAGGAGTTTGGTAGAAGTGTTCTGATATACAATACTCCCTTTTAGGAGTCTAATATCTTAAAATAGTTCAATGTTTGTCTTAATAATCAACTGTCTTAATAGTCTAGTGTATATTAGTTTATGAATCTGTCAGTCAGTCAACATACTCAAATACTAAACACACAAAAATAGGTGCGCTTTTATACACTCTCATGCCACATCTAGTAAACAGAAGTCAACACAAGTAATAAGAGCAGCATGCTACATAAACTGCTGACTGCAAACATCGGAATATCGCCCCAATTTTCTCTTCACCTCCAAGCAATAAGGTCAATAATAGCCTGTGTGGTACTGCAGTAATTTCTAATAAGATATTAGGCCCTCTTTCCGATATGTAATGATGTGGTGTATTAGAATTGATGGGTTATTGCCCTTTTGGTTATTTTTTGCCACTTTCCCGGAGCTAGGGAAAGGAAAATGGTCCTAAAGTGGTTTGTGTATCGATTTTCGGATGCAGGAAACCGATAAAAATAATATCGAATAGCTTATGTAGAGAATAAAATTAATCAGATTAAATTAGTGTCGGTATCGGTTTGAATTATGTAACTGGACAGTTAGTCCTGTCGATTCAAAAACTTGTATATAAAGTAAATTATAATATATTTTAAGTTCGATTTTCAATATTATTGAAATATGTAGCTAAGCAAATGTGCTGGTACATATATTGATTTCTTACACTTACGTGAATATTAGACATTGAAATAAAACTACTTTTTATGGATTTTGACGCGAAATATTCGAAGCAAAAAACACGCCTTGAGAGAGGCATAGGCCTCTATATCTGGGTATAGACCCAGTAGTGGGATCAGAAAGGCTGTAGATGATGATGATGATGATAATGTTTATGTTGGATCCGCATATCAGAATCTGTAGTGTACCTGTTAAGGATAAAAAAATAAAAGAGGCTTTTATTATGTATAGCTGGTTGATACACTACATGGATATATTTAAAACATCCAAACATCACGTACTTATTGTATACCACTTATCACACAAACATTTGCCTCTAGAATCTTTACCAATTTACTGATTGCATGGCGACAGGTAGAATGATGGTCAGTTGGTGTAGTTCCGAAGTGTCATGATATGACATATTACGTATACACATACCATCACGCCTGTAGCTCCCGAAAGGTTAGGCAGAGGTGTACTAATATACAACCACGTTTCACCGTTATGTTTGAGGTCCTATGTTATAGGGAGCGTAGTGCCATTAACTGTGAATTATACATAAAAATATACCAGTGAACCTACCACGTAAGCCGTACTCATCTGCTTACTCCGTCAAAGATACGGTCGTCCATCTTTAAGCCGATTTTAAGTCCTAAAAATAGTCGACTTCATCCCATCCTAAGTGCGATTCAAATATTCAATTAACAATTAAACTATGTATTTTCAAAGGAGATACTCAGCTCAGATCGTATAGAGAAAATCCCCACACGACTCTACGAATCGCGCTTTAGAGATCTGTTAATGTGTATATAGAAGGATTAGTGTTTGGTTTTAGATACGGCGGGGGACACAACGGCGAAAAACTACTAGGATACGTAGTGATTTCTTACACTTATGCAAATCATTTACGTTGAAATAAAACTACCACTAAATCTTCAAGCATTTTATCAGTTATATTGATATATTCAGTCTCGACGATAGCACCCTAGGTCTCGGGCCAACAGTACGCCGTAAACATAGATGTTGTATGGAATTAGGCAATATCTACATACCTTAAAAAGTAATTCAATTTGCCTAAAATACTTTTTTAATGATGTATTATAAGTTGGCATCTGATTGTTAAAAAAATACCCATATTATCTACGTAGGTAAAATTTTATGAAACTATAATGTACTTTTTCAGTTCTACTCATCAGTAATCACAGCATCAACAATCTATCAACAACAACAATGAGTACACACGTGATGATAATTATTATGCCATATATAGTGTTACGTAATATTATATAATTCACAGGACGTTCAAATCATGTAAATACTTCTAGAAGTTTAAATCAAACATGAAAAGGCATAAATAAAAATAAAATTACTAATTTGAACATTAGGTAGTAATTAATAATGTAGACCAAGCTTTATGTCTTTCCGTTCTACGTCCACTGGTGAATACGAGAACATTTTTCGTCTGAAGCTTATGGCTTTTGGATTATTCGCTCGCAGTGTTTCCTAAATATAAATCATTTGTGCTACGTTATTAAAGCTGTATTTGTAGAAATTATTTTTGTGTGTGTACCGTTCCTAGATTAAACATTATTTGGAGCTGTATGTATTTGATCTGTATTTTTATGAACGAGAAAATATTACATACATTTTTATTCATGTCGACATCAACACCATTACTGTCCCACTGTTGGGCACAGGTCTCCTTTCAGTCGAGAGGGATTAGGCTATAGTCTACTACGCTACCTTGATGCCGATTAGCAGACTTCACACGGAATTGAGAAAATCTCTCTGGCATGAAGGTTTTTTCACGTTGATTTTTATTACCATTTGAGCATGTGATTGTGTTGACGCATGTAACATTGAAAAGTCAGAAGTCTTAGAATTGATTTCGAGACCTTTGACGTCTTCGACGACCAAGACATCAATGATGAATTGGTTATTTACGTGTAGCATAGTAAAAATAATCAGTATGGGTAATTCAAAATAGTCATAATACACAAAGTATCTCGACGACCCTATTAGTCCAGCGGTAGTTAACACTGCCTTCTGTTCTATGGGTCTGGGGTTCGAATCCCGGATGCAGCATGGATATTTGTATCCGAGTTATGGATGTATCTATGTATAATATGTATGTATTTACAAAACAAAAAGTATATCAACCAACTAGTATCCGTAACACAAGCCTCGTAGCTTAGCACGGAACTAGATGGCGCTGTGTGTCATAATGTCCAGGAATATTATTTTATTATTTATCTATGTAATATATCTTCAAAGACGATTATCGATCTCCAAAATCTGACCAAATCCTTAGAGACAGCGCGAGAGCGGATCAAATAGCCATTAATTCTGTTTGATATCCTATAACTGGCAAAATGACATTAAATAAGTCAAAAACTAAGTAACACCATTACTTGGGAAGCCATAAGAAAACCAGAAATAACATGTAACCGAACGTAATCTTATTTATCGCGGGGGGAGGTCCGGCGTAAATGGGATTCGATGAGCAAAAGGAGCACTTAACGCTTTCATGTCCACCCTGGTACATCCTCCCCTTTATTTTAGTAGTACGTGCACGGACATAGGCGGTAGCGGGTAGATTAGCGATTTAATTATTTACTGAATTGTTGAATAACACTTCGTGTAGGACATTGTTGACTCTAAGACTATAACAAAATGCAATGCTGTGTCGGCATTTAATTAGTTGCGTGACGAATTAAACTGGAAAAAATATTGTGGTGGCTCAGTTGGCAGAGCGTCTGGAGACCTTATCCAGAAGACGCGGGTTCGAGTCCCGCCCGAGGTTGAATTTTTCTTTCTTAATAAATATTTAAAAATCTTAGCTCGAAATAAGCTAAAAAATACAAAAAGATTGTATAAAGGTAATGCAATATCATCCGGAATCTACTCACTGTAAAGGGAGTATTCTGGGTTGGGCAGAATTGTCCAATCGATGTTGCTATGTCGCCATAAGACATAAGTAACATAAAGAAAGCTAAATTCAATACATCAGGCAGATGCCTCGGTGGCTCAGTTGGCAGAGCGTCTGGAGTACTTATCCAGAAGACGCGGGTTCGAGTCCCACCTGAGGTTGAATTTTTCTTTCTTAATAAATATTTAAATACATACATGTTATTTATAGAAACATCCAGGACTCAGTTCAAGGCCGCCTTTAATACCATTGCACTAATCGGGTCAGAAGTTTTATTTCCATTTTACTGATTTATTTTTTCCGCTACATCGTCCACAATATAACCACAACCTTATTATCATGTGTGGCAAGCCAGAAATTTCTTTCTTAGATTATAAGTCTCGCATTAGTCTCATTTTGCCGCTAATATATGATTTAGGGGTAGGCAGCGGTCTGGCTTAGTGGGACTATAGTTTATTAAGGTACTGTGTGTTTTTGTCATGAGATGTTGTGAAGAAAAACAGGTGAAAATAATGCGATTATTGAGTAGACGATGTATTTTCTTGCAAGTATGTAAGTTTAGTTTTATGTAGTATGGCGTAAATCGTTAAAAAATATGTTCAAGTTATGTTTTAGGCGTCATAGTATAATTAAATAGTTAATTTTAACATTGACGACCTGATTGGCGCAGTGGCTGAGCGATCGGCTTGTGCGTCACGGGTTGCGGGTTCGATCCCCGCACGGAGCAAATATTTGTACGTTCGACAGGTAGTTGTTCCGAGTCTGGGTGTTTGTATATGTGAAAATTTTTGTTTGTAAACGCACCCACGGCACTGGAGAAAATGCTAGTGTGGGGCAACGGTGTTAAAAAAAAGATATTCTAATTTGTAAACTAAAAAAAAATTTTTTTTACTTTTTTTAGAGACGTCGGTGCCATAAACAGTACTAAATCTAAAACATTGAACTGTATGTCTATATGTGCGTTTAAAGAATATTAATCTCAATCCTTCTACTATTTAATTGGACAAGGGCTAGAGCATAGTGTGGGTTAGTTGTTTAATCAATTACCGAAGTTTAAATTAGCTGATATACATATATATTTTCCTATATTTTTGCACTTACGCGAATATTAGACATTGAAATAAAAGGGCTTTATACTGATTTTATCACGATAAATTGTTTCAATGCAGTCATTTTAGATCATCATCATCATCAACCCATTAAGGTCCCACTGCCGGGCACGGGTTTCCTCTCATTTGAGAGGGATTAGGCTATAGTCCACCACGCTAGCCTACTGCGGGTTGGCAGACATACATGCAATCAAGAAAATCTCTCAGGTTTCCTCACGATGTTTTCCTTCACCGTTTGAGCATGTGATAAATACGCACATAACTTCCGAAAAGTCAGTTGTGCGTACTTTTTTGGGTTTGTACTCGCTAGGCTACTACAGCTCAGATATTTTAGATAGTCATACAATTATATACATAACTAATATCAAAATATACCGATAGACTCCGTAAAATAGTAGTTTTACGTTAACAAATAAATAAATTTACAAAAACAAAAAGTAACTCTATGGAGACTAACTGATATTCCAAACATTCAATCAACAGCCTGATTTCAATATATAATCTAAAACAAACAAACAGACAAACTACACGGACCTCCGTCAATGCTAACGAGAATTCCGATCGGGGGTAGGCAGGCTCGGAGGTGCCGTCGGAAATCGATGCCAGTGTTTAATTAAATACAAATCAAATTATCTGCCAAGATGCTTGTCTTCGAATAGTGGAAGTTTAAAGAGTTGATACTACGATTGAATGTCTAGAGAAGTTTTCTTTAAACACAGCTACAATACATAAATACAAATTTTCAGAACCAGATAACTCTGAGTCATATACTTAAATATTAATTTTGTGGGAGGGAAAAGTAAACGGTAATACATCTACTTGATATTTTAAATTTTCTAGCTAAGAGCCTGCATATTTAAATTGTGTTGCTATCTTTGGAATGCTATGTATAAAAAGTTATATTACCGAAATTTTATTGATTTACCAATTACTAAATTACTATCCTACTTGATAACTTTTACTTCCCTTATCGCAGTTTTATCATCATCATCAACCGATCATTGTCCTACTGCTGGGCACGGGTCTCGTCACATTTGAGAGGGATTAGGTTACTTAAAGTCCACTACGCTAACCTGCTGGGGGTTGCCAGACTTAACACGCCATCGAGAAAATCTCTTAAACATGCAAGTTTGCTCGCGATGTTTTTCTTTACCGTTTGAGCATGTGATAAATACTCACGGGCTTAAACTTGAGACCTTTGACATCTCAATACATTAGCCATACCACTAGGCTTCCACAGCTGTCAAAAATATTATTGTTATATTCAAATGACGTATTAACAACTCTGTATAAATCTTCACGTCTAGTTTCGCAAGAAGCAATAGAGCGAGCGCGCTTCAATCAACCGCGCGTTGCTCTAACACCTACTGAACCACCCTGCAGCTTCGATTTATACTGCGGAACCTTAAATTATAATAAATTATTTAGTTTACTACATTTCTTGCTGGGTGCACTTAATTTTAAAATCTTACTTTTAAGAAGATGACTGCCAACATATTAATAAAATTAAACAGTAGAATTGTATGCAAAAAAATATATTTTATTCGTAGTGTTATATTACAGTAAGTCGTAAATAAGTCCAAAAAATATTACAGATACATAAACAAATGCTTTATTGGTCAAGTGGTAGACAAACGCAACTGCTGAGTGTGAGGTTCTGTGTTCGATTCCCAGATCAAAATTTTGAGTAGGTAGCAGCTTGGATTTAGGATTTGTGCCCGATTAATCGCAATAGGCTGGCCGTATTACATACTGGCAAACTGTCGGGTACATTAGTACTCCTCAGCTTACCTCTCCGCAGATGCAGTCGTGATAATATATATGTATGTATAGCACAATTACACAAATTGCAACGACATCCACCCAAAGTCCCAAAAAACTTATAATAAATCCGCACATACAGGTCCCGCCCGTATTGAAAACGAAAAACGGCTCGCAAGAAATTAATTGAGCTAGGGACTCAAAGAACTACATTCTCCGCACAAAACTAGTTCTTATTCCAACGTATTAAAGTCTTTAGGCAACCCGTGCATTTCTTCCAAGTTTTCTACCAAAAGAACGTCAAACGTTCGTTTTTTTCGGCTCAAATTGTATGCTTGAATTATGTTTGCGTTTAAATTTGTCGAGTCTTAGACGGTTTGCTAAGACTTTGAGCGTTTTTGTTTTTTTTTTACTTTTTCTTATTTGTGCATATGTTAGGGTTTTTTGTCTGCCCTGTTTATACCTCTCCATGAAACCAGCGATGGTAGAATTTATTGTTTTTCTACCAATAACAAATAACAATAATAAAAAACTAAACGCCATTAAAAAGTTAAAATATATTTATAACAAGTACTGATTGTTTGTACTGACGCGAATATTAGAAATTGAAATAATTATATTACTGATTTTATCGCGATATATTAATATTATTTAATACTTTACAACATCCCTAGTTATAGGCAGATTCCGAGTTACTAAAATGAAGAGAAATAATTTTATATCTTTGTTTTGCCTACAAGAAACACGACATAGTATTAGGTAATGTCGGAGTTAGTTAAAATTATATGACAGTGACGTCACATAACAGTAGTGCGATTTCTGTACTATGAACAAAACAAAAACGTCATAACATTTCCATTTTTATACTATGGAATTTGAAGAACAAAAGATTTTATAAATATAAGGAATATAAATCTATTCTTTTTCAAAATGGATACTGGCATACTATAATATTTTAATGTTCCAAATTCAAAAGTGAAACAAAATATATTTAAACAGCCAAACCGGCCATTACCCAAGTTATGCATAAACATTGTACATAAAGCCGAGACTACATCGATGGGTATTAAAGTATATTCTGAAATAGATGTAGAACCGCATTAAGGAGTTAGCCTGAGGCACTGCTTCTTTTTAAATGAAGAGGAAAATTTTAATTTCCTATCGCGTACCAACTGTAGGGATGGAAAAGATGTCGATAGTCGCTTCATCGATATATTTTTTGTATAAAGTATATTTTCGTCATTACTTACGTGAGTTCTAGACATTAAAAAATATTAACTTATTATTATTATTATATATATTATTATTTCATCCCAAATTTTTCGATTTATAACAGGATCCGTGGTGACAAGAAGTTTGGCTTATGACCATGGATACAATAAAATAATATAAACATCTTTAGTTAAATTCATAAATATCGAAAAAAAAGTTACAGGTATTAAAACTTCTATCATCATAATTGACAAAACCACACAAAAACAGTGAGAATTCAAAAATAGCTATTACTTCATACAATACCAGTACACCAATAATTGAACAACAGTGAACTAATGTCAATTTATCACGACACACGACCGTGTGAGCAATCAATTTGACATCAATATAGAATAATTGAATCACTACACACAAGCAGTATGCATAGACACGATGATGTCATGTTGATTCAGATTCTATCATGCACACATCAATTTGTATGCATTTGTTATAGTAAAATGTGGAGTGAGAAGAAAATCGAATGCTAAAGATTAGACAATATACGTGTTGGCATTGATCTGGAGTACGTGTATAGGTTATATTATGTTGCAATTGATAAATAACCTAATGGTTCTTGTAAAAGAGTTTAAAATTTATTTGTTTTACTGTTTGTACTACAGCATATCAATTGCTAGAATATTTATATTAATAAACGGAGTATTTTGAACGTATAATTATTAACGTGTTGCTCTTAATATCAATACTATATGCAAATAATTTTATAAGCTGAAGCAGCTAGTTGCATGGTAGTTTTGATACCCTTGTGGTGTGACAGGTGTACTAAGAAGTCAAAGGTTTTGAGTCCAATCTCAAAGCATGCACACAGTCTTTTTGAAGTAACGGCTACGTATTTATCAGATGCTCCAAACGGTGAAGAACAACAAGGTGGGGAAATCTGCATGCCTTGATTTTCTCGATAGCGTATAAAGTCTATTAATTTGCACGAGACGAGACTCGGGCCCAGCAGTAGGACTGTAAATAGGTTGATGATGATGATGCTTAATAATTATATGAAATTAAGAAATAAATTTTTCTATCAGCTGCAATTAAAAATTTGTGCAAAAAATATCTGAAATTAAGAAATCAATAATTATATTGCTGCATTAAAAAATGTTTGCAAAAATACGATATAAATCGATATATGATCGTATTCTGCCTCCATTTTTACTACTTCATGGTACATAGTGTCATTGTTTCATTGGCATTTATTGTTCTTTAATTGTGGAGCGCCGGCCATGATTTTGTGTCGACATTTGGACAGGTTAATAAATAATTTGTTGATGTCGAATGGACGGTCGATGCAGTCATCGCTTAGCGTGACTTTCGTTTTTATCAATGAGTAAATTATTCAATGAGGTATCAATTGATGTCATATTCATTATTCACTTACTGCTTTTTATTTTATTATTATTCTGTAGCACAACGGTTTATATTGGCTGTTTTTTTGGAGTCAATATTTGTAATTAGTTGCTTATTATGTACGATAGGCACGATTTTTTCTTTATACCTATTTAATTCAAGACTACAGTTGTTTTTTTATTATTGGTAAATCTCATTTTTTTGTTAATTTAAAAACTATATCATTTATTTTTGTTACAGACAAGTTACATTAAACAGACGATAATTACAATAATAAAAGAAATAGCTATAAATCAGTTTTAGTATTTACAGCGAACTCACAGCTATATTTTTTAGCTGGGCTCTGTTATTTTAATTAAATTTGAACATAAAACTCTAACAAAAAAACAGCAAACATCGAAACATCACAAATATAGGTAGATAAAACATCAAACAAAGAAAAATTCTTAAATAAATCGATATCGATAAATGAATATATCGAAAGTTCTGGACACAACACTACACCTAACCTCCGTCGTTAAAAATATTGCTGTTTAAACGCAGAGTTCGCTTAGCGTTTTAATAAATTTGGAAAATTAAAGATTCATATCTGATTCATTTGACTAGCAAACCCCCCAGACTCCGCCCGGCATGTAACAACGTAATCTTTGATATGTACAACATTTATATATACATACATACATACTATTATTCATTGGTCTATAATTGTACATCAAGGAGAAAACCGAGAAGTTTGACAGAAGCCCACCAGAGGGAATTGAATGAAGACAAATGATAATTTAAGAATAAACATGATAACATTGAAGCTGGGCAGAAAATCCACAGTGTTGAGCTCTGAAACTTAGGTCGAAAATTATAGTTTACGATTAAAAAATATTGTGATTATAAATTGGGATAAAAGCTCTCATATCCCTTAAGTTGGACAAAAACTACACACAGTGTTAAGTTTCATTTAATATCAGTTCATTAGTTCAGAATTTTTTTCGCCAAAGGACGAACAATGTGAAATGAAGTTAATATACAAGGTATTAAAATAGTTTAAAAGTATTTGACGACCCGTTTAGCTCATCGGTAGTTAACGCTGCCTGCTGTGCTATGGGTCCCGGGTTTGAATCCCGGTAGGGACAAATGCTTGTGTGATGAGCATCAACATTTGTATCCGATTCATGGATGTTTCTATGTATAATATGCCAATGATTACAAAAAGTTGGTTAAAAGTGAGTAAACCCAAGCCAACTTCTGCCTTACCTTTCGAGAGCAAAGGCGTGATAGTACATATTTTTTATGTAACTATGTATATCCAATTGTACGAAGACGTCATCAAACACTTCAGTCCCAACACTGTTTACAGATGAAAATTAAGATAAAAAACACAGCATCTCAATCCACCCTGGGTTCGTTAGTGCTGTTAATGAAAAATCAATTTCAAAATGGCGTCTCGCCTTAGGTGCAATTTTATTTTTAGGGTTCCGCTAAACAAAAAAAAAGATGTAATGTCGCGTTACCATAGGGACGCTTATCTTAACAGTTTATTTTTAAATAGGGGTTGGGCAGACACCTATGGTGGTTAATTTATGTAATGAGTGATTTTTAAATTACTGTAAGATTGTTTATTTGCAAAATATTTAAGTATTACTTAAAATTTATCATAAAATCATCAACCTATTAACGTCCCACTGCTGGGCAGGGGTCTCCTCTCATTTGAGAGGGATTAGGCTATAGTCCACCACGCTAACCTACTGCGGGTTGGCAGACTTCACATGCCATCAAGACAAATCTCTCAAGCATGCAGGTTTCATCACGATGTTTTCCTTCACCGTTTGAGCTTGTGATAAATACGCACATAACTTCCGAAAAGTCAGTGGTGCGTGCCTTGGGTTCGAACTCGAGACCTTTGACGTCTCAGTCCATTGGTCACACCGCTAGGCTACCACAGCTCACCAAACAGCTATAATACAAATGAATAAATAAAAATTATATACGGAACATAGAAATCCTACAATTTCGCTCTTACCATTTTCCATTAGCAAAGATATCGAACTCCCATCCCACTGATTACGTCTTCATTTGATATTTATTTTTAATTAAGAAAAAAGGTACTGCAAACAGTGTTACCTAATTATTTTGTTGGTTATCTTAACAAATGATTTATTCATCCGCGGACTCTGCTGAGAGCTCTTTTTTTATTCGGCTTGAGGATAGATGGCCGTGGGGTGGTCTTGATTAATTAAATTATAAATTATTTTTGAATGATAACGGAAAAATATTGGTTAAGTTTTTGAATTAGAGGGGGCTCGGTTTACGATTATATAGATATAAATAACTGTATCGTTGGTTTAGTGGTCGTAAGTATGACTACTGAGTAAAAGATATTTGGTTCGATTCACAGGTCGAGCAAAGTGTTATTGGATTTTTTAAAGAAATTGTCAGTAGCAGCTCGGATTTTGGATTAGTGCCCGGTTGATGGCAATAGGCTCGCCCCCTATTACATATCGGTAAAATGTGGGGGTACATTAGTACACCTTTGCCTTATCGTTCAGGGAAGACAGGCGTGATGGTATGATGGTATGTTTTTATTGGAGTTATTAGTTACTTTGCAAAAGTAATAATGTTTTATAGGTACTGTCCTATTCAATGACACCGCGTTGAAGAATATTCATCCCAACTGTATAGGAAAAAGGTTTTTCTAATATTAATATGTATTTATGTATGTGTGTGTCCATCATGTCGCAGGTCGTCTTACAATACGTTTCTCCGAACGCAGTCTCGATTCTTACACTTGTCTGCTCCATCGATCGTCCGTCCGTCTGCTGACATGGCCGGCCCACTTCCGATTTGAAGAAGGTGGCTGGCAACGGATGGATGATGGGTGGGTGGCGCTCTTTGGGGGGCCTACGTTCAGCAGTGGACGGCAATAGGCTGATGTATATGTATGTGTAATTATCTCATATTAAATTACACCTCTCTAGTACTAAGAATCACCGAGCTATAGACTGAACAGACATCATATAGACAGGCTAGCAGGAATTCTAAAAACTAAAATCGCCCTAGCTATTGAACTAGGTGTATATATGTGATAAATATCGCACCCCGATAAGCGACTATGCATTAATTAAAACGACAAAACAAAATAACCGTTGACTTCAGTTGCAGTCAGAAATTCACACTATTCCAATGCAAGAATTAATTAAATACTGCCACTGTTTGTGTCTATAGAGATGTGCTGGAAAAGACATGGAATCGGTTTTTTTTCTAGTTAAACGCGCGTTACAAAATAAAGAAATAAATATAATTTATTCTGACAATCACAATACAAGATGAGATACAAACAATGAATTTAGGTAGTTCTTAAAGAAATTATACACTAAGATATAAATATATTTTTAAATTTTTATTAAGAAAGAAAAATTCATCCTCAGAATTGTCCAATCGATGTTGCTATGTCGCCGTAAGACATAAGTAACATAAAGAAGGCAAAATTCAACACATCAGGCGGATACCTCGGTGGCTCAGTCGGCAGAGCGTCTGGAATACCAATCCAGAAGACGCGGGTTCGAGTCCCGACTGAGGTTGAATTTTTCTTTCTTAATAAAAATTTAAGAATCTTAGTTAGAAATAGCAATAGCAAAATGTTGAAAGGTATGGTAATAAGGTAGGGCATTGCGAGATTTCTCTCTCAAATTGATTTTCCCGTCTGGCGTAGCGTGTCTGCAACAAACAGAGGCGTCGCTTGCACGTTGCTGATCCCGTTTCTCTTCTTTTTTGAAGGACCCCATGCTAAAATCGTTGGGCAAGATGACTAGGTAAGTAGCCTGTGGTGGACAGTATTATTAAATTAGAAGACACTCGTGCCCAGCCAGCAGTAGGACCGTAAATTGATTGATGTGAAAATCTACCAAATAATAATGATTATTTTTTAAGTCACTTAATGTTTAAAATAATAATGTTTTTTTTTTTATTATTCACTTTTTATTATTTATATTTTACATATTTAATTGGAACAGTGAAATTATATAGAATTAAAACCACAAAGTTTATATAACTCGGTTTATAAACAAAGAGTATTTTCGTAACTACGCTCCATAATCAAGTGTAGCCACATCTAGTAGGCCCGGTCCGTGGGCTAGCCCGGTAGACAGTGGGGCCATAAATTGAGGTGTGCTGTCAATTGCACCCGTCCGCCAATAGTTGCGGTTCGACGCCGGCCCGTGCATGTGCGGTGGCCGCGCAAAATTTTAACATGACATTTTAGCCTTTTTTGTGGACTTTTTGATATTTAAACTGGTAATGAATTATTGAATTTCTGTTTTTGTTTCGTTTTTTTTTTAAAGTTTGGTCTACTTATTTGTAATGTATTTGGTCCAGTTTTTTAAGGAAGACATAATGCTACCTTATTTTAAATTAGCAGTTCTAAACTTTCAAATCTTAGTTCGAATTTTTTTTCTTTGTTTTTTAGTTTATTTAAATTCACAAAACACATTACAATCATAGAAAAACTTAAATTAAAAGTACAATGTATTGATCTGGATTGTAACGCAACAAATATGTGGACACAGTAAAGTACAATTACCAAACAGATAGCAGCTCAACAATAATTAAGCAATATTACAAGCACAAAATAAGATCTTGACGCCTTTAAGGCTACTCAGGACCCACTGAGGCCCAACTGCTATGGAGGATGTCTATTACAATTTTACTATATGAGTCAAAATTATGATCAAAGATATCTAATACGACATTTAATTTAACCAAGTCGCCGAAATTAAATATAAAGCTTCAATAATTGTAGTCATTTTTATTAAACTTTTTATAGGATTTAAAACTACACATTCTCATATACACGAACAAAAAATTGTTAGAGAATCGAACTCGTACCACAATACTAATCGCCAAGCAACTATATGATTGTTAAAAATCCCGTCTAATAATACTTTCTTGTAAAACTATTTCAATGTGTATGTTTCATGAAAGTAAGAAATATTTGTTAAAACCAAAATAGATTATAATGTGAGCTAAATATTTTTACAGTATTTTTAACACACGCAACGTCTAATAATGATCGCTAATTTAAAGCTGCACTCACAGGCCTCGGTAGCGCAGTAGGCAGCGCGTAAGTCTCATAATCTTAAGGTCGTGAGTTCGATCCTCACCCGGGGCATATCTTTTTGAGTTTCTTATCTTGAAATGTTTTTCTATTAATACTTTAACAAACATTTTTTAAATATATAATGCTGCAGCTAAATGTATATTAATAGACGTTTTAAATCCAAAGCAGAAGATGGTTTTGTGATTGAACCAGACATTTTGATCGATAATGATTATTAAAACATCATGAATTTAAGGGCGATATTGCTATTAAAGCGAAATTGAAGGCGGTAAGCTCAAAAAAGTACAAACATACCATCACGCGTCATTCTCCGTAGAGGTAAGCTGAGGAGTACTAATATTATGTACTTACACATTGCGCCGGTATGTTTTAGATCCTATTTAATCGAAGACGAGTCTAATTATATTAATTGACTGACATTAAACTCCGAGCTCATCCTTAGGGTACCCGATAACATTGATGGACAAGCTTTCGGTTTGATACCCAATATCAAACCGAAAGCTTGTTCTTCTGCTATCTATATTAACCAAATTACTGTCCCACTGCTGGGCACGGGTTTCCTCTTTGGAGAAGGATTAGGCTATAGTCCACCACGCTAGCCTACTGCGGGTTGGCAGACGTCACACGCCACCGAGAAAATTTCGCAACCATGCAGGTTTCTTCACGATTAGTATTCTCCTTCACTCTTTGAGCATGAGATAAATACGCGCATAATTTCCGAAACATCAGTGGTTCGTCTTTGGGTTTGAACTCGAGACCTCTGATATCTTGGTCCGTGCCACTGGGCTATCACAGCTCATATATAAAATATAGCCCAGTAGTGACTAGACTATTCCTGAATATAAACTAGTTGTGAGTTTAAGGGTTTCTGACTGCTATAACGATTATAATAGTTGTTTTATTAAAAAATCAACAGATTCAGAACTAATAGGATCGTGGGTGCATAGCGTTCTGTAGTTTCTACCTACCCCGATGGGAAAAGGGTGTGAACCTACGTGTCTATGCATGTCAACATTTAGCTATTAATATTGACTTTTTAAATCCAATGTTGTAGTAGTTTTTTTACATGCTGTCGGTATGGACAGGTCAACTCCAAGCTGCACTGGTGTTTTTTTTTCAAAAGGCCATTTCAGACTGACCCTACATCGTTAGACTCACATGTTATAAAATCAAGCTACAAAATGCTGGAATAATCTTCCACCTCCGCTAAAAAAACCAGTCTCTAAAGCCACTTTTAAAAATCACTTCAAAAAGTATTTGTTAGGAAAGCAGCAAATGCTCTAGAAGTCTAGCGTCTACTATAATGTGATCTGGATTGGCCAAGAATCCTCTCTTATCTTCATGGATATTATTATTGTTTGAGTGGTGTATGAATTGCGTTATCTATATGCTTATTAATATTTATTCTACTCGGCTGGTATGTGTCTATTGTTTTTATTAATTATATTTATTATGTATGATACATATTTATTAATGTTGTTAACCTTATTTAAAATTTACTGTGTATATCTTCTCGTGTGTCACTGTAGCTATAAATTGATATTTCGCACCGGGTGCGACAGAAAATCAGCGCCACGCTGTCCAAGCGAGGCATTTATGCTGAGTCGTAGCCTTTTCACTGCCGCAGCAAATCTTTTTTAACTTATTATACTGTATAGTGCTAACTTTGTAGCAGTGAATAAATATTTTCTTTCTTTCTTTCTTTATAAACAAAAATGTTTGTACAGAAAAAAAAAAGATAAGGATTCTCTGAGTTTGTCCAGGCATTACTTGTCAGAGGTCGTCAGTTAGGAAATGCCGATGCCATCTAGGTCACTTGTAAAAGATCTATTCACAGAAATAAATATCATTTACTACACTTTACAGTTTCAAATAGGCATTAGACAAAATCACCAATAATGTTTCTATTTTTAAAGCTGCGCTTGGAGTCGTTATTTTCATTGTCGACCAAAATACGCCGAGAACAATATGAAGCTTCAGAAATTGTTCCCGAAAACGGCCATGAACTGGTTCATCGTTCCCATAGATACATCGCCATCAATCGTATTTAGCTGTAAATCAATTGATGACTCAAACAACACTATATGATTGGTGTGTGAACATCTCCAGTTTTTTAAAGTATGACCTAGTTTGAAATTAGGTACAATGTTCATTTTTGTATCTATATTTGTTCTATACCTACATATTTTCATTATAATTATGAGCAAAATGTCACTGAAATAATTAAAACATAAAATTTTGAAAACTGCTTGCCCTAAAGTAGTAAATTGTTTGTTTTTTTTTAAATAAAAATGTTGCCCCACACTAGGATTTTCTCCTGTGTCGTGGGTGCGTTTACAAACACATATTTTCACATACATATACTCCTTCGAAACGGATTGACGAATTTTTGACCGACTTGAGTTTTTGTGTATATTTGGCAGGTGTGAGAATCGGTAGTAGGCTATTTTTTACACCCCTAGGTGCTAAGAGTAGCCCTCTGCAGAATTTTGATTATTATATTTGAGACCCCGTTTTATTTCTTTATGATTTGACATCATAAAATAAAATAATCCGGATATTATGACGGCGCCATCTAGTTCCGTGGTAAGTGACGAGGCTTGTGTTACGGGTACTAGATGGTTGATATACTACATGTATACATTTTTTTTGTATATACATACATAATATATTTAAAATACAAAAAATTGTGTCTTTACACCAAATTTGACGACCCGTTTAGCTCAGCGGTAGTTAACGCTGCCTGCTGTGCTATGGGTCCCGGGTTCGAATCCCGGTAGGGACAAATCTTTGTGTGATGAGCATAAACATTTGTATCTGAGTCATGGATGTATCTATTATTATATGTACATAGTATGTATTTACAAAAAAAATATATGTAGTATATCAACCATCTAGTATCCGTAACACAAGCCTCGTTGCTTACCACGGAACTAGATGGCGCTGTGCAATAATGTCCGGAAATATCTATTTATTATTTATTATTTCTTTAGCCATTAAAAAACACATTATCATATTATACTTATTCACTTTTCGACTTCTTACTACAGTCATCAAATTGAGATTGATGGAATAGTGCAGGCAAATATCAGACGTTGGCCATCGGAGAAAATTTCTCAGGCATACTTAATATTCTAGCAATGTTTATCTTCTTACCACATGCTCAAACGGTTAAGCATAATGTCTATAAGAAATCTGCATGTGTGAGAGATTCTGTCGATGGCATGTGAAGTCTGCCAACCCGCACTAAGCTAGCGCGGTGGAACTGGAACTGGTTCGCTTAAACTCTCTCAAATAATATAATAGAAGACCTGTACAAAGTACAGTTCACTGACACCAACGCGCACGCAGTCAGCAGTTTCATGCTAACCCAAATCTTTACCTTTAATACCTATTAAAATTATGATATAGTTGTTGACGAACAGCCACCAACCAAGCCGCGTTAACTCGAACCATTTTACCATTACCATTTTACAGTTTAATATACCATTGTGTTTTCTATACCATAGTGTTTTAATATTATTTGTTGGAGTTACGCCGAACAAATTAGTCCTTCGAGCCGGATTTGATTCGTGCCTATCAGTGGGACAATAACTGCGTTGGTGATGATCAAACGAGTATTAATTAATACGCACATTAATTATCAATCACTAGAGTATAACTAGTATGTTCCAAATAATACTCACTGTTATTTAAATCACCGTTCCAAAATATCTTCAGTACAAATCACAGCAAATCATTTCATTCAGGAGCAATCGATTCATTGAGTATCAAATGCGATCACCGCTATATTTAGCAGTGGTCAATAGCTCGTTGATGGCATATGATCAACTGTTTCTATTAATAGAAAATGCATCAGTAACACGGGAGGACCGCGTGATGGTTTTATTGATAGTGGGCCCAAGGAACGATACTAGTACGGGAACCGTTCATTTGGGCAAGTACCCACAAATACTTCTGACGTGATATTTTTTTACAGACGTGACGTACTATAATTTAACTGAAAAATATATTTTTATACTTGCATCAATTATTTTGTTTGCTTTGACATTTGCTAGTTATGTTTGCTGCTGGTTTAAAATAAGTAATCGTATTTAGTTTTCACGGTTCTTGTCATGGGAATATGACACAGATAAAGACATAATTTTATGACTATCCGCATTTCGAATCATTGACCACGTCCATGGTCATGATCAAACTTATTACTAACGGGAAATTTGTAAAAAATATTTATATTTCAATGAATTTAGTTCATGGGTTGTTTGTCAAATATGTTTTATTCGTATTAAAGTTCATTTCTTTTTGGGGTTACAACACTAATACCTACTATTACTATGTACATTGAATCACGCAGAACCAACTTATGCAGGATAATCAAAAAAATTAAAATAACATGTAATAATTTAGTTCCTTAAGTATAATATATTCAATTTCAAATTAAAAATTAAATGATTTTCTACCAATAAAAAATGTTGAAAAACTGTCTCTACCTTAGAAAAAGTGGATTTTATTGATAATATTATTCAATCTTGACATTTCAGATCCCTTTTCAGCATACTGGCTGTTGTAAAGAATTTAAAATGTCGAGATTAAAACAAGAGGTGTGTATAGGTTAATCCGTACATAAATAGTTATATTTCAATATGTTATATTCGTGTAAAGAGTAAGTTATGCATGGTATATAAAATACACCTCACACGTCAATACATATTTATTTATAATCAATGTTACCCCAACAAAAAATGCCCTAAACAAGAACATACCGTATGAAATCGATAGCGATCAACATTAGGCTTGTTATAGCAATGGCGACACGCATCGTATCATAACTAACTTGTGAACAATTAAGATACGGTACATATTTCATGCAATATTTGTTCAGTCATGTGATGTCTTGCTCAATCGAGAAGTAAAAAAACAAGTTTGAAACACACGCGCTGTATAGGGTTTTAAAGTCGCAGATAGTTGGTCGGCTATTACTTGGTAAGTTGTACTTAACTGAGATAGTTATATTTACAGTGATAATAATTTGACGACTCGGTGGCGCACTGGCTGAGCTATCGGCTTGTGCGTCACGGGTTGCGGGTTCGATCCCCGCACGGAGCAAATATTTGTATGTCCTACAGGTAGTTATTCTGTGTCTGGTCTGGGCGTTTGTGTATGTGAAAATATGCGTTTGTAAACGCACCCACGACACAGGAGAAAATCCTAAAGAGGGCACGATTTAAAAAAACACGATTTTATAAATACTACTTTGATTTTGTACTTCTTAATTTCCGCTGAAACCTAATTAATAGACGGAAAAGGGATACTTTGAAAGATAGACCGGACATAGGAGATATGGCTACAAGCTATAATGGTACCCTTTCTTAATTCTATAATGAAGTTGGCCTTTATGGTAATAGAGTTTTTTTAACTGTTCCGTAACTGGCCGAATGCTGAGCAAAAAGTATGGGGTTGAATTCCCAGGTTAGGCAAAAAGTTATAAGGTTTTTCTATGAAATTCTTAATAGCAGCTCGGAGTTTGGATTCGTGCCCGGTAGATGGCAATAGGCGCGCCTCCTATAACATGGGACCTAAAAACATACCGGTGAAATGTGGGTGTACCTACATTAGTCCACCTCTGCCTAACCTTTCGGGGACGACAGGCGTGATGAACCTGGGAATCGAACCCAATATCTCTTGCTCGGCAGTCGCACTCTACGACCACTAGACCAACGAGGCAGTTACAGAATGTATTATTTAAATATTATTAACATCACAATAAAATATCACTTAATATAAGTATCAAGTAAAGAAGAAATAGATGATACGATTAAAACAAACTGATAGCTATTAAAATTTTTGTAGGCGCCTACGCACACCTATCAGCTACCAGCCAAACGACAAAAAATACATATATAGAATAAATAAATAAATATTTCTGGACATTATGACAGCGCCATCTAGTTCCGAGCCAAGCAACGAGGCTTGTGTTATGGACTACATATTATGTATCTATATACTTTTTTTTTTGTAATTATATACATATTATACATAGATACATCCATGACTCGGATACAAATGCTTATGCTTATCACACAAACATTTGTCCCTACCGGGATTCGAACCCAGGACCCTTAGCACCGAAGGCAGTGTTAAGTACCGCTGGACTAATTGGGTCGTCATATGTCATGTACTACATTGAAAATTATAATTTGACGAGCGGATTGGCGCAGTAGCTGAGAGGTCGGTTTATGCGTCACTATGGGCTGCGGGTTCGATCCCCGCACAGAGCAAATATTTGTAAGATCTACAGGCAGTTGTACCGGATCTGGGCGTTTGTGTATGTGAACATTTTTTTAATAAATAAACAAAAAATTCGTTGTTGCTACGCATTCATAGCTGTTAATATTTCTTAATTTTAGTTCTTACTTAATTATAACAGTAACAAACAAGTACAGTTGACAGCAGGTCAACCTATCCAAAACTGTCAAATTTTCCCAACTAAACATCACCTTATTACTTTGTTATAAAGTTGAAAATCTATCAAATAAATTTGACAGATTGTGGTAGCTTGATGAGCTGGCCACTGTACCTAACAATTAACCTTCCAACATTGTATATTCTTGGAATCTCTAAATCAAGCTTTCTACAGAACAGGCCAAGCCTAACGTAGGAAGTCTTAGAAACATCAATTCATTTGTAATCTAAATTAAGCATAGTGTAGATCTAAGTACTTATGTAAAGAACTTGTATTACTTGAAGACAATAAAGAACATTATTATTATTATTTGTTGTCCCACTGCTGGGCACGGGTCTCCACTCATTTGAGAAGGATTAGGTTTTAGCCCATCTATCTAGGCTTCACACGATGTTTTCCTTCACCGTTTGAGCACGTGATAAAATATTTTATAAGTTTGTACTGTTTATATCTTATAGATTTTTCATCTTAACGAAAGAATATTAAACCAACGTCACAATTTTTACCTTCATCAACATTTTCAAGATCTTTTTCTGGCTTTTTTTCTGAGTTAGGCAAAAATATTACTTGCTCCTTTAATATGGATTCGGTTTTAGGTCCCTTCATCCATTCAGCGATCTCTTGCAAACTCTTGTCTTTGGTTTCAGGTAAAAACTTATAGATTAACAATACAAATATCGAAGTAGAAACACCATAAAATAGGAATGCGCCATCTGTGCCCCAGTGCTTAAAGATGTATGGAGAAACTTTAACTAAAGTACCTAAAAGAATTTTCAAGCACAAATCTATGCAACATGATGAGAGACCCCGAGACTCTATAGACACTAATTCCCCTGAAATTGTCTGTGTCAATATGACAGGACCACCACATATGCCTATAGAATATCCAACTAACAAAAATATTGCTACGTAATTATTTTCACTAACAACTGCTAGTCTAATTAGAAATGCGTATAAAGCTATTGATAGTAAAAATGCAATTCCTATTAATGTAGAACCTATAAGCAGTTTTCTTCTTGGCAATATTTTTGCAATGACACATCCAATATACATACAAAGTACTGTAACACCGTCCAATATCAACATGGCAGTATAGGCTGACATCTCTTGGCCAGCTGTTATTTTACCAATTATATCTAAAGCGTAAAAACTAAATACAACTTTACCGGAGAATACATATAAAAGTTGTACAATCAAGCTAAGAATCAAAGGCTTGTAAAATTGTTTGGACGATATTACATTGCAGTATTTCGCAACAAATTGTTTTAGCTGGAAATTCTTTGGTTTTTCATTTAATTTCAGATTCTTTTGATAGTATATCAGCTTTTCCAAATCTGCTTCTGTCTGTGTGTCTTCCCCCATCATCCATTTGTATGACTTCGCACAGTCTTCAAACCGTTGCTTCGTTGCTAACCAAAATGGGGATTCTGGTAATATAAAAGCTATTATCAAGCTATAGACACTGCAGACTATGCCAACAAGTCCAATGTTTCTCCAGTGGAAAAACGTTCCTATGGCATTAGACATAAAGATTCCCCAGAAGAGAGTAGCAGATTTGGCAGTCAAGAAAACCCCTCTATATACTGGCGAGGAGTATTCAGTAATGATCATGACTGATACGGTGAAGTGGGAACCAGTGTTGATGCCGTTGATGATCTCGCTGATGATGATGTGCTTGACTGTAGTGCTGAAGTAGAAGACTACGAAGCTGACTAAGTTGCTCACACAGACAAATGTGAAGGTATATTTTCTTCCGATGTATTTCATGAGAGCAGGCAGTATGAAGGCCCATGGGACACCAGCGTAGACCATGATGGCAGCTGGAAATAAAAGAGAGGATTTATTTATACATTGGGATAAGTATATTATTGAAATTTATATAAAAAATAATTTGGATTCATGCCCGGTTGATGCCAATATGATCGTCCCCTATTACATCGTATAGGTCCTATGTAATAGGGGTGAGCCTATTGGTAAACATACCGGCAAAATAAATTATTTATTCATTAGTTTATAATTTGTGTTAAAAAAAATTAAATTAGAAATTCCGTCTACTGCAATATAGAATTATTTGTAATAAACAGTCGGAAGAACAGATGAAGAAGTTATTGCGCCGTTTGTATTCCGCTTAGCAAAAACACTAGGAAGCGAAGAAGTTTAGGCGTTTTTGAAAGCTGTCTTTACAATCAATCATCATCATCATCATTTGACGACCCAATTAGTCCAACTGTAGTTAACACTGCCTGCTGTGCTATGGGTCCCGGGTTCGAATCCCGGTAGGGACAAATGTTTGTGTGATGAGCATAAACATTTGTATCCGAGTCATGGATGTATCTTTGTATAATATGTATGTATTTACAACAAAAAAAGTATGTATGTAGTATATCAACCGACTAGTATCCATAACACAAGCCTCGTTGCTTAGCTCGGAACTAGATGGCGCTGTGTCATAATGTCCAGGATTTTTTATTTATTATTAAATTTTTATCATCATCAACCCATTAATGTCCCACTGCTGTAATCCACCACGCTAGCCTACTGCGGGTTGACAGACTTCACATGGCATCGAGACAAATCTCTCAAGCATGCAGGTTTCCTCACTATGTTTTCCTTCACCGTTTGAGCATGTGATAAATACGCACATAACTTCCGAAAAGTCAGTGGTGCATGCCTTGGGTTCGAACTCGAGACCTTTTGACATATCAATCTACTGGTCACACCACTAGGCTACCACAGCTCGTAGATTGTAGACAATCAAAACAAGCCAATAGAGTTACAATTTGATTTTGAAGAAATCCTATTCTCCATCATCACCACATTGACCCATATACAATCTTCTAACTTAAAAGAAGAATAGATCGGGCAGGCACTAGAAGATTCTTATTTATTTAACCTAATTCATATTGATTTCTTAAATTTACGTGAGCATTTAATTCCGCTGGATGAAGGTGGCGTAGCACCGGTTGTCGTGACGATACTTGGGGAAATCCTATGTCCAGCAGTGGACGTCTAACGGTTGATATGATGACGTAAATATTTGACATCAAAAGAAAATTATTTTTGATAACCGCGGTATATTGATTTTTGCCCGTAATAAATAAAATGAAGTATTTCTATTTTTTATACCGACGTTTCGGATCCTTTACAGCATTCATAGTCACGGGTAGACAGGTGTTAATATCTTGATCCTACAATTACTTACACCTAACTAAGGCAAATAAAAACGTCAATTTTCCCATGACTTCTATTCTCATATTAATATTAAACATTGTAAACTAAAACCAATTATTTTGTAATTTTCATCTAAAAGAGTTTCCTGGCGGTTCCTCTCCATAAGACCTACTTTTTAGAAGTGCCTGTCACAAAAACATTTGATTTTGACTGTGACTTTGAACATAAATGAAATAATATAAATAAACGACGATAAAATCTATCCTTACAAAAATCAATCAAATCATTCAATCAATTATGTTATCTTATCTTTGAACAGTTTAATAGTATTTTAAACTATTCTAATTACATACAAATCTATTTTAATAAGTAGTTCTTATCTTTTGACAATCATACAAGTATAAATAGGCTCTATATTATTGTGGAAAAAAAAACGGCACGCGCTTGATTTTAAGATAACGAATACATACTACAGATAAGATAAAGAGATGGTAGCTGTAACACCAGTGGCAAATATACAGGCCATTGAAATTTAAAAAAAATGTGTTTATTAGTGTACACACGTAAGAAGTGAAACTGCTTTATGACATCATTTTTCGAAAAATGATTTACTATTTACAACTTCACAGAAATTGGTTGAATAAAGCTAAATTAGATAAAGTTTATGCAAAAGGCTTTTATTATCATAGACATACATTGGTTAAACTAATTGTTTTCCAACTGTATTTTATGACTATTGATATAATGATGGTATCTACTCGAATAACATTGAATTTAAAAAGAGCGTTTGAATTAATAGTCTTCAATTTGTAGCCCTGTCAGTTCCAAATAATAGTGGGAACCAATCATAATCTTCTATTTATCAAAACGTCGATGTCACAACCAATAGCAAGTTCTCAATAGAAAAACAAATGGTCTTGGTGTATTGGAAAAAGGTATAGTTTTCAGTTGTCAAACAAACATCATGTTGGTATGGTTACCTATTCAAATAAATATGGCGCGTAACGCAAAAATGTTACACAAATTTTTTTTCCAACCCCGATAAAGAAGTTTCACTTCAAAACACCCAAATTTCAATAGAGAAGATGGCAGGGTATTTCCACCTGCTTGGAACCCCATCATAGACTCTATTAAATCGAATTCCAAGAACTAAACTGCACGACCGAAGGAGACAGTGTGCTCGTTCTGTGTAAAAAGGAATGTCAATAATAAATAAAAATGTAAGGTAGCTGTTAGTAATTATAACTTCAAGACGACCACCTAAGTCGGCCCGTGACCATGGATGCTGTAAAGGATCCGAATAAAGGATACCGCGATAAAATCCGTAAAAAAGGTAGTTTTATTTGAATATACACTGGACTGTTGTCCCCGAAGGGTTAGGCAGAGGTGTACTAATGTATACCTACATTTCGCCAGTATGTTTTTAGGTCCTCTATACTAGGGAGCGAACCTATTGCCATTTTCGGGCACGAATCCAAACACCGAGATGCTACTGAGGTATTTTTAGTAGAACATCAATAACACCTTGACGACCCAATTAGTCCAGCGTTAGTTGACACTGCCTTCTGTGCTATGGGTCCCAGGTTCGAATCCCGGTAGGGACAAATGTTTGTGTAATGAGCATAAACATTTGTATCCGAGTCATGGATGTAGCTATGTATAACATGTAGGGATTTACAAAAAAAATATATATACCTATATGTAGTATATCAACCAACAAGTGTCCGTCACACAAGCCTCGTTGCTTAGCTCAGAACTAGATGGCGCTGTGTCATAATGACCGGGAATATTTATTTATTTTGCCCGACCTGGGAATCAAGTCAGCAGTCGATCATTTGCGAACACTAGACCAACGAGGCATTTCCAATAACGTATTTAAAGTAACAATAATTTTGAAAAAAATAAGACTAAAGGTTCAAGGAAATAGGCCAGGGATGGCCAACCTTCTGGCGAGCCACATGCGGCTCTTTGAAGGATTATATTTGTGTCTCAAAAAATTTAGTTAAAATCGTACCTGTGGCTCGCGAAAAAATTGCAAATTATGAAAAATAACACTGTCTATCAAGCAGGTCTTGATCTAATCATTAGGAGGGTATTTTCCATAAACGCCACGCTTGACAGGCGGGTTGGCGATCGCAGATAGTGGGCGTAATAAAATAAAATACGCGGAGGGAGCTGCTGCCCCCTTCTATGCCCCTGAAATAGGCTTTATGATATGCTAGGACAAAGTTAGACTGGATACTCACGTATCCAAGACGCTGTGGATTCACTGATAGCTTCTTTAGACCCAGCCTCCTTCCTGATCTGTGGGATGAAGACTGTTGCAGATCCGAAAAACATCCCCATAATGAAGTAACAGGTCCATCCACCGCTGCTGATCAGCATCTGGAATTAGAAAAATATGAATTTTGTTTTAATACTTAAGGCCGATTCCACCAAAATCAAATAATGTTTGTGTGATGAGCATCAACATTTGTATCCAAGTCATGAATGTATCTATGTATAATATGTATGTATTTACACACGAAAAGAAGTATATATTATGTAGTATATCAATCATCTAGTATCCCTAACACAAGCTTCGTTGCGTAGCTCGGAACTAGATGGCGCTGTGTCATAATGTCCGGAGATATTTATTTATTTATCCCCAGCAACACAGTTCTGTCTGTTAATGAATTTAACGATTCTATACAATATAATAATGAATCTAATCAGTACTTAGTTTGTCAAATGGCTATTATTATGTGAGCCAGCATACACAAACCCATTTTACCAATAAAAAAATATATAATTATGTATATTATAACACACAGTAATAAATTCATATAAAAGTTAATATATTCAGGAATATGTTTATGATCGTATGATTCAATGACACACTAGACTACTGCTTATCCTATAAAGGCATGATTAAGATCTATTTGTAGCTATTTCGTAAATTAATAAACGAATATAAAATTATTATTTCACTATTTATAAAACAGGTTAATTATTGGACCAGTCTTTTTATTCTTTTACTAGAAACAATATATATCTCTGTGTTATATTCGCATTGATTAAAACTTTACAAGTGACTGCAATATTTTTTTTATATTTTGTGAATCTACGTCATCATTATCATTATCATCCACCCAATTGTTGTCCCACTGCTGGGCATGGGTCTTCTCTCATTTCAGTGGAATTAGACTAAAGTCCATCACGCAAGCTTACTGCGGGTTGGCAGAGTTCACATGCCATCAAGAAAACCTTTCAAGCATGCAGGTTTCCTCACAATGTTTCCCTTCACCGTTTGAGCTTGTGATAAATATGAACATAGCTTCTGAAAAGTCAGTGACGCGTGTCTTTGGGTTTGGACTCAAGTCCTGGGATTTCTATAGTCCACTGGTCACACCACTATTGGCTATTGCAACTACATATATGTACCTAGGTAAAAAAAAAATGATTTCGTGTGATCTTGGTAAGAAAAAAATTAATTTATTATTTTATTTGGACAACAGTGTTTCCGTGACCATGGACGTTGTTAAGAATTGAAACATCGAGATTAAAACAATATCCATTTACCTCAATAAAAACTGTCTATAGTAGTTTTATTACCATGTGGGTATAATATTCTCGAAGTGTAAAAAAATACTCCATCATTATTTTTATGTAAAACAAAATATGTTTATTTCTTAAATCGTTTTCCGACACTAGGGTTCCTGTGTCGTGGGTGCAATTACAAACACATATTTTCACATACACTAACGCCCAGACCCGGAACAACTACCTGTAAATCGTAGAAAGATTTGATCCGTGCGGGGATCAAACCCGAAACCCGTGATGCACAACCCAATCGCTCAGCCACTGCCCTAGCGAGTCATCAAGTTAATTTCATTCATTCATCTGTTGACGAGTCGTGAGATTAATATATTTATTCATCAATTATCCCACAGTTAGGCAAAGATATCCTTTTTAACCGACTTTAAAAAGGAGAAGGATATCAATTCGACTTTTTTTATGTTTGTTACCTCATAACTTTCGACTTGGTGAACCGATTTTGATGATTCTTTTTTTATATGAAAGCTGGTTCTTCCTGTGTAGTCCTATAAAAAATGGTGAGGATCTGATGAGTGGATCCTTGGGAAATCGAGAGAAACCCTCAAATTTTCTACGTAGATGACTCGTTTATTGTTCAACCTATTACATACCATCACGCCTGTCGTCTCCGAAAGGTTAGACAGAGGTGTACTTATGTACACCAACGTTTCGTTGGAATGTTTTAGGTCCCATGTAATAGGGGGCGAGCCTGTTACCATTAACCGGGCACGAATCCAAACTCCGAGCTGCTACTGGGAATTTCACTGAAAAACCCAATAACACTGCTCGACCTGAGAATCGAACCCAGGACCTCTTGCTCGGCAGTCGCACTATACGGCTAACGAGACCTATTACAACAAAACTATTACAGACTTTAGTCCATCATGCTAGTTCGGCACAGGTTGGCAGAATTCACACGTTACCAGGAAAATATTCCATGGTTTTTTTACCGTATAAGCACTTGCCTCGATGTCAAGGTCTTTGAGATCGATCCAATAGTCCAATGAGTGTATCACGAGGCTAAATACTATCTTATCAAATGATTAGGAATTATAGATACGTAATTACTAACACCAAAATATTTTTATTTTTATGTCAACAGTCTTTTTAATATTTTTCTTTGTATAATCATACAGTACCTATCGACTCCTGAAGAACACATTTGTTAATTCGATCTCAAGGTCTCCACGAGACAGGCTAGTCCTAGTGTGGAGACCACTAGTCAACATTTTCTTAGGTATATTAAATAAATTAGATGTAATTCAATTTAATTTTAGTACCTACCTAAGGAAATGTATTAAGCAAATTGTTTTACGGAAATAAATGATTATTATTATTATTATTATTATTAATTTTAAAATGATTATCCCTATTGAATCAATAGGGATAATATTTTAAAAATTAATAATAATAATTAGGGTATAAATTATATTAATTTATACCCTAATTATTATTTTAAACCTTAATGAAGATTGGTGACATTGCTAAGGTTCTTATTTTATTTCCTATATAATTATAGTACTGTGTCTTATAATGAGCTGTGGTGGCCTAGTGGTGTGACCAGTGGACTGACATGTCAAAGGTTTCGAGTTCAAACCCGGGCACGCACCACTGACTTTTCGGAAATTATGTGCGTGTTTATCACATCAAACGGTGAGGGAAAACATCGTGAGGAAACCTTGCTTGAGTGATTTTCTTGATTGCATGTGAAGTCTATCAACCCGCAGTAGGCTAGCGTGGTAGACTATAGCCTAATCCCTCTTAAAAGAGAGGAGACCCGTGCCCAACAGGACAATCTTGGGTTGATGATGATGTGGCTTGTAATATAAGCAATAAATTGGAGCTAATTGTTTTTATGGGAAACCATGTGAGAGCCTAATGGCGTAACCAGTAGACTGAAAGGTCTCGAGTTCAAGCCCAAGTCGACCACTGACTTTTTGGAAGTTATGTGCGTATTTATCACATGCTCAAACGGTGAAGGAAAACATTGTGAAGGAGACTGCGTACTTAATAGGTTATTACGATGGCGTGTGAAGTCTGCCAACCCGCGGTAGGTAGCGTCATGTACTATAGCCTAATCTTTTTCAAATGAGAGATCTGTGCCAAGCAGTGGAACAATAATATGGTTGTTGATGATGATGTTTATTATGGGAGTTACTGTTGATGGAAGAAAAAATCAAATTATTTAAATACCTTTTTAAGACCCACGCACGACCGAAAGAAAAAAGGGCGATAACATGTTGTATTAAAATAAAGGTATTTATACGATATAAGTAGTATATTATTGGGCATTCTACCCCACCTGCCGTTCCGGCTTCGCCTCCACTTCGGTGGGATAGAATGCCCAATAATATACGATCGAATCTTGTCCGCTTCGACATTACGTACCTGTTTATTTCGTTCACTGTCACTGTCTGTACGTCACATCACTTCGTTGAATCACAATGATAATTCATTATTTACTTGTTCAAACGAGACGGAATGCCTAACGGCGTACAATTACACAATAAAAAGATTACCGACGAATAAGCGCGAATCGTTCATCGCAACGTGATATAGACCGTTGAAAACTTATAATAACATATTGATAAACACAATATAACTGCCTCGTTAGTCCAGCGGTCCTAAGCGCGACTGCAACGCTAGAGGTCCTGGGTTCGATTCCTAGGTCGAGGAAAGTGTTATTGAGTTTTTCTGTGAATTACTCAGTATCAATCAGCTCGGAGTTTGGAATTGTGATAAAAAAAATTGTGATGTGTTTTAATTTGTGATGTGTTACGTTGTGATGTAAATTTAGATACTACGATCGAGTTTGCGTTAACATTTAACGCGAACGAACAACAGTACCAACTATCAAAGTTGTAACCAGACTAGAGACGAAATTCATCGCTCTAGCGGGAATCGAACCCGCAACCTTTGACACGAAAATCTGATACACAAACCTTCGCGCCAAATCTGGTCGTCGTAATAGCTATGAAATAAAACAACATAATGTTATCATGAAATCATCATTATATTTTGAAGTTAAATAACATTATACTTAAATAAACTGTAATGTATAATATTAAGTAGTAAATATAGGTTGTTCGTCAAACAACGTATCAGCTGACCGCATGAAGTCTTGAAGTTTGCGCCACTGAACAGAATCCTCATTCGTTTGGAACTTGACTCGTACTAGTGCCTTTTTCCACAGCTCCATGGACTCGGTATCTCGCGCATCACTCGTCCTGTATATTTTAAAATCAACATAGTAGTTGCCAGATGTAGCATTTGATCGCCGTTCGTTACCATTAGCAACTCGATTCACGAAGAACGAAGATAGAACAGGATAACCTGTTGTGGATTCGCCGCGCTCACGACTTAGACCGAAGATGTCCAGAGTCTTAGATTTTTTGCTAGAACAAAAGAATAAACATCGTACCATCACACAACCATATAAAACAATACTTCAACCTACATGTTTTCCTGTTTCTTTAATAAATAACCATCACATAAATAAACAAAATTATATGTATTCAGTTTAAGAACTTCTTAATATATTTATTACATAGGCAGCCAAACCAGCTACATGTACGTAATGTATAAAAGATTGTAATATAACTTTATATGTATACACTGTGAATGTTGAATGAAACCAAGATAGAGCGATATCGCATTCCTTGAAACACTGGACATTGAAATCATTATAGCTGTTAACGTGAACGCATGATTAAAAAAAAATATTATTATTTATAAGTATAGCTCGTATGTCGTAGGTTATATTCACTTGAGTAAATTTATGAAGATTAAATAAGTACCTTGTAGTGGTAGGTGATTTTTTCAATGCTTTGCGCTTTCCAGTTACTGATTGACTGCGATTAGATTTATCTTCATGCACCTTCGACGACTCTTGGTAAACTTCACTTTCAGACTCGGACCTAAAAAAACAATTATGTAAGATTAACGGTTAAATTAAACAGATTAAATTTTATTGACAGTGAGATAAGTTCGTGATCATAATGGACATATTAGTTGCAGAAAGTAATGAAATCTAATAATTTTAAAATAAAGAAATAAGGAATTTAAGTATGTATAAACAATCTAAAGAAAGTAGCGTAAGTACTCAATTTATTGGGAGGTTTAAAGTAGAATTAAAGTAAAATTAAAGAATATTTTATAAGTCAGTAAATAACCTGAAAGCAGAATAATTAAGTTAATGTTCATACTTACATTTTATTAAGCTATTTGAATCGCTTCTCTGGGCTATGGCGTTGTGGAAACCGCTCTGAACTGCAGACTGTAGACTCTAGTCTGTATTACTACTAACACTACTATCACTGTATACTGGTCTTGATGATGAACCAACTCTTGTAGACGCGAACTCGAATTTGTTAAATGTTTATGAAAAGTATAGCTTTTATACTAATCGTTCAAAATTAATTAACTAAGAATTTTATCACAAAAAGCATAGAAGTAATGATGCACATAGGACTTTCTAGTAAATTGCTTGTCTAAAAATAAAATGTTGCATTTTTATAATGTCGATGTAGCTAAATTACTTAGGGCTGACACACTTACATTAAGTTGATTCATTAATAATAAAAGTATAATATAAGTAAGTACTTAATTTGTACACATGCACAGGCACACCTATACACAATTATTTAACTTTCCTACTTTAACCACAAATCTAATTACAGTATAGTTATGTTTGATAAGTCAAATAAATAATCTGTGTTTTTATGTGATATGGCAGAAAAATATATTTAATAAAACTGTCTCATAAGTGGTTAAGTGCAACTGCAATGGTTTGATTCCTTTGTGGTTTAGTGTTATTGAGTTTTTGTATAAAATTCTCAGTAGCTACTCAGAGTTAACATAACAGCTAAGTATTGTAGGTGTACATCCCTACTGATTTACTGACTGTGCTATAAAAAATGATGATATGAATTTGGAACGGAAGACACGTGTAAGCGATGACGATATTAATTGAAATATAATATTTAATTTATTTGATTAGTAATCGAACACCTTTACTTGAATTACGTATTATTTGTTATAATGAATAATACATAATTCAAGTAAATGTGTTCGTAAAACTTAATCATATACTATTAAATTAGTAAAAATCGAAGATAGTTATTTTATATATCGCATTTTTCTGTATAAGTAGTATTCTGTAGAACAGAATACATGAGTAAATAAATATACGACATCTCGATATTGTTCTTTGAAAATAGTAAGGTAATTATTAAACTATATTATTTAATTTTTTATTCCTATTTACTTACAAATAGCTTGTAGTGATAACCAGAGTATGTCCATACCATAATAAAATAAACCTTAGTTATGTTAATTAATTATTTTTTATTTTATTATTATTCTTTATCGTCAAGAAATTTTTAATATATAAATTTTAAATTTAATGTTTGTATTTTCAGAGTTATTTGATGCCTTACAACATCTTGGGGTAATGAGATTTATTGATAAACTGCTTCTGCGGAGCACGACATTTTGGAGATATAAATTTTATAATAGCTGATCAATATTGTGCATAAACTTGAAGGTACATATAATTATTATCAATATCTACTTAAGCCTAGTATTTTATTTGTTATTTATGCATATTTTCTAATGCCTTTGTATTATTTTCAGGATATATAAAGACTAACTACTTACTACGGCACTAAGATGACCTACGTGAAGATTTGATTAATATTTTTTTGTTTAACCTAGACTGAACAAAACGTACTGAGAGAAGCTGTGCTGGAAATAATCTTCTACTTCGCTTAATATTTAAGGTATATTTATATTGTTGTGTGCAACTTTAATCCGTTATTTTGATATACTGAAAATGCCTCATTGTTCGGTTTGCAATATACATATAGATAGACGTTCGTGGACTGGTCATTTACGAACTAATAAACATAAAAATAATAATGCTGTAACAATTAATGATAACGTTCAAATCCTTAACTCTGCGTTTAAAGGGCGTATTGTTAGTTACCGTATTATTGCGTGTAACAGCGAAGCAGTAAATTTGCCCGAATTATTTTTCAATGATATTCATGATCAAGTGAAATGTTTAATTGATGATTCTCTCAAAAAATATACAGCGTTAAAAATTAATTTTGAACTTTTTTCTTTATTCTTAATGTACAAAAATGATGTACAAGAGTTAAAATCTTTTGCGACAAAAAACTTTGCTATACATTTTAATTACGAGTTTGAAACTCTTTATAATACAATTACTACTACGTTATTGAAAAAAATTTAAGAGTTTCAGGAGAGAGACAGTGGATGGACGTTTCTTAGTAATTCCCATTTAGAAATTAATATCAATAAATATCAACCACTCAGCGGCTCTTTTTATATAGATTTACCTAAATTTATAAAAACCAAAAAAGCTTGCTTGAATATCAAAAACAAGGATGATTATTGTTTTTTGTGGTGCATAGTGGCCGCCTTATATCCTACAACTCGTCATCCTGAACGAGTAACATCTTATCCACATTTTCGAGACGTTTTAAATGTTAAAGGTGTTTCATTTCCAATATCGTTTTCGGATATCTCTGTTTTTGAAAAAAATAACCCATTTTTAAATATATATGTGTATGGTTTAAAAAATAACAGGGTAATAATTGGCCCCCTTTACAAACCTGAATTAGTTAAGAGGGGTACAACAATGAAGAGCATTCACTTACTGTTCCTAGAAAATCATAAATCATCTCATTATTGTCTTATAAAAGATTTGCCACGTCTTGTTAAAAATCAGATAACAAAACATCATAGCAAATTATATTTCTGTGAAAGTTGTTTATTGTTCTTTCCTACCCTTGAACAGATTGATAAACATTTGTGTGGAGGGATCGTTACTGTTTTACCAGAAAAGGGGAGTGTGATTAAATTTAAAAATTATGATAGAAAAGAAAATGTTCCCTTTGCTATCTATGCCGATTTCGAAACATTGTTAAATCCAATTTCCGTTCTTGAATCTGACACCGCTACTACGTCATGTTTACAACAACACGTACCTGCGGCATTCGCTTACAACATTGTTTCTTCATTAAATTATACTTTTGACGATAGTTTTAAAAGTTATCGCGGTATAGATTGTGTTTCAAAATTTATCGATTTTCTTACATCTGATGTCAAAAAAATTTATAAAATTTTAAATCAAAATCATGTAATGATATTTACAGAAAAAAATGCGTCTGATTATAAAGAAGCTTCTATCTGTCATATATGTGAAAACCTCTTATGGACAAATAAAGTTAGAGACCACTGTCATATAACCGGTAAATACCGTGGAGCCGCCCATAGACATTGTAACCTACAATTTAAAATACCTAAATTTATACCTATATTTTTTCACAATTTATCAGGGTACGATTGTCATTTATTCATAAAGAAATTAGGCGAAATGCCAGGTAAATTGAATATTATACCCAAAACCAAAGAAAAATATATTTCTTTTTCTAAATTCCTGCAGGTCACCGATAATGATTATGTACAACTCCGGTTCTTGGATTCATTTCATTTTTTAGGAGCTAGTTTAGACAAACTTGCTAAAACCATACCAATTGAGGATTTTATAAGTTTACGATGTCACTTTCCCGAAAATAATCGATTCAAATTACTTGCACGAAAAGGTGTATACCCTTATGATTATATGACTAGTTGGAAATGTTATGAAGAAACAATGTTACCGGCTAAACGGTATTTTTTTAGTTGTTTAACGAATGAGGAGATTTCAGATAAAGATTATAAACATGCTAATTTAGTGTGGAATGAGTTTAATATACAAAATTTAGGTGAATATACTGATTTGTATTTGAAAACCGATGTTCTTTTATTGACTGATATATTTCAAAATTTTCGTAAAACCTGTAAACAGCATTACAAACTTGACCCAGCGTTTTACATAACCGCGCCTAGTTTATCTTTTGATGCGATGTTAATGAAAACAGGTGTTCAGCTTGAACTTGTTTCTGACTTAGCTATCGTACGAATGATTCAAGATGGTATTAGAGGTGGATTGTGTATGTGCTCTCATCGCTATTCGAAGGCTAACAATAAATATATGAAAGATTGTGATGTAACAAAACCGCAGTGTTTTATAGCTTATTTAGACTGCAATAATCTTTATGGTTACAGTATGTGTCAACATTTACCTTATTCCGGATTTAGATTTTTAAATCAAAATGAAATAGATAAATTAAATGTGGAAAGTATTACAGATCATTCAGAGTGGGGTTACATATTAGAAGTAGATTTATTGTACCCTGAATATTTACACCAGGAGCATGATGACTTACCTTTTTGTCCTGAAAAATGCATACCACCTGGAGGAAAGACGAAAAAACTTATTTCAAATTTGTATAATAAATACAATTACGTTATTCATTATATTCACTTAAAGAAGTGTTTGGAACATGGCCTTATCTTACGTAAAATCCATAGAGTCATTACATTCAGGCAAAGTGCATACTTGAAACAGTATATTGAATTAAATACTCAATTGCGACAAAAAGCAAAAAGTGTATTTGAACAAGATTTTTTCAAGTTATTAAATAACAGTGTTTTTGGGAAAACGCTCGAAAACACTGAAAATAGAGTAACTGTTCATTTAGTTAATCAGTGGAATGATAAAAATAATGTAACAAAAAAATCAAAATATGCAGAAAGGCTCATAGCAAACCCTTACTTTCATAGTGCAACAGTTTTATCCGAAAACTTAGTAGCAATCCAGATGAAACCAGATCGGTTAATTTTAGACAAACCGATTTATATTGGCTTCACTGTTTTAGAACTATCTAAATCACACATGTATAATTTCCATTATAATATAATCAAACCATTTTATAATGAGAGGGTAAAATTATGTTATACCGACACAGATTCGTTTGTTTACGAAATATATACCAACGATTTTTACTACGACTTAAAACACAAGTTTTTGGAATACCTTGATACCAGCAACTATAGCATTAAAAATGAGTTCATGATACCGCAAATAAACAAAAAAATACCAGGCCTTTTTAAAGATGAAATGGCTGGTAAAATTATAACTGATTTTGTTGGTTTGAGGTCGAAACTTTATTCAATAAAAACTGTGGATAAAATAATTAAAAAAGCTAAGGGGGTTAAAAGTAGCGTGGTACGTGATCTGAACATCACAGATTATGAGAATGTACTATTTAATAATGAGATTATTCGGAGAAAAAACATTTTATTTAAATCAATAAAGCATGAAATATTTACGCAAAGTGTTAATAAAATTGCGCTCTCTAATAATGACGATAAGCGGTTAATACGTCCAGGTAATATTGCAACCCGAGCATGGGGTAATTCATGTATTTTAAAGGGAAATTTAAATTGTTAAATGTTGTATAGATTATATATTGTTAGATTAAATTATGAGGTATGTAAATAATAAAAATACTTGTTTAATTTTTAAGATATTAATTATGATATAAAGGGTAAATAAATTTATTGATGAATCAAACTTATTTTTTTATTTCGTCCATTACGAATTCCACTGTAATTGTATATACATATGTATATCCGTTGTTGTCGAACCCGCAACCGACGGTTCGGAAACCAGTCACTAAACAGACTGCACTATTATATTCTAAGCTAAAGTAATTTTCTGAATAGTGTCTTAAATGTGAGGTAATAAGATTGATTTCACATAAACAGAAATCCTAATCATAATTTATTACAATATAGTAATATGAGCTCAGTGTTGTAATACATTTAGCGAACATGTGCCAGTTCATTGCACTGTAAATATATAAAATGTAGGTAAAGCAAGCTTGCAGTTTTCAATGGAACATTCTAAATCGTGACTTATGTGTTCTGAATTGAAAGTACATATTTATAAAACAACAAATTATTATATCCAAAAATAATTGTGCCATAATGTTTCATTCATAAAATAGTTGTCGTAGTGAAGACATCTAATAAATTAATTCTTAAATAATTACATATTTTATTTTAATTTTTGTACCTGTTGTAACCTGTTTAAACTTGTTGTACAACACACAATGTCATCGGTAAGTGTTTTTATAAATACCTAGTTATTTTTAATATCAAAACAATACTTTTGACAGAATACTTATTAATATTTTTATGTTTTGTTTTAGATATCGGATTCGGAAATTGTGTTGTCAGTATGGACAAGGACATTGTGGTCAGTTTTCTGAGGTCTTCACTGAAGTTCCAGAGACCACGCATATCCAAAAAGAAAAGAAATCAAGGCATCGACGAGATAAACAAACACGTAATATTGTGAAACCAACAAAATCGTTTGTTATGAATAGGATTCAGAAGAGAGGCCTAAAACTCATAAAGATTTCGGTTATCGATCTGTGCAATAACCCTCAAACGAGTGATAGTGATAGTGACAGTGAAAATGTTATATTAAATGCGCAATATGTAGTGCAAGATGCGGTTGATGATGTAATGAACGAAACGGAGGCATTAGTTAAAAAAATTGCTAAGTCTTTAATAGGTTATGATTTTTGTTAGTTTTGTAATTATTTAACTGTTTATTTTTATATTAAATTAAATAAATGATTTGACCTTATAAATGTGTCTTTATTTATTTATTCACTATATTCCACATTGAAAATTTATCAAGTGTAGGGTAGGGTTATGAAATAAAATAAATTTCCTTGAATTAAATTCATTTATTTAATCTATCTTTTAGGTACACTAGTTACATACCTACATTATACCAACACTTTAATAAAATATTTCTACACTAAACAGTACAAAATTAAGACAGAATTTATTTATATGTCATGCAATTTGAGAATCTATGAACTTTGCACATCGTAGATTGATAGTAGTAGATTTGCGTTAAAATAAAATAACTAAGATATTTTTCTTACAATATTACTCAGTGGTTTGTACTCAATGATACAATCGTTCAATATAAGACAGTAGGCAGAAGTTAGATCAGGTATTTCATCATTACTTTCTAACTCTACACGCACATCGACTACTGGTCCTGATATGAGGTTGTCAATTTGTCTAGAACAGTCGATAACAAACAGAGGGGCGATCTCCTTAAAGTCCCTTGTGTTCAACAATGGTTCAGATCGGCGATCGTAATACGATTGTTGGAAACGTGCATACTGCTCGTATAACAATGCAAATTTATCATCAATGAAATCCACGTTTAGATTCTCATAGGGATAGTAAGTTGAATTGAGGTATACTTTGACATCTCGTAAAGTACAGTGATCAAATCTAGACATATCAGCAGCAGAATTATTTTTTTTATTTGTTTGTAGACCTATAATTACATATCTCGGTTTTTCAATCTGAGATGAAGTTTTAATAGACCAAGTATGTTTTGTAGTTCTAGGCAATAGCGGGTATTCATATAAATCCCAATTTCTAAAAACTAATTGCAGTGTTTTATCCTTTTCCAAAATCTTCAATAAGTTTATCTTCTCTTTATCAGATACCTTAACATGTGGTACACGCCATATGATTTTGTTAATTTCAATATCGTTTATGACTTCTCCAGCATCGAGTTTCACAGCGTTCAAGTTTGTATTCGATCTCAACAATATCAGTTCATGCTTGCAATTAATTATAATTTTTTTGTAATCTTCACCGAATCCAAGAATGTTGCTAAGCGGTATAGATGCAGAAAATGAACCATTACTACTTTTAAAACCATGTATATCCCAACCCCAAGAACGACATGATTTTGACTCGCTTTCATTCATGGATAGCAATGATTTCATAGTAGTTGTAACGCCTGCATTTTTTATTTTATCAATCTCAACACCGTTCAGTTCATATCGAATATCTTGAAAAAGGTACATCAAAGGATTGTTTGTAAATTTAACACTAGTTTTTTCTTTAGTGGCAGTTTTAGTAACATTTACTATACCTTCTAAATATAATGTACTGGCTGATGGTAGAACATACAGATCTTTCTGATTAATAGGTATGCGAATCTCATCGTTTCTGTTGAAACTTGTTATGTATGGTTTGTATGAATGATATTCAATACCAATAATGCTATTATCACTAGCAGGAGAAGATAATACATCTAATAAACTCATTTTAGAAGACCAATTGATTTGAGGAATTTATGATTTTCTTTAGTAAGTTTCAGTTTATTCTTACAGTTTGATGTTGTCTTGCGGATAGCCCAAGACGCACTGTTTATTTTAGTAGAGGTACTCTGATATTTATTAGTTTTATTATAATCAATCATTTTTTTTTAAGATGTAAATATAGCTGCACTTCCTCCCCACGTAAATTTAGTAAATTATTATTAATATCTAACAGTCTTATATTCACACTGTTAATTATATTTTGGTTTACGGGAAAGTAAATTACGTTTTTAGGTACTTCGATAATTCTATAACCAGGTGGTACATTCGGAGCAAACTCGTGAATGATATGACTTGGTAGACCATTAACATATGATCCGCTCACTATGTCACATTCTACCCTCACCACAGTCGTAGATAGAATGTTCACTGGAGACTGTGATACGTGTAATTTATTTGCTTCAACTATTTTTTTTTCAAAACCCAACAATCTACCAATAGAATCTTCTTTAGTAAAATCAATAGCTTTTGTGCAAAATATGTTTGTTTTTAACGTATTATTATTGCACTCTAATTTGATTCCTGCGTCTTGTATTTTTGATTTTAAATAATCGTTGATATCTTGCAGTTCATATGCTCCTTCAGGAATTTCAATAACCTTATGATCGTAATAAAATTTGTTATTTTTATTATCAATATTTGGTATAGAATTAAATGTAGATAAATATAATAATGCACATTCATACTCTCCTTCAAGTTGTAGAGTAGGAGAATAATAAGTAGATAGCACTGATGAGTTACCAGTTATTGACAGCGAGAGTGACATTATGTAAATGAAACTAAAAAATGTTTTATTCAATTTATATATTTATCCCAGAAGTCATACAAAAACGTTAAACATAAATGTCCACAATTTACAGAGTTAAAATTTTGATATCTCGTATAGTTATAAAAAACATTACAATTTTTAAAGTAATTTAGTAACTCTAATGGGGGTTTTAGATTGCCATAGCTATCAAAATATTCACAATATTTATACACTTTTACATAGGCTACCCAATGTGTTCCTTCATTGTTAGAATTATCCAAATTAACAACTCCGCTCTCAATAGGTTTGGGTTTGTTTGGTAATTGATCTTTCATGAACACACCTCTGAAATAAGGTACGTTATATGCATGATTCTGGATATCTATATTAGTAAGAGCACGATTAGGTAACCTCTTGATTAGTTTTTTGAACATTTTACAAACAATCCGTTTCCTTTCTTGTATGGTTTGACGTACAAGCCTCTACCCAACGCAATCGATTCCATCATTTTATTATGACGTTGAGATTCTTGTAAATTATTTTGAGCACTTTTGTAATCGTTTACTGTTTTTGCGATACCAGCTGCCCCGCCAGCTAAAGTACCTAATGCAGACAATCCAGCGAAAATTGGAATCAGCGGTAAAACACCTCCTGTTTTTGGTAACGGTATAATTCTAGGTACAGGAATCCGACAATTTTTTGAATACAACTTTTTTGCCGCTAAGTAAGCATACTTTATTACGTCTTCTTTGTTTTTCGGTTTTAACTTTTTGATCTGTGATCGAATTTTTGTTACTAAAGATCCAAAAGTTTTTAATCCAGATCCAGTTTTAAGTTTTGCTTTCATTGCTTTGCTTACCAACCAAGAAGCAATTTTTTCTCTTTTCCCTGCATCTGCTGCTTTTAATCGTTTATTTGCCATATTCAATAACTGTAAATCAGCTTGATGTCTGTTATATAAGTCTGAATAATTTGTATAGGCTATATCGTGAACTTTACAGGCTTCGTCTAATTGATTTATGCCTTTGTCTCCTCGTGCTAAACGTTTTTGTAATTTAGTGCCTGGTCCACAGTAATTGTAGCCTGGCAAATGAAGCTCAAATGGTAAATTATTTATTAAATTATTAATAAGTCCACCTCCTTGCATGGTTTGTATTATAATGTGAGAAAAAATAATAATAGATGATTAAATACCATTTATTATTTTAGCACGGTTCTCTTATCAATCCAACTATTTTCACTATCACTCAAACCTAGCCATTTAACAAACAGCTTACTGCCTTTTTTTCTTAAAACTTTTTCAATTAGGTAAATGTCGGGATGATTCGTTTTTTGAAGTTCTTGTTCATAAAAAGTACCTAAAATTGGCTGATTTCGAAGATCTTGAATATTATACGTTGTAGGCATAGTTTCATTTATTTTTATGATTTTAAAGATTTCTGTTGACCAATTAGGAGTATAGCCTTTATGAAAACAATTTTTATATTTACTTATGCGAACACGATCTCCGATTTCTAGTTTGTGTTTTTTAGGTTGTGTTTTCTTGTGTGATTTTAAAATATTTTTCCTTATTAGAATTTCATTTTCAATATTAACGTCAACCGGTTTACAGTCAATAGTACGGTGTTTTGTATTGTTGTAATTAAAGACTATACCTTCTAAAGGTTTTTCTATCCATCTATAGGTTCCATTTAAACTGAATGTTTTGTAGAGTTTGTTTTTTAAAGTTTTAATTACTCTTTCTGCAATCGAAGCTTTCTTAATTGAAAACGATGAATAATGATTAATATTAAAACGTTTCATTAATCTTGAAAATGTATCATTATAAAATTCAGTTCCTAAGTCGGTTTGTAAATGGTTAGGGGAACGATCACATGTACTTAAAACATTTTCAAATGCATTAGTTACTTCTAATTTTGATTTTGACTTCAAGGGTACAGTCCAAACATATTTAGAAAAACAGTCAATTATAACTAAGATGTAACTGAAACCTTTATTGTAATTTTTAATTTTTCTTAAATCAATAAGATCAGCTTGCCATAAGTCATCGATTCCTTTTAAAATAACACAACGACGTGCAAAGTTTTTTCTAGCTGTTTTATGTAATTCATTCACGACCTGTTGCTTTATCATTTTGAGACGGATTGTTAGTCTTCCTCGTACCACTGTTCGTTATTTTATGATCAATATAAGATGTCATACTTGTTTTTAAATGGTCTAATGAGGCTTGAATTTCTTTTGTAATCTCTATTTTTATTTTGTCTATTAATATTTGGACATCTTTTTTAGCGCACAAGTCATCAATTTTCTCATCTACATATTCCTTATTAGCAGCATCGTCTGCTTCAACAGGATTAATAACGCCTCGTAGTCTACTCATTTGCAAATTAAACTCGCCATTTGCAGTTTTTAATATTGTTTTGTCTGCGATATCAAAAATATCTGACAATCGCATCCTTTTGTGAATATGATGACCAAATTTATCTATATTCATTATGTGTGTACAGAGAGAATGCTTATATGACAATGAAAACCATAATTATTTACCAAGATATTTATTAATTTATAAATTTTCCTTCGCGTAGTTCCTCTATAATAGATATTATTTCATTATCTAACCCTGTATTTCCAGCTCCTCGAGAAGCCATGAGTAGTTTTAATCTTTCAACTAATTCATTAGGATCATCCCAATAAATGTAGTCTACATTTTTATTCCATTTTTTCAGCATTTTCAGTCCTTTCCCTTTTTGAAATTTTAATTGATCGCTGCTGTCGTTTGGCAATTTAAATAGAGGTTTTATAACGTCCATATATTTTTTGCCTTTGTTGCTTTTTATTGGTTTTTTTGCATCATAGTCACGTCTATGAGCATTTGTATGAATCAACATTAATTTATAATTTTGTCTATCATTTTCGGTAACCAAATTTAAATCTGGATCTTTCTTTAATAAAAGTTCCTTTAGCCCTGGCGTGGATGAATATGTGTGTGTGCCTATTGTGATAGTTTTATTACCAATATTTATTTTAGTACATCCGAGCATTAACTTCCCTTTTTCATTTCTGACTCCGAAAGGAACATCATCTATCATTTCAGATGATAGAGACCATGATGAAACATTGTCGCCGACACCAACAGATTTGAACGAGTCGATACTGTTTTGTGAATTATCATCTGAATCTTCAGAATTTTGAATATAACCATGATCTTGATCATCAGTACCCACTTCAGGTATACTGGTATTTTTTTCCAAATCACTTTCAAATTTAACATATTCATCATTAGATAAATTGCTATCATGATGGTCTGCGTAATCATTATTTTTCAAATTAATATGATTTAAATTTTCGATGGATGTATTTTTGTTGGTTTGTGCTATTTGATTAAGTGGGCTGATTAACGGTTTAAAAACAGTTTGTAATGCTTTTTCATTATCATCTTCAATATTTCGCATTTTTCGGACCTTTTTCTTAACTGCTTCAGCAGCAGTAATAATTTGTCTTTTTAAAGATGTTTCCATTATATAATAATTGAATAAATGATCTACTGTCTTCCTTCACAGTTAAATTAGGAATAAACAATTTTTTATATAATTTTATATTTATATAAACGTTAGATCAATCAAAAACTACAAAACTATCAAAGTTTTTGCGATAGCCACCTTCATTCTTACGACAATCTTTATTTATAACTAGATAATTATAAGGTTCAGTCCATATTTTACTACATAACTCACGAAATTCATTCCATTTCATGTCTGTGTTTACGTGTTCATCATAAACATGACGTATATTAATATCATCTTGCTTAAAAAGAATAATGAGATTTGCATTATCTCTAATAAGCTGTTTGGGTACTTTGCTATATGTTTGATTTAAATAAAAACAATCTATATTTTTATGTCGACCCATTGCAAAATAATTTCTTATATTATTTTGGTTTTCACATGCTACATCATCAAATATAATAACTGAATCACATCTAGCTTCCTGTGGACTTATTACTTCCTCATTATCCTTAAATTTTGCAAACGATACATCTGGAACGTTAGCTAACACTTTTTCAACAAACACATACTTCGGTTGGTTTAGAGTTTTTGAGTAAACATATACATTACGAAACTTTAAACCATTCTTATGCAACAGCAAACCAATTACAAGATTTGTTTTTCCACAGTTAGATGGACCACATATAATACACCTTATAGTGTTTGGTAGTAGTTCACCGTGTCGTCGTTTGCTGTTTTGTGATTCCACGCAAATGGAATCAAGATGAAGTGAATGAGGTTGTTTAATGAACTTCATAATAACACGTCCGATGCTATGGGTAGTTATACTAACAATGAGTCAAATTGATGGATATGGTTATTTCTTAAAATTTATGATAGTATTAATTTAATTTTACTTTATACATCATTGTACTAATGATAGCTATTGCCTGCGCCTAGTATGCAATTATTTGTATTTTGTTGCTATAACATTTCTGTTAGGCTTTGGTTTAGTCAAATTACTTGGAATGACGAATTGTGTTTATTTATAAAATATAAACAGGTACGTAATGTCGAAGCGGACGAGATTCGATCGTATATTATTGGGCATTCTATCCCACCGAAGTGGAGGCGAAGCCGGAACGGCAGGTGGGGTAGAATGCCCAATAATATACTACTGATATAATTCGAGAAAATTCTATGTTTTGTAAACTTCAAAGCTACGCCTCATAAGTAGGTGTAAAATATAAGTATAAATTAATATAAATATAAAAAAATAATGTCCTATATAAAAAAGCTGTAAAAAAATTAATCACCTGTCTCAAAAAATACTTCCTTCTCCGCCATTTGTCGTGCCCACCAACGTTTTTTTCAACAACTTCAAAATCTTCCATATTTCACACTTATTGAACAAAACACTGAACTGTGAATTCATTAATTCCTTAATAATACATGACTTGCAAAATATAAATTATTATTTTTAAATGTAAATTGTTTCATTTATTATTAGATTCGTATTGTTTGTTGTAGTTTATTTATAATAATATATATATTTAGTAGCTCCGCCGCAAGCTTGTTGTCTTTCAAAGAGTAAACAGTTACTGAGATCAACTCCTCCGTGCAAATATAACGGATGAATGTAAAACTTATCAATATACACTCAATGTTTTACAACCACTTTTTTAGTAGGTATTGCAATTGAAGTGGGGGGCTTAATGGCTAAGTTATATCCACTAAGACACCTGTAAGGTGAATTGCACTAGTCAAAGTTAGTTTCAGGATTGGTGACCAAATTTCAGTTGGAAGAGCTTAACACTTTATTTTAATTTCTAAAATACTTTAACATGAAATAAAATCGTGATGTGGATGATTCGTGAGGCTATTGAAATTAAAAAAACACCTGAATTTCAATAGAGAAGATGGCTGGGTATTACCACCTGCTTGGAACCCTATCATAGACTCTATTAGTTCTAAATCCAAGAACAAAACTGCACGACCGAAGGACACGGTGAGCTCGTTCTGTGTAAATCGGATTGTCAATAATAATTAAAAATGTAGGGTAGCTGTTAGGGTTAATTAGGGTAGTAATTATAACTTCAAGACGACCAACACCCGAGTCTGCCCGTGACCATGGATGCTGTAAAGGATACGAAACGTCGGGTTAAAATAATATCAAATATACCGCGATAAAATCCGTAAAAAGTAGTTTCATTTCAAATAAAATTGTTTTAATTGATTAGAATACGTAAGAATGAGCAGCCTATCAGCTTTCATATATAAATATGTATCATGTAGGATATTTAATTATGTGTCTATGTTAGCTCACATAATATTTTTTAATAAATACACTCTATATTCAATAAACATTATATTATTATATAGAATCATTAATTAAATAAACAGACAAAAATGTGTTGCTGGGGAGTTTGTTGCGCCGCTTCTTCTTCCCAGCAAAAACACTAGGAAGCGGTGAAGGGCGGGCGTTTATGCGGCCTGTCTTTATTGTTAACGTTAAAAAAAGCCAATTAAATTCAGCTGCTTCGTTGGTCTAGTGGTAGTACAGTGCAACTGCCAAGCAAGAGGTTCTGGGTTCGATTCCCAGGTCGAGCAAAGTGTTATTGGGTTTTTATGTGAAATTCTCAGTAGCAGCTTGGTTTGGACTCGTGCCCGGTTAATGGCAATAGGCTCGCCCACTATTACATGGGACCTAAATATATCGGCGAAACGTGGGTGTACATTTAATTAGTACACCTCAGCCTAACCTTTCGGGGACGACAGGCGTGATGGTATGTTATGCTATGTTAATTTAGCCTACTTTGAATAAATTATATGTACTTTGACTTCCACTTTGACATTGAATACTGTTTATTCATAAGATGATACAAATTAAAAGCTATAAATGATTCTAAGTAAAACAAGATACAATTATAAAAATGTACTGAATAACATTGTACTGAATTCCTGCACGCAATTAAGTAGACATTGAAATAAAACCGACGACGACCCGTTTAGCTCAGCGGTACCAACGCTGCTTACTGTGTTATGGGTCCCGGGCTCGACTCCCGGTAGGGACAAATGTTTATGTGATGAGCTTCAACATTTGTATCCGAGTCATGGAACATCTTTATATAATATGTATGTTTTTTATAAAAAAAATAGTATATGTGCAGTATATCAACCATCTAGTGTCCGTAACACAAGCCTGGTTGCTTACCACGGAACTAGATAGTGCTGTGTCATAATGTCCGGAAATATTTATTTATTTATTTATCGAAATAAAACTACTCTCTACGTATTTTATGGCGGTATATTGGTAATTATTATGAACCTATGGTTGCCTAATGGTCAGTGGACTGAAATGTCATAAAGTCTCAAGTTCATGTGCCCAAGGCACCACTGAATTTTCGAAAGTTTTGTGCGTATTTAACACATGCTCAAACGGTGAAGGAAAAATATCGTAAGGGTTAACTGGCCATGCTTGAGAGGTTATCTCGATGGTATGTGAAGTCTACCAACCCGCAGTAGGCTAGCGTGGTTGACTATTGACGACCTGTGTAGCTCAGCGGTAGTTAACGCCGCCTGCTGTGCTATTGTTCCTGGGTTCGAATCCCGGTAGGGACAAATATTTGTGTGATGAGCATCAATATTTGTTTCCGAGTCATGGATGTATCTATGTATAATATGTATGTATTTACAAAACAAAAAGTATTTATGTAGTATATCAACCAACTAGTATCCGTAACATAAGCCTCGTTGCTTAGCACGGAACTAGATGGCGCTGTGTCATAATGTCCAGGTATGTTTATTTATTTACTATAGCCCTCTCAAATGAGAGGAGACCTGTGCCCAGCAGTGAGACAATAATGGGTTGATGATATGAAATGTTTATTTTAGTATGTATATCTAACCTAATACATACTAATTTCTTTAATTAATAGCTATAGATAAAGTAAAATAGGTGTTTATAAACGGGTTAGACAGAATTGTTTGCAGTAGTATACACTGGTATTTTAGCCAAGGCTACGATTAATTAAAAAAATGCTAAATGTCTGCATAACTATGTAGCTACTAATAGAGTATGGTTCCGTATAATATATATTTACTAGCTGACCCGGCAAACGTTGTTTTGCCACATTATAGGGGTTGGTGGTAGAAGAGTGAAAATTTAGGACTAAAAAAATACATAAAAAATATTTTTGTCAAATATGAGAAAATTTTTTTTTAGTGAGGAACATCTTTATCAACTAGCGGTGTAAAATATAGCCTACGACCGATTCTTAGACCTACCATAACTACATAAAAAATTTCATAATAATCCGTTTAGCCGTTTCGGATGAGTTCAGCGACAAACACCGTGACACGAGATTTTTATATTAAGACTAGCTGACCCAGCAAACGTTGTTTTGCCACATTATAGGGGTTGGTGGGCTACCCCTAACTTTTAGGGGGATGAAAAATAGATGTTGGCCGATTCTCATAGATACCGGATAAGCACAAAAAATTTCATCAAAATCGGTCAAGCCGTTTCGGAGGAGTATGGCAACAAAAACTGTGGCACGAGAATTTTATATATTAGATTTATTTGGGAGAGATCAGAATTAGCTATTAGCATAATTTAGTAACTTTGTGTCAGTAACAAGTTTGTGTACCATTACGCCTTTCGTCCCCGAATGGTTGAGCAAAGGTGCACAAATTTACACCCATATTTCACCGGTGTTTTTTAGGTCAGCGATCGGCTTGGGTGTCACGGGCTTAGAGTTCAATTCCTGTATAGGCTACAGGTTGTTAGAAACATCCTGTAGCCTATACTAAACGTGTAGGTGTTTAAGTATTTGTTTCAAAACTCTGTTGTCAAAAATGTTATAAAAAGTATTGTTTCAATTAATTACAAGGTTTTTCAGATGTCTTTAGAGAACCCTAAAAACTGGCTAGATATAATTCTTTGCCAGAAATAGGTCCTGCAGATAAGGAACTAGATAAAAACTTGATCGATCTATTAAACCTGTTTTCAGACTAGACAAGTTTCAAAAATATGTATTCGGTATTACACCATATTTTTTAATAAATTGTGTAACACCACTTTTTTTTAAACTCACCTAATGTTTAAATTGATTTAGAAATACACTAAAGCTTGTATTTTTGTATTTGATTATATTTTGAATTATACTCATCATTAACCCATGATTGTCCCACTGCTGGGCACGGGTGTCCTCTCATTTGAAAGGGATTAGGGTATAGTCCACCACGCTAGCCTACTGCGGGTTGGCAGACTTCACACGCCATCGAAAATGTCTCTCAGGGATATAGGTTATCTTACGATGTTTTCCTTCACAATTGAGGCATGTGATAAATACGTACATAACTACAAAAAGCTAGTATTCAGCGCGTTGGGATCATTGACTTCATGATCCACTAGTCACAGCACCAGTCTATCTGCATCTGTGAATAAAAGCAAAAGAAGGCAGTTTATTTCTCAACTTTATTTAAATATTGAACAGGTTTTCGCAAACACGATAAATAGATTGGTATGTGTATAAAAAATATACTGCATTTTGGGGACTTATAGTCAATTAGCTGATTACCGCGACTTTGTCCGCGTGCAATTTTTTTTTATCAGCCCTGTTGATCCCACTGCTGGGCAACGGCCTCCCTGCTTTCCTTCCATTCCTCACGGTTTAACTCTTCTATGGCACAATCTCTTAAATAGGAGCCCATTTCAACGAAAAAACATGTCTTACAAATAACTTTAAAAACGGCAAAGTTTCATAGTAAATTCGCACCCCCGTTTTACCCCCTTAGGGGGTGAATTTTCAAAAATCCTTTCTTAGTGCTCCTCTACGTTATAAAAGGAACCCCTATGCGAAATTTCATATTTCTAACCCTTATAGTTTAGTGATAGAGATAGATAGATAGATAGAGAGTTTTTGTTGATATGTCAGTCAGTCAGTCAGCTTCTCCTTTTCTATATAGAGATACTGATGTTTTATAAATAATAATAATAATAATAATAAATCATTTATTTGACACAAACACAGGTAAATATAAAAGTGTTACAATAATCATAATAGTCCACTATGTTTTACTCTTACGAGCGTACAAATATTTTTTTGAAGTTGAGAGTAACTTAGGTACATATATATATATTAACTCACTTCTATTAGAATAAGTATTATTTGTGAATTAAATGGCATTGACATTTTCTCATAAGTAAAGAAACATAGAAAACAATTTAAAGTTGCAAGGCATTGTCCTCTATTTGAATAAATTAAATTAAAATGTGGATGACCGTCATCCAATTGAACACAGAACAAATAATAATATGCCGCGACATTTTACACATCACCATCTAGTCCCAAACTAAGCAGAGCTTGTACTATGGGTACTAGACAATGGATATAATAATTATATACCTTTTTTTTTGTAAATACATACTTATAATACATAGGACACACCCAGACGAACACAAACACTTATATTCATCACATAAAATATTTGTGTCCCGTGGGAATCGAACCGACGACCTCGTGATCAGCAGTCCGGTACTCGAACCACTAGACCACAGAGGTCGTCAAAGAAGAACATAAAATATGGTGTGTGTGTATGACTTTGAGTAGGTATATTTTACTTTAATTGACGTAGACGTTAATATACTTTAATTATACTTTTATTTGACTACCCGTTTAGCTCAGCGGTAGTTAACGCTGCCTGCTGTTCTATGGGTACCGGGTTTGAATGCCGGTAGGGAGAAATATTTGTGTGATGAGCATCAGCATTTGTTTCCGAGTCATGGATGTATCTATGTATAATATGTATGTATTTACAACAACAAAAAAGTATATATGTAGTAGGTATATCAACCAACTAGTATCCGTAACACAAGCCTCGTTGCTTAGCTCGGAACTAGATGGCGCTGTGTCATAATGTCCGGAAATATTATTATTAAATATTATGTTGTCATTTTTACATGATAGTTCTACCGGCTGTGACCTGGTGGCGTGAACAGTGAACTGTGAAAGTAGAAGGTCTTGAGGTCGAAACCATGGCACTGACTTTTCATTCATCATCAACCCTAATATTGTCTTACTTCTGGGCACGGGTCTCCTCTCATTTGAGACGAATTAAGCTATAGTCTACCACGCTATCCTACTAGGGGTTGGCTGACTTACATGCCATCAATGAAATCTCTTAAGCATGCAGGTTTTCTCACGATGTTTTCCTTCCCCGTTTGAGCATGTGATAAATACGCACATAACTTCCGTAAGAGTAATTGGGCTTGGGTATGTTCTCGAGACCTTTGACATGTCAGTCCACTGGTCACACCACTAGGCTACCACAGCTTCTACAAGCGTGAAGATTTACAAACTAAATTACCGATGTACCTACTTTGGTACTGAAATTGTTTATTTTTTTTTATTTATTTAACTATTTATGTACACACAATAATTGCAATAATACATGAAAGGAATAGGAAAAACAAAGTACAAAGGTAATGCTTATTCCTACAGAAATCTCTTCCAGCATACCTGCGACAGGAGAATTGAACATATGGACATGCAGATAGTGTGCATAACAATCGAAAAAGAAATTTAAATTCACAAAAGAAGTTAAAATAAATCATATAAAATAAATATATATATGCAAATAAAATATACATACATATTATATCCAGCTAAGATATACGTACTTATACATTTATTACATATATTATGCATAAATACACTAAAGTACATAAAAATATATACAGGTATATATACATATATACAACTATGACGAAATGGAAAGGTAATGATCTTTTACTCTTCTTTTAAATATGGCTATAGTCTGGCTATCTCTGATCTCGTGAGGGAGAGCATTCCACAACCGAACAGCGTGCACAGTAAAGGAGTAGGAGTAGTAGTCGGTAGTGTGGGCCGGGAATGTGAGGAGGGTTCTTAGATGCGACCTGCAAGGCGCATCCGAAGGACGAGAAAAGGAAAACCGTTCTTTCAGATAGGAAGGAGTTTTAGGGTTATGTAGAATGTTAAATAGTACACACAATATTCGAGAGTTCCTCCGAAGTCGAATTGGGAGCCACTTGAGCATTTTGCGAAAGTTAGAGACGTGATCATATTTTTTTAAATTGAAAACAAAACGAATACATATATTTTACAAACGCTCCAGTTTATTTAAAAGCTCCTCGGTAGCATCCAAATAACAGGCATCAGCGTAGTCTATGATGGGCTGAATCAGAGTTTGGGCAAGAGAGATTTTGGTGTTTAAAGGCAAAAAGGTCTGGAGGCACTTTAGCGAGTGAAAAGTGTAATGCACTTTGCGACTAACTTCTGCGACATGAGAAGACCACGATAAATGCGAGTCAATAATCAGCCCCAAGTTCTTAGCCGTGTCAGTGAATTCTATTTGAACACCATTCAGACTGAGCGGTGGTAAGGACGTAATATCTACTTTATAGCGGATATACCTTCCACCGATAATCATAGCCTGTGATTTTCTGGGATTGATTTCAAGCCCAAAGGATCGCGACCAATCACCAACCAGATCAAGATCCACGTTCATGGCTGATAAGGCAGCCTTCGCATCCTGCCACAGAAAATGTCGATAAAGCTGCAGATCGTCGGCATAGAGATGGAAGAAGGACGAGATTACTCTGGTTACAGAGTTAATGAATATAGAAAAGAGAAGAGGAGAGAGGACGCCACCTTGCAGTACACCCGCTGTTAAAATACACCAATCCGAATAAGACTCCTCCAACCGTACCCGTTGCGAGCGGCCTGTGAGATAGGAGTCAAACCAACTCGTGGCAGAAGTGGAAAAATTTAAAGATTTAAGAGTCTGCAAAACCAAGTCGAAATCTACACAGTTAAAAGCGCTGCTAAAGTCGAGAAGCACAAGTACGGTTAGAGATTTTTGGTCCATGGCCCTGCGAATGTCATCAGTGACCTTTAAAAGTGCCGTTACTGTGCTATGCCCAGGACGGAAACCAGATTGGAAAGGACTGAGATGATATATCATTATCATCATCATCATATCAACCGTTAGACGTCCACTGCTGGATATAGGTCTCCCCCAAGTATCACCACGACGACCGGTCATGCGCCGCCCGCATCCAGCGGATTCCAGCGACCTTAACCAGGTCGTCGGTCCACCTTGCCGGTGGCCTACCCACCCTGCGTCTTCCAGTACGTGGTCGCCACTCGAGAACCTTCAAGCCCCATTGGCTGTCCGTTCTTCGAGCGATGTGCCCTGCCCATTGACACTTGAGTTTGGCGATTCTTGGGGCTATGTCAGTGAAAATATATATCACCTTTAAAACGGTTGGATTGAATTGGATGTCATTGATCTGATAACTACGGTCACATTTAAATTTCTTTTCAATAAGAACAACTTTATGGGTCGGTAAACTTGTTTAAGTTTATAAATGTGCCTGTAATATTGGTCTAATTAAAATAAGACATTTGACTTTGTCATCGATATTAGTACCAAACGTATGCGCAGTAAATAAGAATAAATTTACTCCTAAGATATTTTTTTTATGTTACAATGGTGGCAAATAAATGTGCGGCCTCATGTTTGGAGGTTACCGTGACGTTTGCAACACCAGTTGTGACGCTCGCGCGTTGCCGACCATATAGAAACCGTTTAGGTTTTTTAAAAATACATACATTTATGCTAACTGCCTCGTTGGTCGAGTGGTCGTACAGAGCGACTGCCGAGCAAGAGGTCCTGGGTTCGATTCCCAGGTCGAGCAAAGTGTTATTGGGTTATTTCTATGAAATTCTCAGTAGCAGCTCGGAGTTTGGATTCGTGCCCGGTTAATGGCAATAGGCTCGCCCCCTTTTACATGGGACCTAAAACATCCCTGCGAAATGTGGGTGTACATACACCTCTGGCTAACCCTTCGGGGACGACAATCATAGGTAGGTATGTTGACCATCTAGTATCCGTAACACAAGCCTCGTTGCTTAGCTCGGAACTAGATGGCGCTGTGTCATAATTTCCGGACACTCATAAATTTGTATGATATTTTCGTTACACCAGTTTTGTAGTATGTATTTGTCTTCAATTATCTTTGAGTAATATTATTTTATTTTCATTTACCTCATCATAAACGGGTTAGGAACTTGTTATACAGGTCTTTTGAGGAAAACGTAGAGCGCAAAATACTTATAACATACTAGATTTTGCCTGCGACTTTTTCTGCATAAAATTGTGAAGGAAATCATGTGGGAACTTGCGCATTTGAGATAAATGAGAAATTATATTTATTTCTATAAATAGATCTTTTGAAGACACTTTTACAAGTATGAGATTATTTTAGGATCTTGTTGGCATCGGAATTTCCTAACTGACGACCTCTGAGAATAAATGCCGAAACAAACCGGATAATCATGGTTTATTTTAAGATACAGACATGCCTACGATGTGGGTCGTCTGAAATTGCCTTTTGAAGAAAACACCAGTGCAGCTTTGAGCTGACCTGTCCATACTGCCAGCACGCATACATCAGCCATCGTGTAGCTCAACGATTATTGAGCTCAAGAGAGATTTTCTCGATAGATTGGTGGAGTAAAATCTTAACTAATCTCTCTGTAATAAGAGGAGAAATGTGCACAATAGGGATCGTAAATTAATTGACATAACTAGTTATCATCATCATCAACCCATTAACGTCCCACTGCTGGGCACGGGCCTCCTCTCATTTGAGAGGGATTAGGCTATAGTCCACCACGCTAGCCTACTGCGGGTTGGCAGAATTCATATGCCATCAAGACAAATCTCTCAACCATGCAGGTTTCCTCACGATGTTTTACTTCACCGTTTGAGCTTGTGATAAATACGCACATAACTTCCGAAAAGTCAGTGGTGCGTGCCTCGGGTTCGTTCGAACTCGAGACCTTTGACGTCTCAGTCCACTGGTCATGTTGTTAAAAACAATTCTAGTCTGGTTATTACTAACTGTTCTTATAACGTTTCGTAACTTTTCATTTTAATTGGAGCATTTGTTCAAGGTACCACATTGATTAATTAGTGAATAATTCATTTTAAAAAGTGGTATAGGTACTTGCTTGCGATAAGACGGCCAATTGTACTTTATTATTCTCTGTATATTCAATTTTCTTGTCTCATTAGTGCACAATAAAGAATACTGTAACTTTATGTATTTGACATTGTATGTATATCAGGTATATAGTACCTAAAAGTAGGTATTCTACATACCATCACGCTGATCGTCCTCTAAGGGCAGGGAAGTTAGGCAGAGGTGTACTAAGGTACACCCAAATTTTGCCGATATGAATTGGGTCCCAAGCCTATTGCAATCACCCGGGCACGATTCCAAACTACGAGCTGATACTGATAATTTCATAGAAACGACCAATAACACGTTGCCCGACCTGGGAATCGAACCCAAAACCTCTTTCTTAGCAGTCGCACTTTACAACCACTAGACTCACGAAGCAGTAATAGTATTCTCTTTTCAGAAATATCATCATCAGCCTGTACTATATCGTTATTTCTTTCTTCACGGCTAGTGAACGCCATAGAGCTCGATAATCGGCTCTTTTCAGATATTAAGCAGTATGGATTTATTTATAAAACGACATCTATGTATTTATTTAGAAACTAATTTACTACATCGATTTAATATGACGTAGTTCCCTGACTTATCCATAGATGGTGCTTTATAATAATTTTGTAAAAACTAATTTTCAGTATATATTAAATTAATCAAAATGTTGTCACTTACTTAATGATGTGATGATGGGTTTTTAGTGTTCGAATTTTAAATCCTTTTATTATCATTGGGAAATATTATAAATATTCGTTTAAAGCTTTTTTTTTCGCTAGATTCACATTCAATATCCTTTACTGATACTGATGCTCAACGTGAACATTGGTCTATTGGACCTGAGTCATGGCTATTTCTATAGGTAAAAATTTGCAACAAAAAAAATGTGTATCGATCATCCAGTATCCGTAACTTCGTTGCTAAGTTTGCCACTAGATGGCGCTGTATGTTAATCACCGGATCTATTTATTTATTTTTTGTATTTTTTTAAGAACATCTTTATTTTGATTATATAGATTCAACCAGCATTTCAACCCTTTATGTCAGCAGTGGACGTCCTCCAGCTGACATGATGATGATGATGATGATGCCATTACATCTTTAGCTCCAAGGGACAAAATATAGGTGTACCTGGTGTTGTACCTGCCTACACGAATATAAGTAAAGCCCTTTAACCGGGCATAATTAAGGCAACGCGTGAAAGACACTTCTGATGTTGCGACGTGTCTATCGGCTACGGTAATCGGTATCATCAGGCGGGACCTAAGAACTTTTTTTTTTTAAGTGCGGAAATATCCTTTACGGACCGTCCCATCGCCTGGGAAGGCGACGGGGTGTGTCAGACTCCGCATGAGCGTTTACCGACTAAAAAACCACACCCGTCAACGCCACTAACCCTATTGCCGGGGCCATGGGATTCGCAAAAGCATACACCACAATCCCGGGGGCCTTAAGACCCTAAGCATAAGCCACCCTTGTGGCGTAAAGTATGTACCTAGTTAATATTTTAATATCTCATGACAATGCTTTGACCTAGAAATCGAATCCAGGATTATGGTAGCTTGCATGCACTACGACGACCCAATTAGTCCAGCGGTAGTTAACACTGCTTTCTGTGCTATGGGTCCCGGGTTCGAATCCTGGTAGGGACAAATTTAATGTTTGTGTGATGAGCATAAACATTTGTATCCGAGTCATGGATGTGTCTATGTATCATATGTATGTTTTTACAAAAAAAAAGTATATGTGTAGTATATCAACCAACTAGTATCTGTAACACAAGCCTCGTTCCTTAGCTCGGAACTAGATGGCGCTGTGTCGTAATGTCCAGGAATATTATAATGAGACATTTCTCTATATTATAGTATTTTTTGGTCAATAAGTTATTATCAAATATGATGTCAACTGTAATTCTATTTTATCAAAATCTTATCATCAGTAACAAGTACGTCTACACTGGGTACATTTACGATATGATCAAAATGATAACTTATTTATCTTTTTATCATGAAATTCTGTTGCCCTGATGTCTAATTCGGGCTAAAAATTGTATCAATCACCAGATGTGATAGCCTAAAGGACCAGTGGACTGTGAAATCAATGGACTCAAGGTCTCAAGGCACACCACTAACGTTTTAAAGTTACGTGCTTACATATCACATGCTCAAACGTTGAAGGAAAATATCGTGATGAAACCTGCACGCCTAATAGATTTTGTCAAATCTGCACTAGTTGGAGGACTATAGCCTAATCCTTCTCAAACGAGAGGAGACCTGTGTCCAGCAGTGGGGCAATAATGAGCCGTTGATGATATGTTCAGCAGTCATTTACGAAGTACTGTTATAAGATTTTTTGATGATACATTGATTCTGGAATTGAATTTCCATATAGGCTTCACAAACGCAGTCGGGTAAATAAAAGATGGGACGAAACATCACACTACGTTCTTGGAGTAAGTATTTAATGTTTACATCATTTTAAATACGGTATTTAATACTTAATATTTACATTATCCTTAAAACATATTGGATACAAGATTAAAGATATTTTATTTATACAAAAACGTATAATTACGTTTAGTCCTCTTCATTATTTTTATAATATTCGACAATATCGCAAGCAAACTATTTTAATACCTATTTATATATTTTCTCATCCAAAGATTACATCACAAATTAAAATGCAATGGTACAGTATCAAAATCACAAACACACAACACTTTTCTCTCATCAAATCATTCGAGTTCTCGATAAGGGTCCGAGTTTGATGAAACTTCCGAGTTTTCCGACATCGGAGGTCCGAGACCCGTCCCCACTGTCGTATTCCTGCCGCAGGCGGGTGAGGGGCTATCACGAGTACTTCCCGTTTTGGCTGTTCTGTCTTCCCCATGTCGTTGAGGATGATTTGCCGGCAGGGAAGCTAGGAGCCATCCCCGTGGGTGACTGCGGAGGCGTCGCCGGCATGAGATTCGTTGCTGGATGGTAGACTTTTGCTGACATTGTCATGCCATCTGAAATATAAAGATAAAAGGGGTTTTAAGTACTGGCACTGGACAAAGTAACTGAGTCTTATGTAGCAACAAGTAAGTTCTTCTGCAGTCCCAAGATCAAATTTATGAGACATACTTGAATTAGTTGGTATGGTGGACGCTTATCTTCAGATAGGTTTAAGGACATCATTAAATTCCTATTCTTAGTTCCCATTACTAAGCCTGTACATGTACACCTTGGATTGTTATGTCATAGGTCTTAAACGCAGGCTGTCATTTTAATTATATCATCACTCCCTGAACGACGAAGGACAGTCAAGGGCAGAGACGACCCGAGATAATGGGATAAGGCAAAGTGAAGAAGAAAAAACGATGAAGGAAAACATGGTGAGATATTTTTTCGACGACGGTGGCGTGGGAAGTCTACCAACTAGTACTAGTTCAGCGAATGGTAAACAGCTTAATCCTACTCAAACTGAGAGGAGACTCAATCGCTAGGATTATAAATCAGTTGATGATGGGACAAAAGTCAAAATATAATTTACTCAATGTAGGCCACATTTAATTGGCTCTTTTTAAACGTCGACAAAAAAGGCAGCCCCAAAAACGACCGCCCTTTACCGCTTCCTAGTGTTTTTGCTAGGAAGAAGTAGCGACCAACTCCCCAGTAACGTCGCCAACGTCAACTCGCCGGACGTCTATGTATATATTTTTTTTATGGTGTTAAGGGGGCAAACTAGCAGGCGGCTCGCTTGCCCCCTTGTCACCATAAAAAAGTAAGTGCTGTCCGCCGCCCATGGACATTTGCAACACCAGATGCTGGCAAATGCGTTGCGAAACCCTTTAGAAACCGTTCAGGTTTCTGAAATAGAGAGTTACTGAACTGACAGCAAACGGAATTCCCATGCTGCCAGAATAGTCACTCCCCCAATGAGCTCTGGTAACCTTACTCACTCGGAGAAAGACAACTATTGTTGATTCACTGCGGTGTTCTGTAAGGCCGAGGTACTTCCCCAGTCGGGCAGCTCAATTTGAGCGAGAAATCTCGCTATGTAGGGCATAGCGAGATTTCCCTCCTACAGAATTTAATATTTATTAATTATATTTATGAATTTAATAGTATTTCCTATTCATTTCACGAGGTGTATCAAGGTTAGGTATAAGAACAAAGACCTGTTTGGCAGCTGTCCAGCCATAATTGGGGACAGTAGTAATACCGATGGTTTTTCCTTTGACATCTAGTCTTAACCTTGGAAAAGATGCTGGGAAATAACGGATTGATAGATATAAAGATAACATTGTTTTCCATTTTTATGTAGTCGTAATTTTAGATAATTATATGCTGTTATGTTATAAATGGATAGTTGATGGTTAGATGGTTGACGATCCGACTAGAGCAGCAGTTTTAATGGTTGTCTTCTGTGTTAATGGTCTAGGAAACCCTGTAGGGGCATTTGGGTATCTAGTATCCTTATCGCAAGTTTATATCTTGTCTTTATGTCCATTGACGACCCAATTAGTCCAGCGGTAGTTAACACTGCCTTCTGTGCTAAGGGTTTCGGGTTCGAATCCCGGTAGGGACAAATGTTGGTGTGATGAGCATAAACATTTGTGTCCGAGTCATGGATGTATCTATGTATAATATGTATGTATTTACAAAAAAAAAGGATGTGTGTAGTATATCAACCAACTAGTATCCGTAACACAAGCCTCGTTGCTTAGCTCGGGACTAAATGGCGCTCTCTCATAATGTCCAGGAATATTTATTTATTTCTTATTTATATATTTAATTAATTGTTATTATTTTATTCTTTCCCGAATCTTTTCAAGTAGTTTTATTTCGATGTCTGATGTGTGTTAGAGAAAAAAAATTGTTATTTTTTTCGTTTACAAGGTAACTTGATCGAGAGTATTCTAAACTATGATTTAATAAAATTAGTTCAGGCGTTTGAAGAACATGAGTACTAACGGGGTTTTCTTTTTAATTCTTTTATAGTCTGCTGAGAATACCAAAGAGGTTATATGAAAGAAAGAAAAAAGTTTTATTTCGTTACCTTATAAAAAGAAAATTAAAAAAAAAACGAAGTATTGATAAAGGATGGGCGAGGCCAAAAATATGTTGCATAACTCAGCTCGTGCTACAGTAGGGGGTAGGTGAGGGTGATTGAGCTGTGGTGGCCTAGTGGCGTTACCAGTGGACTGATATGTCAAAGGTCTCGAGTTAAAACCCGGGCACGCACCACTGACTTTTCGGAAATTATGTGCGTATTTATCACATGCTCAAACGGTGAAGGAAAACATCGTGAGGAAACCTGCATGCTTGAGAGATTTTCTCGATAGCATGTGAAGTGTACCAACCCGCAGTAGGCTAGCGTGGTGGACTATAGCCTTATCCCTCTCAAATGAGAGGAGACCCGTGCCCAGCAGTGGGACAATAATGGGTTGATGATGAGGGTAATTTATTAATAAGTAATTAAATTACAGGACACTTACTATTTGAAAAAGATCTATTGTAGTTCTGTTTGGTTGTGTAGTCTTTGTTGGCTGGCATCTTAAAAACTGAAACAAAGAAAATAAAATTATTATTAAAAGCTCATTAATCAGACAGGATTCAAATTTCAGTTATCCGAATAAAAACTTCTTTTTTATAGATTTTATTTATTGAGGTATGTTTTGTTTTAATCTAGACGGTTCGGATCCTTTACAGCAATCAGCAGACAGTTTTCCCGTCGCTAAAACGCGGTAAAATCCGTATAAAAATAGTTATAATAATTTAAAAAAACTTATAGAGTTAATAAATAGTCCTCGATGAAGTTAAGTAAATAAGTTATTTTGTAAATACACGCTTCAAGGACACAAGAAAAATACACACTATTGAATTCTTTTCTTTTCTCTTTAAATTCAAAAGTTCAAATATTTTATTTCAAGTAGACCAATAATAAAGGTTCTTTCGAAATGTCAACACTAGTTGCAAGTTTCCAAAAAGTAGGACTTATAGAAGAACTGGCAAGAAACTCCATAGATACTCTTCTAAATACATCATTCTTTACAATGTTCTTCCAAATTTACTGTAGCCGTTTAGCCCAATTTTAACTCATTATTTCTTAAGATGGAAGCTTCACGGTAGCCCGCGAAATTCAAATTTTCGCATTGATTGTCTATTTCATGAAAAAGTCAATCAATGCGAGTTATATGCACTTTGGGGGCTGTTTTATTGATTTAAATGATTATAATTCTGTAACTAAACACCTATTACAGGCGCAAATCATATTTTGTTTAATGTTCAGTCTGACAATGTCCGGCAAATTGCAAAAAACGTACGAAAATTTGAATTTCGCGGGTTACCGTGAAGGTTCCACCTTAACGCTACATCGATTTTGCCAACGTCAAATAAGGCATCTTCGATATAAAGTCGCCTCCACAAGAATGGGGCCGTAGATAAGTTAGCGATAAGTTCATAAATAAATCTCATCTATAAGAAGCATTGAATCTCGATGCCGGTGTGGGGTATAAATAATAAATGGCTGTATTTATCTCTCGAAGTCTTACCATTGCGTGTATACATCAAAATATGCGATCACTTATTAGGGTCCTTACACATATGGTTAAGGCGAAAATAAAATTTAGATATATTACACAGCGCCATCTAGTTCCGTGGTAAGCAACGAGGCTTGTGTTACGGATACTAGATGGTTGATATACTACATATATACTTTTTTTTTTTTTATATATGTATACAAATTATACATAGATACACCCATGACTCGGAAACAAATATTGATGCTCATCAAACAAACATTTGTCCCTACCGGGATTCGAACCCGGGACCCATTGCACGGCAGGCAGTATTAACTACCGCTGAGCTAAACGGGTCGCCAAATGATATTATAATGTCTCATACATACACTCACGCCTTTTTCCCATAGGGGTAGGAAGAAACTACAGTATGCCACGCGCTACGTTTACAACTACTTTTGCCTCGTCCACATTCATAATCAAATCAAATCAAATCATTTATTTCAATTAGACCAATACAGGTGCTTTTGAATTGTCATATTTAATTGAATTTAGTTGCACGGTTCCAAAAGGTAGGTCTTATGGAGAAGAACCGTCAAGAAACTCCATAGATACTCTTTTTAAATTAAATACAAAATTGTTGATTTTGTTTTACAAAGATTTATGTATGTAATGTAATACACATACCAATATAACACTATTTCGACAACCCAATTAGTCCAGCGGTAGTTAACACTGCCTTCTGTGCTATGGGTCCCGGGTTCGAGTCCCGGTAGGGACAAATGTTTGTGTGATGAGCATGAACATTTGTATCCGAGTCATGGATGTATCTATCTATAATATGTATGTATTTACAAAAAAAAACTATATATGTAGTATATCAACCAGCTAGTATCCGTAACACAAGCCTAGTTGCTTAGCACGGAACTAGATGGCGCTGTGTGTCATAATGTCCAGAATGTCCTGGAATATTTATTATACATCATACCAGACATACATGTTGTCATCCATGCACGCCTGTTACGAGTGACCTGACCTTTATAATGTCTCAGTTTTGAAAGAAGGTACTTATTCATACGTTTTTTTTAATACGTTAGCAATGCCAGGGGTGTAACACTCGCATTGGAGACCCTACCTATATACGTTTCACATCAAACTGCAACATTCTTAAATTGTAGTTTTATTTTAATATCCAATATTTGCGTAACTATTAGAAATTTAACATCAGGTTGTGAGCTGTCATTTTAAAAAAGGACCAAAAATTTTTAAAAACACCATTTTTTAATTAAAACTAAACAGAGATGCAATATAGAAAATATTCTGAACGTTGAATGATGTGAAGGCAGCTTAATAGAACATTTATTAACCAATTTTTCCCTTGAATGGTTCAGTCTTAATACCGCTCATAACGATAATGCAGCGATACGCTATTGATGACGCTACACCGACGTCAAAACGACGTATCTTACCAAACGCTACGCAAAAATGGAACTTAATAATAAGAGAGAAGGAAGAAAATGCACTGTATCTAATATTAATAAAGTTAAGTTCGATACTTTCACACAGTGTTATCATATTTTTGTGTGCCGGGAAAACATGCGTCCCAACCCTATATAGCGGCTAAGGAGTTTGAACGTTACATATAGAATTTTAAAGTTGAATTTTGTGTGTTTATAGGATTGATTTATGTCTTTATGGTTTTGTTATATTTATCTTCAGCGTTGTCTGAACAGATTTATTTCATAGGAAAGAAAAAGACGTACAAAATGGCGGGGGATATTTGTAAAATTGATTACCTTTGACGTTCTTTTGATGGCATCCCTTTGAATATGGAACAGACGATTGGTCTTAATTTAATTCTTAAAGAAGGCTTTGATTTTGAGAAGCTCTTTGGGGATTATCTATGTCGATACACAAAGAGAAATTAAATATAACGGACGAAATTAATAATTCATTTTATCTTAGCTACCGTTTGTTAAGGTTTTTGGATTTCTGAATACCACTAAACATTATCATAGATTATATGATCTCCCAGACCACACCACCAAGATTGGTCTTATCTTTTTGTCTATTGGCCTGATTGAGACATATATAAAGATTGGTCACCCATCCAAAAAATGACCTCGGTAAGTGCTGCTTAACCTAACCGATTAAGCCTTGTTATGATAAAGACTTACCATGATTTGTTTTTTGTTTTTTGACGACCTCTGTGGTCTAGTGGTTCGAGTACCGGACTGGTGATCACGAGGTCGTGGGTTCGATTCCCACGGGACACAAATATTTATGTGATGAATATAAGTGTTTGTGTTCGTCTGGGTGTTTCCTATGTATTATAAGTATGTATATACAAAAAAAAAGTATATAAGTATTATATCCATTGTCTAGTACCCATAGTACAAGCTCTGCTTAGTTTGGGACTAGATGGTGCTGTGTAAAATGTCGTAGAATATTTATTTATTTATGATTATAATGATTTAAAAAAAAGTAAATCAAAGTAAATTAAGTAAATCATTTAGAATCTTAAAACGCTCCCTTAATTGGGGTTCTTCAAAAAAGAAATGAATAAGATTTTACAGCGTCGGCAACGTGCTAGCGACACCTTCGGTGTTGCAAACGTCCATGGGCAATGGTAACCGCTTACCATCAGACAGACTGTGAGTTTGTATGACGCCGTCGTAGTTAAAAAACATTATATCCAATTTTAAATTTAAACGTTTTACATACACTATTACATGTATTTAATAGATTCCCTTAACATACTGCTAACAGCGTATTTGATAAAACAAAAATAACCCTACATAACTTTATATCATCATCATCAACCCATTAATGTCCCACTGCTGGACACGGGTCTCCTTTCAATTGAGAGGGATTAGGCTATAGTCCACCACGCTAGCCTACTGCGGGTTGGCAGACTTCACATGCCATCGAGAATTCTCTCAAGCATGCAGGTTTCCTCACGATGTTTTCCTTCACCGTTTGAGCATCTGATAAATACGCACATAACTTCCGAAAAGTCAGTCGTGCATGCCTTGGGTTCGAACAAGAGACCTCTGAACTTAACTTTATATAATAAATAAAAATTACACACAATTTTAATATTTAACGTGTTATATATAAGTAATATATTCACTAAACATACTGGTAGCACATAGGGTAGCTATGTATTTGTGAAGATAGGAACTGAATCGGTACGACGCTTTCACACCGAGCGCGCCGTGTTGAAAGTTCGCCATAGTTTGAGCAACGCGTTATCGTGTGGCATAATGTGGACATACCATAAAAAGAAAAGTAATTGAGAGGTAGAAGAGTGAAAATTTAGGGTTATAAGTATTTTTAATGCCAAATTATAAAAAAAAATCAAAGAATTGTTTTGTAAAAATTAGGAAGTCTAGTGTTTGCGGATGGATGGCAGTCATTATTGTCTGAAGTTCTGCGGGGATGAATGGGTAAAAGTCTCGTATTTTTGTATTATATTTTTGTGTCGGCAATGTAAAAATAAATAAATAAATTATTTCTGTCGAATATTCGCTTAAGTGGAAGAAAATAACTCTCAATGATCTATTTATACAGAAACCAATATTATTCCTTATCTAGTTATCAGTAGTTAAACGGAAACCAGAAGTGACTGAGTCCTGATATAATTTAATAAATTGATAATTGCATAATGGGTGTTCTAATTCATATCGTTAAAATAACGAGTATGATTAATAATGATCAATAATAGTTTATTGTTAAACTAGACTGATCATTATAAATAATAGGTAGTGCTATTTAGTAATACATACCTATTATATATATTTTTCGACTAATTGTCAATAGCTATGTTTTTTTTGTCCTCAGTTATTTATTTGTATTAAGATTTGTAGAAGACGTTAATTTGTCAGGCAAGTCTTCATATTTTTTCATTCGTTTTGATGATAAATGATAAGAAGTTATAAATATTTGATACGGAGAATGGTTAATGATAAATTTGAGATTGAGAAAGATATGAGATTATACTTATACTCAAACGATGAAGGAAAACATCGTGAGGAAACTGCATGGGTAAGAAATCTTGATGGCAGGTGAAATCTTCCAACCTTCTAGTATGGTGGAGCCTAATCCCTCTCAAATGAGAGGAGACTTGTGCCCAGACGTGGGATGTTAATGGGTTGATGATGATAATGATGACAATGGCTTGTAAAATATTAGACTGATGTTGACTTTGATGTTGTTTTTTTTTATAAAATGTGAAAATTCCTACCGATTGCCAGGCAGTCGGGGCTTGTCATGCTCACTCAAATGTCCTGTTGTGTTGTGTGTCGGTTCTTTTTATAATATTTATGAAATTATTAAATATTTTTCTTATCCCCTTTATTTCTAACGTGGCTACCACATTGTTCGTTCTAGATGCAGTATGTATTTATTTATTCACCCACCTACCATCGGTGACAGCCATTTTGTTTATCAACTAACATACACGGTGTGTGTTTGTGCATGCATCGCAATACACAAGCGAGATGTTTGATTGTTCAAATACATATTGCAGTTTGAAATAGAAACTGTTCTGGAGATATGAAAGGAGTTGGTTTTAGGGGAGAATTTAATCATGCATTTAGTTTGATGTTGTTATCACATAAATACATCAAATAAAATACCAAAATATTTCTGGGCATTATGACACACCGCCATCTAGTTCCGAGCTAAGCGGAGCTAACGAGGCTTGTGTTACGGATACGAGTTGGTTGATATACTACATAATATTTAATGTAGTTTGTTTTGTAAATAGATATATATTATACGTAGATACATCCATGACTCAGTTCAATTGTCGATGCTCATCACACAAATATTTGCCCCTATATTTGGATTCGAACGCAGGACCGTTTTCGCTCAAGGCAGCCTTTGATACCGCTGTGCTAATCGTGTCTATTGTAAGTAACATAACGGTCCCAATGGTTACCGTTAGCGGTTGAATGTTATCAATCGATAATGCAATCAATTATATCATTACTGATAAGATATGAATGTTTTCCTCCTACTGAGTTTACAATTTATTTAATATTCATTTCGATTTCTTAGGTACTAAACATTTATTATCTTGTGAGAAATGACACACATTAATTAAAATAAAATCAACAAATTATACACTACTGTCTTTTGTCTGCCATTTCGGTTGCGTAAAATTTGTAATCTTATGCTTATGTACCGCGATGAATTCACTAAAATTTAGTTTAATAAATCAACTTATTAAGAAGGCTTAATATAATTTAAGTGACTATTTTAGTGACAGTATAAGATGATCACCGGATTGACCCAAGACAACTCACTATTGTAACTTGTTAAAACGTGTAATTACATGTGAGCGGGCACATACAGACAAATGGAGGCTGTGTGTGTTAAAATATATATAATTATATGTTTTTTATTGGTAAAATTGATTTGTGTATGCTAGCTCACATAATAATAACTGAGTAATGATTAGATTATTTGTGATATTGTGATATTGTATAGAATCATCAAATTATTTAACAGAAAGAACTGTGTTGCTGGGGAGTTTGTTGCGCCGCTTCTTCTTCCCAGCAAAAACACTAGGAAATTTAGGCGCTAGGAAGTTCGGGCGTTTTTGGGGGCTGTCTTTATTGTCAACGTTCAAAAAGAGCCAATTAAAATTGGCCTACTTTGAATAAATGATATTTTGATTTTGAATGCGCACTTAATTTCGAAAAAGTGGTACGTGCCTTAGAACTAATCTTCAGACCTTTGACTGCAGTGTGTTGTTCACACCTCAATTTCATTTAATGAAGATTATGATAGTGAATTCCAAAAAAAAAACAAGAATAACTAAAGGCATACACATATTACACACACCAGCACCGAAAGAAACTATGGCATAACTTAAGTGACTATGGTGTAACGTTTAAATCAATAATTATAAGTTTTCCTCATATATCCGAGTGTCATTGACCTGACCATGAATAATAATATTTTCATGGAAAAAAATCTGGTTAAATGACCATTAATTTTATGGATTAAGTAAGGCTCTTAGTAAATAGTTACTTATTAAATGTGAGTTGTGGTAGCCTAGCGGTGTGACCAGTGGACTGAGATGGCAGAGGTCTCAAGTTCAAACCCGGGCACGCAACACTGACTTTTCAGAAGTTATGTGTGTGTGAATTATTATCTCAAGCATGCAGGTTTCCTCACGATGTTTTCCTTCACCGTTTGAGCATGTGATAAATACGCACATAACTTCTGAACAGTCAGTGGTGCGTGCCCGAGTTTGAACTCTCGCTATTTATCCTATTTTAAGAAATTATCGATTTCATTTACAAAATCGCACCAAGGGGGTTGCGATTTTGTATTAATTATTATACGATATTTATCAAGAAAACGATGCTTATAAATAGCAATAAACTTAATACTATAAAAAACACGTGCTTTGTAATAATAAAATATAAATAATTATATTTAAACAACCACCCCGATGTTAATCTTGATTAAAAAAATACGTAACATCAAACAGAACAAAAAGGGTTGGAGTCGCCACCCACCTACAAATATTAAATTACTCAATATTTCATACCGATACTAATTTCGCTATCTTAACCCTCCGCCGGCCGCGGAACGACAGAAAATATTACGAGAAAAAAAAATATTATACTCAACCAAAAGAAAAAAAAACGTCGCAGCCTTAATTGACATTCTTTATGAGCGTCAGGCCTTAGACGCGGATATTTTTTAATTAGATATATTTTATGGGTTTTTTTTCGAAAGGGGCGCGCGAATAAAGGGTTAACATTTGTTTGAGCCAATGGGCTGGGGGGTTCAATATTAGCCTTTCGTAATCAGGCGGGAAAAAAATGGTCGATTAGGCCCCCTCCCGACGTTAATTTAGGATCATTGGTCTACGTGGAAGGTAGCGACACTGCCCACCCCTTTCTTGAGTGTCCCTTTAATGATTTTTCTCAATGTTGGAATTAAAAATATCTAAGAATTGCGTTACTTTGTTTGTTTTTGTTTGCCCTGCCTCATTGATCTGCTGGTACTGAGGCGGTTGAGCATGATAATAAGGTACAAGTTGAGCAAGGTCCAAGGTTGAGCAAAGTGTTCTTTATGTTGAAATTTTTTTTTAGCTCAGCGTTAGTTAACGCTGCTTGCTGTGCTATGGGTCCCGGGTTCGAATCCCGGTAGGGACAAATGTTTGTGTGATTAGCATCAACATTTTGTTCCGATTCATGGATGTATCTATCTATAATATGTATGTATTTACAAAATAGTATATATGTAGTATATCAACCAACTAGTATCCGTAACACAAGCCTCGTTGCTTACCACGGAACTAGATGGCGCTGTGTCATAATGTCCAGGAATATTTATTTATTATTTATTATTTTTATAATAAATGGCAATAAGTTGCAAAATTTTCATATGGAATTCTAAAAAAGGCACCTGTAATTTGAACACGCGCATTCGGTACTTCACTGCTTAAAATAGGTGTACCTGCACGATATTATATTATCTTATGAAGGTCATGTCATACAGGCATAGATTTGAAAGTGAATGTCTTGGAAAAAGTGGCAGTGAATCAACGGTAGTTGTCTTTCTGCGAGTGAGTAAGGTTACCAGTCATTGCCGACTATTCTGACAGCATGGGCATTCCATTTGCTGTCAGTTTAGTAATTCCCTATTGTAAGAAACCAAAACGGTTTCTGCAGGGGTGTGCAACGCATTTGCAAGCCTTCAGGTGTTGCAAATGTCCATGGGCGGCGGTGATCACTTACCATCAGGTGAGCCGCCTGCTCGTTTGCCCCCTTATCTTATTGTTGATTCACTGCGGTATTCTATAAGGCGGAGGTACTTCTCCAATCGGGCAGCTCAATTTGAGCGAGAAATCTCGCTATGCCCTACCTCCTATAGTGTTTGTGTCAAATAAGTGATTTATTATTATTATTATACATTCGCATGAAACTTTAAAAAGTCAGTGATGTGTGTGCTTTGGGAATGAACTCGTGACTTTTGGCTGCATAGTCCACAGCACCAGACTATCACAGCTAGTATATTTAAAATCTTATGCCGTACAATAAAGCACATTCTATCTATCTATCTACATATATGTATATACAGGTATAAACACGAGGGTAAATAAATAATTTGGACGTACTTTTTCATCGAAACGAGTCGTGTTTGTTGTGCACTAATTCAATCTGCGTCACGAGAAATATCGTTGAGATTAGTTGCCGGTGAAAAAGTCGCCGGAAGAAATGTTTATAGAGCCGCCGTTTTTGTGAAGGTTCCGTACTTATACGAATTTAGTTTTCACACATGTGGTTTATTGTATGATGTTTGTTTTATCATCTTGGGGTTGGTAAAGGCTAGCAATTTTATTATGTATTCTTTAAAGCAGTATATGCCTGCTTATGATAACGTCATCAAAGATATAATATATCAATAATATAATTATGTAATTGTAAGTATAAGACCCATTTAATTGGAATATTAGGGGTTTCTACTATTATCTTATTATCACTATTAATCTTTGTTGATACAAGAGTATATTGTTTTTTTTTGGCAAATATATATTATATTTAGTTCTGTTGTATTATTTGACGGCCAGATTATCACAGCGGCATTAAAGCTGCTTTCTATCGTGAGGCTCTCGGTTTAAAGTCCCGGTGAGGCAAATTGTTTGTAAAGTGTGCATTTTTTTGAAATCGAACTAAATTGATCGCGCTGGACTTTCTGCCTAAGTAATGTTATGTGTATATTTCTCTGTGTAATACCTATTTATATATAAAAATGTCGGGTTCTCTAGTTATGTTTAGTTAGAATCAAAATAAAATCATAATTTTTACTTAATATTATTTTTTCAATCATTTTTAATTTCAATAAAATCACAAAACGTTTCACCCCACACACAACTGAACCCCAAAAAACTTCGTCGAAGCCGAGAGAACCCGTGAAAAATCTTTATTAAATCCCTCTTGAGCTAAATAAGTTCATTTGGAGAGTGAAAAAAAAAATTTTTTTTGCGCCTTTTTTATAAATTAGTAAACATTTTCGGCGATTTGTATAGCTTACTCCGGGGGTAATTAGTGATTGTCTGTTGGGGTGTGTGGGGGTGAGCCTATTGGCGAATTAAATTATTTTTTCCGCCTAAATAACGAAGGGCGCTGAATAAATGTGGATTAAGACAAATTCATGTTAGTTAAAGTTAAGACACGGTTATAAATCCGTATTTTTTTATTTCGCTCTCTTTTAGTCTTGCTGTCTCTTTAATTGCGTCTTAAGATTGGTAGTGCTGGCAAAATTAGTTTTTATTTGATTAAGAAGAATATGTGCTTTGTAATATAAATCATCATCATCAAATTATTGTCCCACTGCTGGGCACGGAAATCCTCTCATTCGTGAGAGAATAGGCTATTGTCCTAAGTTTCTTCACGATGTTTTCCTTCACCATTTGAGCATGTGATAAATACGCACATAACTTCGAAAAGTCAGCTTATCATAGGACCAAACTCAAGACCCCTAACATCATAGCTTGTTTATTATTATATACTCAATACTCAATAACTTTATTGCATCCCATAATGTATACAAAAGCTGGTGGGTATATACCGCTTTGTAATATAAATCATGCTAATTTGTAAAAACTTATGTTGAATAGTATAAAATGTTTTTTTTTCAACAAATTATGTGTTGTATGTATTGTATTATAGTGCCCAATGCGCCATTTTTTCCCACAAGTTATTTTTGTTATTAACGTACTCATACCCTACAATGTTCCAATATATCGTGGTTGTCTTAACAAACACAAAAAATCTCAGCCAAGGCCATAAAAATATTTGACCCGTACGGAGATTGAACCCGCGAACCATGACGCAGAAAACGATTGCTCAACATGATGCATTAGTGAATAGAGGAATCCAAAATCAGACTAGTTTTCAGCTAGCCTTCAGGTGAGCAGACTTCCCATGCCATCGAGATAATCTCACGATGTGAGAGTGAGAGTGTTCTTTTCACCATTTGAGAAAGAATGTGATAAATGTCGACACAATTAAACCAGCGGTAGTTAACACTGCCTTCTGTGCTCAGGTGTGAGCATAAACATTTGTATTCGAGTCATGGATGTATCTATATATAATATGTATGTATTTAGAACCAAAAAAAAACTATATTATGTAGTATATAAACCAACTAGTAGGTATCCGTACCACAAGCCTCGTTGCTTAGCTCGGAACTAGATGGCGTTGTGTGTCATAATGTTCAGGAATATTAAATACGCACGTAATCTTCGAAAAGCCTTGACTTTGGCCTTTGAAAATCGAATTCAGGACCAGTTCATTTATATTATTATGTGAAAATAAATAAGCTATCATAATTATTCTCCCACTGCTGGGCACGGGTCTCCTCTCATTTGAGAGAGATTAGGCTATAGTCCACCACGCTAACCTACTGCGGTTTGGCAGACATTACATGCCATCGAGAAAATTTCTCAAGCATGCAGGTTTCCTCACGATGTTTTCCTTCACCGTTTGAGCTTATGATAAATACGCATATAACTTCCGAAAAGTCAGTGTTGCCTTGGGTTTGAACTCGAGACCTCTGACATCTCAGTCCACTGGTCACACGGCTAGGCTATCAAAGCTTAAGTAAGCTATAGCGCTTTAAAAGGATCTAAACAAATGGTTAGCATAATATAAAGTCATTGGCCGCTTGACCCCAATGATTCACGCCCCTAAACCAACAGAATGAGAGAAATTCCAACGAATACAGACAACGCATTCTTAGAATACCAAGGCATGTTAGTTTTTTTAAATATTCTAAAATAAAATTTGGTCTGTTTTTTCCGTAATCTATGTCTCGACATTCTTTTTTATTGAACAGTATGCAACAAGGTCAGTATTTGCATCTGTTTGGCAATATATTTCTTTTAAAACATTTGGACAGATTTTGATACAGTTTTCACTATCATTTGTATCACTTTTTCCAAATTATTTAAGCTAAGGTATTGTCGTTCCACGCCCTTCTTTTTTTGAAATTTTGTTATATCAAATCTGACACTAAGATTTAATATAGGATTTATTTTATCTATCTGTATTTTATTTTGTCTCGGGTAAATTTTATAGTTCATACCTACATTGCACATAAAACTGCATTATTCTCATATTAATGTTGCATATAAACATTGTAAAGGATTTTTTTAATTTTTTATTTATTTATCAGAAATACATTCACATCAATTTGATTTTTCCATAATGCCACTTAAACCTCTCGGGTTTGAGTGTCACTTACAATTTCTCGTAAAGTAATATATACATGCTAGACATAATTAATTTAGAATTATACAGATTAAACATGGTTCAGTTCAGATAGTTAATTTTACAGGACAGATGATAAAAATCAAATCATCTGTTCCATATACAATTGATTTCCTATATAGTAATTTTTATATTTTATTTAAAAGAGTATCTATGGAGTTTCTTGCTGGTTCTTCTCCATAGACCTACTTTTTGGAACCGTGCAACTTGTTTGACAATTCAAAAGCACCTGTAATACTGGTCTACTAGAAATAAATGATTTGAATTTTAATTTTAATTATCATTTGAAAAATCCAATACACGATAAAATTATTCAAACAATTATATAGAGAAACGAAGGTTGATAATTATAAACCAATTAACAATACTACAAATGTATTGATGTGCGCAATTAACGTAATTGGTTCAAGGTCGTAACCTAGACTTTATTTCCGATTGATACCTACAGTTAATTTTAACCCAATCACTACTTTGTACGGAAGTCATTTGTGCTTTAAACAATTCATTTTTTTTAACAACGTTGCGTCAGTTTATACATTTCTCCTCTGTCGGCGGTGCGTTGACAAACACAAATATTCATAAGGCACAAATAACCTACTGTAGGCCACATCCACATCCACATCCTATATTTGTCCTGTGCGGGGATCACACTGTGAGCTGTGGTAGCCTAGCGGTGTGACCAGTGTACTGAGACGTCAAAGGTCTCGAGTTCGAACCCAAGGCATGCACCACTGACTTTTCGGAAGTTATGTATGTGCGTATTTATCACATGCTCAAACGGTGAAGGAAAACATCGTGAGGAAACCTGCATGCTTGAGAGATTTGTCTTTATGGCATGTGAAGTCTGCCAACCCGCAGTAGGCTAGCGTGGTGGATTATAGCCTAATCCCTCTCAAATGAGAGGAGACCCGTGCCCAGCAGTGGGACGTTAATGGGTTGCTAATGATGGGGATCAAACCATCGACATGCGAGGCATTGTACCCCGGGGAAGAACATAGGACGGCTTTCATCTCGAAAATCATCCCTTAAAATGGCAAAAGGGAGGATGAAAAAGTTTGTGTGTGGAAACCATAATTTATTAAATGAGGGGTGTATTTTACTAATTTGGGGATCTATGAAAAAGCAGATAGTATTAAATTTCCAATCCTACCCAGACAAAATTGCAGCCCAAATCAAATATTTGTATACATTATACATACTACGCAAAAACTTCAAACCGCTAATAAGAAGTGGGTCAGCAGATATAAAGGTCACTGTCCGCCCACCACACTGAACACACTGAACCGCAACATGATAACACATACCGCCTACACCCAATGACAAATAACGGTACCAATTTGGCACTAGAAGGATATAACCGTAAAAACGTAACGGTTAATTTCGTTGACTACTATTTTTAGACCAATAATATTTAACCTAGACGTGGTGTGACCCACTGGTCACACCATTAGGTACCATTTAGGTACCATTAGTACCGTCTCAGTCCACTGACTGAGATGTTAAAGGTCTCGAATTTAAAGCACGTACCATTGACTTTTCGGAAGTTATGTGCGTATTTATCACATGATCAAATGGTTAAGGAAAACATCGTGAGAAAACCTGCGTGCTTGAGACTCGAGAGATATCTCAATGGCATGTGAAGTCTGTCAACCCGCAGTAGGCTAGCGTGGTGGACTATTGCCTAATCTCTCAGAAGAACCAGCATAGTGGGACAATAATGGGTTGATGATGATGATTGATATTATTTAATATCGACGTTTTTTCATACCCCGAGGGTGACAAATGAGCTGGCCTGCTGTTATGTGGTTACGTCCAAAGGCTCCGGCCTTTGGACGTTTGCAACACCAGAGGAGTCGCTCGCGCGTTTCCAAGCAATTGTAACAAACTATTCACTCTTTTTTCCCTTTCACTGCCCTGTACCAGGCTCCTGGGTCGATATTATATCAAGGATGGGCATTGAACTTAATAACTTTATTATATTTATGAAGACTTTTTGACATTCTTGTCATTTATGTCAAAAAGTCTTCATAAGTAAATACCTTAAATATTGTATGCCCAGAGTCTTGCTATAATATCGACCCAAACCCGGGTACTGGGCATTAAATGGGAGAAGCTTATGTACTTAGAACCTATTGTAACACTACAGTACTGTAGTAGTGCCCACTGTAGCCGTTTAGGAAAACCTCAGCAGGAAATATTTGTAGTTTTAGAATTTTAAATCCATTACACCATTCTTGGACATGATTTTGTGTAGGTACTTGTATTTTTTTTAATTCAATATTATTTGATTGAACTGCCTCATTGGTCTAGTGACCGCAAAACGTGACGTGGTTGTAAGTGTAACTGCTGAAGAAGAGGTCTGTAGGTTGATTCCCAGGTCGATCAAAATGTTCTTATGTAGTCTTATGAAATTTTCAGTATCAGCTTCGAGTTTGGATTCGTGCCTCTTTGATGGCTGTAGCCTCGCACCTTATTACATGGGATCTAAAAACTTACCAACGAAATGTGGGTGTACATTAGCACACCTCTGCCTTCTCAGACAACAGGCGTGATGCTATTAATACTATTATTATCTTTCGACGCCAAATACATGTTTATTTTACGTATGTACTTATAATTACGTCGGTACCTACATTATAGTCTGAACGATATTGATAAATGCCCTCACACTTGACCGATTTTAGGCAAGGGCAGAAAATAATAACAAACAGATAAGTACATAACTAAATTATACACTAATAGTAATGATTGTTCGTATTCTACTTAACGAATTAGTCAATAATAAAGTGTAAACAAATATTGTGTTATACAAGGTTTTCGACTAACAACATAGCGATATTAATCAATATCTATCTATATATATGTATAAATATATATAACTCAAAGGTGACTGACTGACTGACATAGTGATCTATCAACGCACAGCCCAAACTACTGGACGGATCGGGCTGAAATTTGGCATGCAGGTAGATGTTATGACGGAGGCATCCGCTAAGAAAGGATTTTGATTAATTCTACCCCCAAGGAGATAAAATAGGGGATGAAAGTTTTTATGAAAACTATACCTAATTAATAATAATACTTCTTAACTCGAGCGAAGCCACGGGCAAAAGCTAGTACCTATACATATATAATCGTTTGTCTTGAATTATTTATCAACGGAGAGCCTAAATCACAGGGATTACAAACTTGAAATTTTGACAGATGATGTATATTATTACAAAAACATCCGCTAAGTGAGGAATTTTAGAAATTCGATCCCTAAAGTAATTCCATTATACACGGGACAATTTGCGAATAGGACACTATGCGAATGGGACGTTCTGCGAATAGGACATTCTGCGAATGGGACGTTTTGCGCCCAAACCATACTACGGTCGTGATTGTTATGTTCAAATGACTCAACTAATTGAAGCACTTTCTACCTGCCTAAATGATTCACAGTCGGTGCATTCTTTGTTCCTTTGTATTCTAAGAATAAGTGAGGTATTTCCAAAACTCTACAACTTTTTGGTATACGTTCGGACAAAAATAAAACCTATGTACAGTTATTCAAGTTTATGGTTTTTTAGAAATCCTTTTTATGTTTGTTATCTTCTTTTTTTTGCTAACTCTATTATATGGGTTTCTATTTATGTTTTGTTAATAAGGGTGAACAGTGGTTGTTGTTCCTGTTTAATCCTGTGGGTATTTCCCTAAATTCTGAATAGAGTACCTACCTGCATCATAAGAAACAAGTAGGATTTATATTTTTAAACAATAATGTTATATTATTTAATCCTGAAATTTCGGATCGTTTATAGCAACAAAAATGTCTCTTTCAAATATATTTCATACCAACATTTTTTTTTCTGTTTTTGCCTTTGTTTCTGCCTGGGAAAAAAGCGTTTATGTATGTATGATTCAACACGATCCCTTTCTTGTTGCCTTTGTTGAAGTTCTAAGAACAAAACATATTTAGTGGTCCTTTTTCATTAATTAACGTCTTAAGGTGACTTAACTCGTGAACAAGATGGCGCTGTGTCCGAATATTATTCTTACTATTACTATCGCGATGTAAACTCAAAAATTGCCGATCACCGATGCTACTATCATCATTAACGTCAATCATTTGACGACTCGGTGGCGCAGTGGCTGAGCGATCGGCTCGTGCGTCACGGGTTGCAGGTTCGATTCCCGCACGTAGCAAATATTTGTACGTTCTACAGGTCATTGTTCCGGGTCTGGCAGATTGTGTATGTGAAAATTTGTATTTGTAAATGCACCCACGACACAGGAGAAAATCCTAGCGTGGGGCAAAAAAAATGTTGATAAGAAAAAAACATTAACTGTATTTTAAATATTCAGCCGACACAAAAGAATGCGATTTCTAAGTAGGATTACAATTGGTAATAAACAGTACGTGTTTAGAATAAATTTCCGTGTAAGCAAATATTTGTTGAGTGCGTACTGCATTGTATTTTAATTGCAACTCGTCTGTACTACAATAACCTTGCAATTTCTAAGTAATAATACTTCGCTTGAACATCTATAAGTTCCGACACGTACTGTTTTGTTTCGATTTGAATCGAATACATATTTAATTGCATTGTCTATCGAGGATTAATGGAATTTAATTACATATTTATTATTTTAACTGTCTCGTTGGTCTAGTGGTCGTAAAGTGCGACTGCTGAGCATCAGGTCTTGGGTTCGATTCTCAGGTCGAGCAAAGTGTTATTGGGTTTTCCAATAACATTCTTAGTAGCAGCTCGGAGTTTGGATTTGTGCCTGGTTGATGGCAATAAGTTCGCCCCCTATAACATGGAACCTAAAACGTACTGCAAAATGCCCATGCCCCACACTATAATTTTGTACCGTGTTGTGGGTTCCTATAAAAACACAAACGCCCAGATCCGGAACAACTACTTGTAGATCTTAGAAATATTTGTTCAATGTGGGTATCGAATCCGTAACCCGTGCCAAACAAACCGATTGCTCAACCACCGCACCTTTATTTATTATCATCAACCCATTTTCGCACTGATGAACATGGGTCTCCTCTCATTTTAGAGGGATTGTGCTACAGTCCACCACGCTAGCCAACTGCGGGTTGGCAGACTTCAAATGCCATTGAGAAAATCTCTCTAGTATTAGAAGTTCCTCATGATATTTTCCTTCACAGTTTGAGCTTGTGGTAGATACGCACACAACTTCCAAAAAGTCAGTGGTGCCTGCCTTGGGTTCGAACTCAAGATCTCTGACATTCACAGTCAACTGGTCACTTCGCTAGCATATCATAGCGCCAATATATACATTTATAACACTTATTACTTAAAACCTATAGTACAAAAAAACAGGAAAGCAACATATTTTTGATAAAACAATATTTCCGTTTGTTCCTCAAGGAAAATATGTGAGAATATTGTTGGTAATATATAATGGTATTATTACATTAGATATAATCATTAAATAATGTGTATTAAAATACAAATGACTAATAGGAAAATGGAGCTTATGCATATTATACATACTAATATTATAAATGTTTAAGTAAGTCTGACTGTCTGTTTCCTCTTTACGCTTTAACCACTGAACCGATTTAGATGAAATTTGGTATGGACATAGTTCGAGTCTAGGGGTAGGAAATTGAAGGTTTTGTATCAGAAATCATCCTTTAAAATGGCAAAAAAGGGGGGAGGCGTATAAGTTTGTATGTGGAAGCGATAATTTCTCAAAATAAGTAGGTAAGAAATAAGCAGATTAACGAAATAATATAGGTATAGGGTAAAATTACCAATTTTACTCAGATGACGTTTCGGGCAGTCTAGTTTTAAATAAATGTACGTTGTGACGTATAAATTGTTTCACAGATTATCTACCATAAATATGAATAATAAGGTAATTAATGGGTGTAACTAATGATTAATGTAATATACATAAATGTATTGTTTACTGAGAACACAGTTTCAATCAAAACAAATATAGGCTCCTAAAACATACCGGCCAATTGTGGCTGTTCATTAACACACCTCTGCCTAACCTCTCGAGAACAACAGGCGTCATGTTAAAAATAATATTATAAAGAGAAAAGATTTGTATTTTTTTATGTGTGTGACGAATAAACACAAAAACTACTGGACCGATGCCAAAAATTCTTTCGCCGTTAGAATGCTTTATATTTTATTATTCCTGAGTAATAAAGATTTTATTTAAAAATTACGTATCCGTACTAAAACTTTAATAATGTAACCACAAGGTGTCAAAAAATTTGTCGTCGATGCTTCTAAGACAAGACATATACTTTTTTTTTAATGGTACGTGCCCACCACCTTAAGTCCCTACTACTGCAACTCCTGTAAGCCAGGATCAACAATAGTAACCATCCAAAATATCGTCGAGACAGTGAAGGCCGACGTGTCCCAGGGAAATGATTTTAACTGTCTTGGAACCCGCAGCGAAATTAATCAAAGTCAAAATATCATTCATTCAAAGTAGGCCAAATTTAAATGGCTCTTTTTGAACGTCGACAATAAAGACAGCCCACACATTTCTGTCTGTTTATTTAATAAATGATTCTATACAATACTATAATCAGTCTATACAATATAGAGTGCAATAATTAACTATGGTTATGTGAGCTAGAATATACCAATCCATTTTACCAAGCCGAGAAATAAAAACTACTGATATAGAAATACAGAACAACCGAAATCATGTAATTATGAAATTAAATCGGAGGAGTAAGAAAATAACAGTTTTCCACTTCCCTCCTCAACAAACGAGAAGACATATACTTGCCAAGAGTTCATTTACAGACCCAAAGTATGTTGGGAGACTTCACAAGCAGTAGGCTTTGAGTTCAAATTCAAGGTTCGACTCGACCTGTGACTTTGTAATCGATTTATTAGAAAAACATCGAGAGGAAATCTTTATTATTTGTATGTCATAACAATGACAAACAAGTATACAGCACGAATGATGGTAGGTAATCGGTTACCGTAGCCTATAGACGTTTGCAACACCAAAGGTGTCGCTCGCGCCTTGCCTACCCAGTAAAAACCGTCTAGGTTTCTTAAAACAAGTGAGTTACTAAACTGACAGCAAACGGAATTTCCATGCTGTCAGAATAATAGTCACTCCCTCAACGAGCTCTGACAACCTTACTCGGTCGCAGAAATACAACTATTGTTATTTCACTGCAGTCTTCTGTAAAGTGGAGGTACTTCTCAAGTCAGGCAGCTTAATTTGAGCTAGGAATCTCGCTATGCCCTACCTCTCCAAAATTTGGAGGTTTGAGGAATTTTATCGACGGCATGTCCAGTCAGATAGCAAATCAGTTAATGATATGAGAGACATAAATTACACAACACAAGGATACAATCTGCAAAACACCAACAGTTATAATAGTGGCGCCAATGAAAAGAGAAAGCGAATGACGTGGGCAGTGAAAGGAATTTCGGACAGTCCAATCTGAGTCATGGTCGGAATCTTAAACCTATTGGCCGACTATAGGCCCGATTGACAAATGACGTCATTAGTTCCGTTAGAATGTTTTAGTCGAAAGACTAAATAAGATTTCATAATCTTGCATGTGTTTTTTTTTTAAGATCCGCTTAGCCTTGCAGGTATTAACCCCCATGGGGGGCCCTTGAAGTATCGAGTTCAAACCCAAGACACGCACTACTGACTTTTCTGAAGATATGTGCGTATTTATCACATGCTCAAACGGTGAAGGAAAACATCGTAAGGAAACCTGCATGCTTGAGAAATTTTCTCGAAGTCATGTGAAGCCTTCCAACCCGCAATAGGCGAGCGTGGTAGACTATATCCTAATCCCTCTCAAATGAGAGGAGACCCGTACCCAGCATTGGGACAATAATGGGTTAGTGATGATAATGTTTTTATGTATGATATGTATGTACTTTTTAACACAGCTGTCATCCCCTAAGGGTTAGGTAGTGGTGTAATAACATACAACTACATTTAATTCACACTGATATATTTTTTTCAGTCCAACATAACAGGAGTGAGTCGATTGCCATCAACTAAGCACATCTTAACCCTGAGCTGCTACTGAGAATTTTATAGAAAAACCCAATAACACTTTATTAAGCAAGGAGGTTAGATTTCCAGGTTGAGACCTAGAAATCTAACCTTCTTGATCAAGGATCGCACTTACAACCAAAAAACCAACGGGGCTGTTAAAGGCTTATTAACGCACAGATGGATTGGTCAGAATGTAAGAGCCACTAGCCCCATTCAATCGTCTAGATATTGAGGTTATATTTACAAATAAAAATAATAAACTCTAGTATAACATTGAAGGGTAAACGATACGTTATCTATAACCTACATACGTATAAATACACCGTGCATTTAAATCTGTCTTAAACATTGATAAGAATGATCAATGTTGTTTTTGATGCCGCTGCTTCCTCGCAAAACTTATGTCTGGTTATCTAGATGGGGGTTTTCATAATTCGCCTTTTTTAAGGGTAGGAACCGTGAGCCATTGGATGCTTGCTTACTTATCACATGCTCACATGGTGAAAGACAACATCGAGAGGAAACTTGCATGCCTGAGAGAGTTTCTCGATGGTGTGTGAAGATAATCGGCAATAGGCTAGGGCACTGGACTATAGGTCAATCCATTCCGAATGAGAGGAGACCGGTGCCCAGCATTGGGACTAAATGGGTTCTGATGATGATACAACGGTTGAACTGTTAGTAGTTTTCGCATGAACATCTGCAGGTCATAACCATTCATAATTATTGGAGTTTTTCGGATACCAGATATATTTGGACATTATGACACACCCGGATACCAGACGGATACCAGATGCGGCTATATTTTACAAAATTAGGGGTTATGAAATTATAGTTTGGAACTATAAGGCACACAATACAGTTCTTAAATCTAACCGTGAAAATCGTCACTTACGTTTTTCTTTGTCGAGTAAAAACTTTTTGTTTCCTTACATTTGAATTAAAATAATTTGAATAAAAAAAATAAAAGGAATTCTAAATTTAAAATCAATTGGCGCGCGACTCACTCTGACTTGACACTCGCAAAGATCTTATCCGACCAATTATTGTCACACAATATTGTATCAACACACAAAAGAAATAAGAATGGTTTATCTCTAAACACATAACACAATAGAATTGTCAATATAATACTCTGCAATACACTAAAGGATGTTATTCACAGATTATAAAAATAATAAAACATCCGATGAATTATTCATAAAGACCTGATATTTTCTCAGCACTGTTTACAGACTGATTAACTATTAATCAACAATGCTATAATCAACAATGTTTAAATCTAACAATGCGTATCTGGTCACTCGAATGTCCTGCTGTTGATGGCGTTGTGATTCAGGAGTTTTTATTCCCTACAATATGGTTGAGTAGAGCGACGCTGATACGCACGTCATGCTCGTGAACGGGTGCTGTTAGTTGGGGCTGGTCGGCTCATACATGTTATGGCAATCTAAATTAGGTTTTTATTTTTTCTTTGGTAGATAATTGACACGTTTTACATTAAACTAAATTATTCTTAAATTGGTATTACACATAGAAACATTGTAGGGAAAACCAATTAAATTATTTTAAAATTTAAATTTCATATAAAAGAGTATGTATGGAGATTCTTTTTGGCTCTTCTCCTTCTCTTCATATTTGACATTTCAAAAGTAACTGTAATTTTTGGCTTATTGAAATAAAATATTTGACTTTAAGTTTTATTCTAAATTAAAAAACATTCACCACGTAAGAAGATTTCCAACTTGACAGTTGATTCGATAAAAAAAAAATCTTTATCTGCAAGGAAGGGCGTAAACACTGCTTAAACGTAATATTTGTATGTACTTCCTAATATTGAAAAACAGACGCATTAAACTGTCTTGTTATCAATATTATGTCTTTGTCTATTATTGGTCCTCATCTGATCTGATGTCAACACAAACACGGGGACAAATGTTTGTGTGATGAGCATAAACATTTGTTTCCGAGTCATGGATGTGTCTATGTATAATATGTTTATATTTACAAAAATAACGTATATATGTAGTATATCAACCGACTAGTATCCGTAACACAAGCCTCGCTGCTTAGCTACGAACTAGATGGCGCTGTGTCATAATGTCCAGAAACATTTATTTTATATATATGATATATTTATTTATCACCTATCGCCCATCCATCCACTATCCCATTGCTATGGACAGATTTTCTCTTACCTCGATAAGTAGGATGTAGTTCTAACGATAAACAGATCAGGACTAAGATGGATGTTCTGACTACCCATCAAGGAGTATCATAGGTGTTCATATGAGAACTGGAATGATCTTATCGTGCTTTACAAAGCAATAAAGCGTCTAGATGTGTAAAGAATGGTTCTCCTTATATAGACTTTGGCATGAGTAGCTTAATCTGCCGGATAGATTGACCAGCTTTCAAAATGTCATAAGTGTTCAATTCACAGAATACTAAAGGAACCTGTTATCGCATTGCAATATAACCAGTTCTGTGATTATTCGGAATCGCGTTTCGATTTTAATTTGATTATCACTTGTTTCAACGGTGAAGGAAAACGTCGTGATGAAATCTCCATACTTTATGAAGGTATATGACTATTGTTACTCCACTTTTGGCTATCGTAATAGATCCAGTGGTAATTCCATCTCATTCTCTTTGTTCTATGGGGTTTGTCCTTTTTCTAAAGTGACGAAGTACAGTCTTCTTGATAGTAGTGTTTATCTAACATATGGGCATTGAAAACATCAGAAGTATTACTTTTTACCGTTTTTACTGCAATACTCTTCAGACCGATTTTGATACAACATAATTATATGGCTACATTTGCATTAAGCGAGGAATCGAATCTTTCCTTAAGCTGCACAGGTCTTACATTAATCAGAGACTGGAATAGTAATTTAATCTAGACATATATCCTCGTCTATCCATCCCCCATCCCCCACACTACCCTAACACATTAGACTACATCTACAACTACAACTACCCTCACTTTACTACACCCTAATTTGATTTGGAAATGTAGTAGAATCTATACCAACACAGCACAAAATGCCTTATCAGTTAGTTCAATAGATTTAGTAAATGTGTACCCATTAACTGCCCAGGCTAGGTTAGGTGGTCCAGTTATATCATCTTTAGACTCTCAACTGGTCGAAATAGGTCGAGCGGAAAGACCAATTCAAGATAACGGCTATCAATATAATGTAGTTATAATTAATGGTAGAGATAGTCGACTCGGATGATGATAATACGGAGTACTAAGTCATAAAGTTTTGCGTTCGAATTATTGGAGAAAGACAGTAGTTAGGTTGGTGACAGTGACAGTAAATGAGAAAGAGACTAAAAACTTACCAATATCAATTATCTTATCAATATCTAGACCCAGATTTCTATCTAGTTTTTAAGCATGATGATGACGATGATGATGAATATAACGAGGAACGGTCTTAGATTTGGCAGATATATTTACGCATGCCCCTTTTAACGCAGTCAAGGATTAATGTAAACAAAGAATTACTCACTTTTAAAATTGTATAATTCCTTTGTTATGAGTGTTCAATTAAGTACGAGGAACACAATAACGACAGTTATGTAGTAAGTACATTCATTAAGTACATATCCTGATCACCTTATTACAAAGGATGACTTAAACTATCTCTTAGTAAAACCGAAATTTGAATATGATCCATTTCTAACAGAAAAAGGTTTGGCTATTTAAAAGACCGATGTCTATTTTTCTTAGATAAATATATTTTTAAGATAAAATATACACGATACAAAAAGGTGAGCTGTTTGTCTCATGTATGTTGTAGAAGATACGTATATAGATTCTTTAAATACCAGAATGAAATATAATAATAGGTACTAATATGTCAAAAAAAAGACGAAAACTGACATGATGGTAAAGGCCTCCTATAGAGATATCCACGACGTCCTGAACCATCCTCATCCAAAGGATGACAGCGAACTTTACCAGGTCATCGGTGCACATTGCCCTGGAACGACTCACGAACGTCATCCATAGCGCGGTCACTAGTCCTACCCCAACAGTCATCTACGATATGCCCTGCCCATTGCAATTTGGTGATTATTCTTCGGGCTATGTCAGTGAGCCGGTTTCTTCTACAGATCTCCTCATTCCGGATTTGATCACGTAGTGAAACACCTAACATAGCCCTTTCTGTCGCTCTCTGAGTGACTGTGAGCTTGCTGATAAGACTACTTCAGCAACTACGTCTTGATGCCGTAATTCATCCCTGGCAACACACAGTCTGGTCAAAGACTTTCTTGCTTTATTTCTCAGCACCACTTGAGGTAAAACGATTTGGCGTCGCTTCTCAAATGCTGCCCAGTCAAGTTGAATATTAAATGTCTAATATTCGCATCACATATGTATATTTGTCTGTATTTAACTGCAGAGCTGCAGACAAAAACGGTCGTGATTTCATTTACCGCTATTTTTGGTCCTTAAGTACTGACAACGAGTGAGTCATTTACTTTCAATTCATTCTATGTTCAGTTCCATTGGCATATTTAAATCGTTACTCCTTAATCCTTTAGTGATCTTACTACGATTTTATAGTCCTATCATAATACTATGGATATGCTGGCACTAGGAACACATGACCTCGTACGAGGCTTAAAAGATTCCTAATATATTCATGTTAAGGCCCTTAACATGAATATATTTTTGAACTTAGTCTGGGTGCTTAAATTGTACCTATTATTTTTTTTTTGGCAACTTTTGTGTTTGTCCAAAATCAATCACTTTTCTTCCTTTGTAGTTTTCATATAGATGACCTACCTACCTTAACAGCTGTTTCAATTTCATTAGCCTAAACCTGATTTTTCTTTATTTCGGTCAAGGTTTCGTTGAAAATATGATTAAGTCAACATTATTTTATAAGCTAATAAGTAGGTTATTTCCCTTTAATGAAGTGCCTACTCGAGAATACTAGCTTGCATTGTTGAAAGACAATATAAATGCATCATTATGTCATAACAAAATTGCTTTGTAAAAACATAATATATGTATTGTTTTAAATTTATCTCATGAACAAACAAAATAAAATGTTAACCAAAATAGATTTTCACTCAAAAACATCTCCCGTACAGTTTAAAAATAAAAATAAAACAAATGAAACTTACAAAAGAGGTAAAGACGGCAACAAAATCCAAAATAAAAAAAAACCACACAGCCCCTGGCCACAAATAAAAAATATTAAACATTCGATTTTTAAAATTTAAAAACAGTAAACTGTATTCAAAACAGCGTTCAATGAGCGACTGAACATTTGCGGACTGATAATAAGAACTACGTTCACTTCGATAGAAGAATAAAACTTTGCCACAGACAATACTCAACCATGATTCTCCAATAATAAAGTCTAAAATACGTAACTGCACTCAGTTCCAGTACTTTACTAAACTGTCCAAGCGGGTATTGAGGTCAGTGACGTCTTTTTTCCGTAAGATAAATTCGCAGAAGCGAGACAGGTAATTATTATTAACACGCGAGTGAAAGAGAAGGCGTTATTCCCCATGTGTCATAGAGAAATTTGTGGTATGTTGTCAGTCATTAATTGTTTTCAATTAGAGTGTTGCTGACGAGATTTCAATGGGTCATCACGAAAATCTTTTGTCTCTTTCTTTTAGAAAAAAAGAAATGTTACTTCTCCATCGATGATTGAAAGATTTCCTTTAGAAGAATTGACGATCCAGTTAGCGCAACGTTATTATAGGCTACCTTCTTTGGTATGGGTCCTAGGTTCGAATCCTGGTAAGGGCAAATGTTTGTGTAATAAGCATGGACATTTGACCTGAATCATGAATATTTATATCATATAAATCTACACATATGTATGTAGTAGGTTTATAAACCAACTAGTATCCGTAACACAAGCCTCGTTGCTTAGCTCGGAACTAGATGGCGCTGTGTCATAAAGTCCAGATGTATTTATTTATTTAAGATGATTGATTGCCTGTCGTAGGCAGAGAAAGGTCAACTCAAACCAATTTTTTTGATGGAGAGTAGGTAGACAAGGTGGGTGTTTGACCACAATTTCATCTGATGATAATGTGGTCTAAGATGACCTAGAAGATAACAATTTACTCTTATTGATTTCTTACACTTACGCGAATATTAAACATTGAAATAAAACTACTTTTCAATAATAATTAAAAATGTAAGGTAGCTGTTAGTAATTATAACTTCAAGGCGACCAACACCTCAGTCTGCCCGTGACCATGGATGCTGTAAAGGATCCGAAACGTCGGGTTAAAATAATATCAATATACCGCGATAAAATCCGTAAAAAGTAGTTTTATTTCAATTCACTGTTAACTTAATAAAAACCCCGAACTGTACTCGTCAAGAAATACAGAGCAAGCAATGCTCATATAATAATATATACAATTTTATGACCATATACTCAAACGGTACTTAATTTTAAGCAGTCTTCAAATAATTATAATGTCGTCTCTTTCACTCACATACTAAGTGACAAGGGCGGTACTATACTCAAGGACTATTTAAAATTGAACAGAGATAGTGTTTCTTCATCAATTATTAGACCACTGCTGGGCACAGGTCTTCTCTCATTTGAGAGAGATTAGGCTATAGTCTACCACGCTAACCTAGTGTGAGTTGGCAGAATTCACATGACATCGAGAGGATCTGTCAAGCATGCAGGTTTCCTCACGATGTTCACCTGCACCGTTGAAGCATGTGATAAATAAATAAATAAATAAAATAAATAAATAATAAATATATATTCCTGGACATTATGTCGCAGCGCCATCTAGTGCCGAGCTAAGCAACGAGGCTTGTGTTACGGATACTAGTCGGCTGATATACTAGGTACATATATACTTTTTTTGTAAATACATACTTATTATTACATAGATACATCCATGACTTGGATACAAATGTTCATGCTCATCACACAAACATTTGTGGCTACCGGGATTCGAACCCGGGACCCATAGCACAGCAGGCAGTGTTAACTACCGTTGGACTAATTGGGTCGTCAAAAAATACGCATGTAAATTCTAAAAGTCAGTGGTGCGTTTCTTGAGATTGAACTGAAGATCTTTTACTTCAAAGTCCACTGGTCACTCCACTAAGCTCTTGTTTGTTTAGTCGATTTAAATAAAGGATTTAATTATTTTAACCCGTAATATCATCCCTTGCCCTTGAATGACTGTACTTTATCAGGTATGGCCGTACACGTCACTTAAGCACTTAGTAAAAGTCATTCAAAATCATCCATTTACGTCCAAATCGTAAAACCTTGTAGTATGAGTAACTAATTTATTAATGAACAGTCATTACCTTTGTAATTATATGGAGCATCGGGTTATTCAGACAATCTTATATTATGTATGTATAAAAATCTGTTCGTCGCTGAAATCCGCCGGAACGGCTAGACGGATTATGAAATTTCGTATGTATATTTGATAGGTCTGAGAATCGGTCGTAGGCTATTTTTTACACCCTTATGACGATGTTCCTCACCAGACTTTTTTTTTATGATTTGGCATTAAAAAATACTTTATCACATCAACCGTTAGACGTCCACTGCTGGACATACATAGGTCTCCCCCAAGTATCGCCACGACGACCGGTCATGTGCCGCCCGCATCCAGCGGATTCCAGCGACCTTCACCAGGTCGTCAGTCCACCTTGCCGGGAGCCTGCCCACGCTGCTAAAAATACTTGTGACCCTAAATTTTCACTCTTCTACCACCAACTCCTAAAATGTGGCAAAATAAAAATTTCTGGGTCAGCTAGTAATAATATAATAATATACGTTGGTTTAGTGGTCACACAGTGCGTCCGCCGAGCAAGATATTCGATACCCTGGTGTTATTCGATTAGTGTTATTGCGTTTTTCTATGAAATTCTCAGTAGCAGCTCGGAGTTAGGCTTCGTGCCCGGTTAATGGCAATAGGCCCCCTGTTAAATGGGATGTAAAACATACCAGTGAAACGTGGGTGTGCATTAGTACACCTCTGCCTCACCTTACAGGGACGACAAGCGTGATGGTATGTAATAATATACCCGTTGATATAACTATTATTACCAAGAAATCGTATCATTTTCGCTGTGATAGCTTATTTATTGGTGTAACCTGTGAACTGTGAAGTTATATACCTATCTCGAATTCGATTCCAAGGCGTTATATACCCAAGTTACGTGTGTATTTATTACGTGCTCAAACGGAGCAGGTGAAAATCGCAAGGAACCCTGCACGCCTGAACGATTTTCTCGATATCGTCTTAAGTGTTGCACTTTCTTCGCTTTGGTGGTTTGTACCATCTAACCTATCCATTCTCGTTCTAAGTGATATCAAAGATCCTACTAATATTATAAACGCGAAAGTTTGTAAGTATGGATGGATGAATGTCTGGATGGATGGATTTTTGTTACTCTTTCACGCAAAAACCGCTTAACAGCTTTGAATGAAATTAAGCATACATATAGTCTATTACCTGGATTAACACATAGGATACTGTTTATCTATATACCATGCGGGTAAAGCGCGGGAGGCAGCTATTATTACATAATTAAATCTTGACGTATTTGTAGATTTTAGCCTAATTCCTCTCAAATGAGATAAACCCGTTCCCATCGGTGGGACGGTAAAAAAAAATGAACAAGAAACAGGTAACTATTGAATTCTTACATTTACGTAAATAGGTATCAAAGATTGAAATAAAACCATATTGGTTATATCAATATAATATTACTCCAGAATTAGGGTTTTATGTATGTTTGATGAGTATAGGACATTTATAACTGAGTCATGCATGTGCTATTCTATAATCATCATCATCATCATCACATCAACCCTTAGACGTCCACTGCTGAACATAGGTCTCCCCCAAGTATCACCACGACGACCGGTCATGCGCCGCCCGCATCCAGCGGATTCCAGCGACCTTCACCAGGTCGTCACTCCACCTTGCCGGGGCCTGCCCACGCTGCGTCTTCCAGTACGTGGTCGCCACTCTAGAACCTTCAAACCCCATCGGCCGTCCGTTCGTCGAGCGATGTGCCCTACCCACTGCCATTTGAGTTTGGCGATTCTTCGGGCTATGTCAGCGACCCGGGTTCTTCTACGGATCTCCTCATTTCTGATTCGATCACGTAGTGAAACTCCTAACATAGCCCTCTCCATCGCTCTCTGAGTGACAGTGAGCTTCCTTATAAGGCCCATTGTTAGCGGCCACGTTTCGGTGCCATAAGTCATCACTGGCAACACACACTGGTCAAAGACTTTCGCCTTGAGACACTGCGCTATTTGGGACGAAAAGATTTTTCTATAATATGTTAAACAAATAAAAAAAAATATGTGTGTTGTGTAGATTTTATTGTGATATATTGATATCACTTAATCCCCGGGTGACAATTATCAGTCTGCCTTTGATCGTAAGCTTTATAAAAGATCCAATACGTCACGATTAATTAACTAATCGACCTGATTAGCCCAGCGCTATTTAGAACTGCCTTCTGTACTACGGGTCCAGGTTCGAGTCCCGTTATGGACAAATGTTTGTGTGATGAGCATCAATATTTGTATCAATGTCATGGATGTATCTATGTATATTAAGTATGTATATATATGTAGTATATTACCTTCTAGTATCCGTAACACAAGCCTCGTTGCTTAGCTCGGAACTAGATGACACTGTGTCATAATGTCCATAAATATTGATTATTTATGGGTGGTATTTAATACTTTAACTGTAAATCCCCTTTTTTCAATCAAAATATTCGAAATTCCACCAAAAATACTGAATTGCACACTTAATTTGCTCATCAAATATATCAATTATACTTTACTGTTAGATCTTTAAAGCTTTATAGGACCGATTCGGTTCAGGCGTTGTGGTCACAGTTATAACCTAAACCAATAATTATGAATAAGACAGATTCGGTTCTGTTCTGGCACTTCGCCGGCCGCTGCCGCGGCACGCTCGTTTCGCTGTTTGCTTAAATTTCTTAATAGAGGTGCAGTTAAAAATTCCCCATTATTTATTGATTTATCTATAGTAGGTACTGAAAACTTTATAAAACAATACCTGTACAATTCCTTATCTATTTTTAGTGACACACTGCAATCGTACTGATAACAAAATATTTTGTCAAAACAATTCAACCACACTGTTTTATCATAATGTGGCCTTTGTGCGTAAATAAATAACAATTAGTACCTCCTTATTTGCTTAACCTATCGCGAATCAAGACTATGTCAATAGCGTGGGAATTACCGATTCATAGGGGATTATTTGTATATAAACAAAAATACATTCGTTTTAATAGGAATATAATAAACCGCGCATCAAAAATACTGATTGAGCGACAAAATTATTGATTGAGCAGCAAAATACAGATATCGGTTAGGTTAGGTTAGAACTGTGACCACACAACGCACCAACGCGCCAGAACTAAATCTGCATACCAAGAAAGTGTATATAAGTAATCACAATACTTTTAATGAACATATTTTGGTGCACATTCAGTATATTTGGTGGAACACAGGCAAAATTAGGTAAATGAAATGGGAATAAATTGAAGTACTTTTAAATACCAGCCGTTTTGATATGGTAACATATAGATAGAAACATTATAATAATAATAATTGTTTATATATTTTAAAATTCTTCATTTGAATATTTCAAGGACATATTCATTAGTAATTTTAGTAGGACTCAAAACATATGTTGGCATTGGCACTCTGGTCATTGCCTCTGCGGTAATAGCGTGAAGAGGTAAAAGACGGACAGACAGACAGACAGATTTTCGCATTTATAATATTAAGTATAGATAATGGACAATGGTCAATGGCCATGCAGACTGTCGGGTGTCTGCGTTTTTGTAATAAGGATGAGTAAGTTGGTTTTGTATTTAGTTTAGTAAAAATGTACCCAGTATAAATAATAAATATCCGGACATTATGACACAGCGCCATCTAGTTCCGCGCTAAGCAACGAAATTTGTTTTCGGGTACTAGATAGTTGAAACTACATACATATATGTATATATACTTTTTTTGTAAACACATACATATTATACATAGATACATCCATGACTCGGATACAAATGCTTATACTCATCACACAAACATTTGCCACTACCGGGATTCGAACCCAGGACCCTTACCACATAAGGCAGCCATTAACCCATTAATATCGCTGCTGTAAATATAAATTTAGTATTGTATCTTTAATTATTTTGATTGGTCAAAGTAGGTATACCGTTTAATTGAAAAATAATAAAAAAAATAAACTATAATCATTTATCATAGTATTTATCACATGCTCAAACGGTGAAGGAAAACATTAAGAGGAAACCTGCATCCTTGAAAGATTTTCTCGATGGTATGTAATGTCTGCCAACCCGCATTAGGCTAGCGTGGTGGACTATAGTCCCAATATAATCCCTCTCAAATGGGGGGATGATGATGATGAAATAAATAGACTAAGACCAAAGACTACAGTGTTATAAGTTAGTTAGTTTCCACGATTTAATCCACATCACGCTTATATCATCGGCGTATTAATTAGGGGTAATAATAGTGAGATTCCTCGCTCAAATTGAGCTGCCCGACTGGGGAAGTACCTCCGCATTACAGAACACCGTAGTGAAACAACACTAGATGTATTTCTGCAAGTGGGTTGCAGAAGTTTTTTAGATATTGACTATTCTGACAGCATATGAATTCCGTTTGCTGTCAGTTTGGTAACTCACCTATTTTATGGAACCCAATCGGTTCCTACTGTCGTCGGCAACCCGCGAGCTTAACCTCTATTATTTCAAACGTCTATAGGTTACAGTAACCACTTATCATCAGGTGGCCATAGACTTGTTACCGTAACCACATGGTATATTTTTGTTAGTCATCATCATCAACCCAATAACGTCCCACTGATGGGCACGGGTCTCCTCTCATTTGAGAGGGATAAGGCTATAGTCCACCACGCTAGCCTACTTCGGGTTGGCAGACTTCACATGCCTTCGCGACAAATCTCTCAAGCATGGTTTCCTCACGATGTTTTCCTTCACCGTCTGAGATTGTGATAAATACGCACATAACTTCCGAAAAGTCAGTGGTGCGTGCCTTGGGTTTGTACTCAAGACCTTTGACATCTCAGTGCACTGGTCACACCACTAGGCTACCACGGCATTTTTTTAGTAATAATAAGTAATTGAAATCTTATCCTTACGCGAATATTAGACAATAAAAATTAAACTTCTCTCTTGCGGATTTTATCGCGGTATATTAATATTATTTTAATCCTAATATTCTGATACATATTTACAGCAATAAATTGGGTCATGGACAGTCTACTGAGCTTATTATCATACAACAGATTCTGTTGATATGATAGCTTAATTTCAATAATGATTACTGTCTTGCTTAAATACTGACGAAAATGTATGAGGAAACCTGTAGACTATTTGTTGTTTTTTAGGTGCAGATAATTCTAACGGATCGTCACGTCGCCTGTGGAGCATTCGTCGTACCTGCCAAAACCAGCTCTATTGTCAGGTCCATAAGATTTACAAATGCATTCACCACGGCCCTGCCAGACTTCGGTATAGCATCTTCGCTGGACACTGATTGGAAGCAATAAAGACCCTTTCTCTTTTTTTTAAAGTGCGGAAAAATCCTTTACGTGTCGGACTCCGCCTAATGTGAGCGTTTACCGACTAAAAAACCGCACGCGTCAACGCCACCAACCTGATTGCCGGGGCCATGGGATTCACAAAAGCATGCACCATAACCCCGGCGGCAATAAGGACCCTGCTTGCTTTGCATCCTCATCGCTCTCCAGCTCTTGGTATTAGCTTAAGCGCACTCATAGGAGAGGAGACCCATGCCCAGCTGTGGTATAGTACATGGGTTAAGGATCATATGAAGAAATAAAACAAGGTATATTCATATTATATTGATATATATTAAAGCTTTAAATATCACTGCACAGATACAGAATATAAGAGCGAAGAATAACTTGGATTACATTATTTTGTGTATTTTCAGTACCTACTGCATGTGAAAGGACGCATCCCAGAGAGCTGCTCTGGTCATTTGGATGTTGACTAAATAGATACATCAATTATGTCCCCGCGATAAAGTCCCCACAAAAAACATGTTTTAAATATGATTTTATTTCATTATTTTTTATATTCAGCATCTCTCTTTACAGTTCTTAAAACGAAATGCGTTTTTTGCGTTCCAACGCTTTCTTCGTTTTCTTTCCAACGCGACCTCGTGGAAGGTCACGGGGGTAGATTTCTACACGCGTGAACTTCCTTCTTATAAAACTATGTTGAGGCTTAGGAACGCCCACGGGTTCTGTAGGCATAGGCGGTGGCTGGGGAGGGTCTAACGGAGGCAGCAGGTTCGATGCCTCTTGAAACACTCGAGCTCTCATCGTTAAGCCTGAAAAAAAGAGCAATATTGTTAAGGAAGGCACATTATATATTTCTTCCATGACAATGATTTGAGCAGCAATATTGAAGCTGGCATCCATTTTAGGGGCCCCGGGTTTGAATTTCGGTAGGGGCAATTGTTTGAGGAATATAAGCATGGGCATTAATTGAGCCTGAGGAAATGGAAAAAGTCTTTACTAAATTTGCCGGCAACTAATATCCAGACACTAAATACCGGTGCTGTGGCAGCCTTGCGGTGAGACCAGTGGACTGAGATGTCAGAGGTCTCGAGTCCAAACCCGGGCACGCACCATTGACTTTTCAGAAGTTATGTGCGTATTTATCACATGCTCAAACGGTGAAGGAAAACATCGAAAACCTGCATGCTTGAGAGATTTGTCTCGATGGCATGTGAAGTCTGCCAACCCGCAGTAGGCTAGCGTGGTGGACTATAGCCCAATCCCTCTGAGACCCGTGTCCAGCAGTGGGACAATAATGGGTTGATGATGAAATGCCGGCTAACGCTGAAAACCAGCGCCGAGGATTCGTGCCTGCGTGCACATGCCACGGCTTTATTCTGAGCGTTCAGCCGTTTCGCGCGGGTTGTGACGCATACGTATTATAAATTTTTTTATTACTTCTTGTTTTTTGTGTGCATAAATGTGCGTCATTTTATGCGCGAATAAACTGTTTTTCTTTCTTTTTTTTTATGTCACTTAGCGACGTTAGGTATGAAATTCCATTATTAACATTATGCCATTTTGTTTAATGAGTACTTTTGTTTAATAAAACTTTTGTTCGGAATTCGACACTAATTGGTAGGTACAATTATTAAAGTACTAAAGTACATTTATGGTACCAATTAACGTGGAATTCCAAACAATTTGACTTATTTTTGTTTAAATTATGTTAATAGTTATTTCCTTCTACTAATAGTATTTCCTATAAGTTAGGTATTAATTATTTACTCGACATACTTCCTTGAGCTGGGAATTTCTAGTTATATATAATTATATAGAGTACCTACTTTATTATTTATTATTAATAACCCGACCAAGCCGTATCAGTCGGATGTACGTGCAAATATTTGTGTGATGAGCATGTATGTTTGTACCTGAGAAATGCATGGATGGATGTATTTACAAAAATGATGAATTGATTTATTATTCATTTAGTATCCGTAACACAAGCGTCGTTGCTTGGATTGGAACTAGATGGCGCTGTGTTAAAATTACCTGATAAAAAGTGCATCAGGAATTTAAAAGAATTTTATTATTCAAAGCCCAGTTTATATACAATAATTCCCCGTTGTAAATAATTTCATACACTAAAATCATTTTATTTTTAATTGCGATAAGGGGGCAAACGAGCAGTCGGCCCACCTGATGGTAAATGATCACCATGGACATTTGCAACACCTGAAGGCTTGCAAATGCGTTGCACACCCCTGCAGAAACCGTTTTGGTTTCCTAAAATAGGGAATTCCTAAACTGACAGCAAATAGAATGCCCATGCTGTCAGAATAGTCGCTCCCCAACGAGCTCTGGTAACCTTACCCACTCGCAGAAAGACAACTATTGTTGATTCACTGCGGTATTCTGTAAAGCGGAGGTACTTCCCCAGTCGGGCAGCTCAATTTGAGCGAAGAATCTCGCTATGCCCTACCTCCGAAAAAAATATATAATTTAAGATATTATATTATATATTTAACAATAGCATGATGCAATATACTTGAAAATTTATTCATCTCCAGATGTATCGTATAAACTAATATTAAATGAATAATGCATGCAAAATAATTATACTTTAGTAACACGCTTTGAAGTAGATACAAGAAATGTCTACTAAAGGAATGAAATTCAACTTCAAAATTATCTTCTAATACAAATTGAACTACTAACACATTTTCGTCAAGGTAATTTTTTAATTTTATTCTGGCTTCTTAACAAGTTTTTATTGCACAAATATAATATAATTTGAAAAGTTTATTTTTTATGAGAACATTTTGATATTACGAGTAGGTTAAGTCCAATAAAAACGGCTGATGTAGCTACATCAGTCGCTCGGAGAGAAACTAAAGTTTTTTTTTAAAGAATTAAAAATAACAACTGACTCACTGATTTCTAACACATGCGCGAATATTAGACATTTAATTAAAACTAGTTTATATGTAACTGTATATAGATATTACTTAAATCCGGATGCTTCGGATCCTTTAAAGCATCCATGGTCCCAGACAGACTGAGGTGTTGATTGTTTTTATATCATTAACAACTATGTACTTAGTTCGTAATTTCGTTAAAATCAAGATCAACTTTTGAACACAAAGAATACACGTAATAATATCTACCTATCTATATATTATCATAAAATAATGGACGCAATATCAAGATAAATATATTCACTGACATACCACGGCTCTATGGCGTAAATTTAGGGAGGAATATAGACTGATGATGAGGAATAGGGAGGAATATAGTCACACAGAAAAGAAAAACAATATCAATCAACTCACTCGCAAATCTTTTTCTGGTGAGCAACCCGTCACCTGGGTCCATACTCCCTAAGGAGTCTCCACTACAGTTCATTGTGACGTCGAAAACAAAACAAATTATTTAAATAACTCTTCCGCCGAACAAAACGATCCATAAAAATAAAACTCAGTCCGTACGTTATAAAAAAACTAGCTAGTTTTTTCCTACACGTCTGTAACTGTCCTTGTGTAAATAGTAACTGGTGGGAGGGAGAATTCATACGTTCATTATATTATGTATCATGCGCCGGCGCAATTCGGGTTATCAAAAGATAGTGCGACTGGACTTAATATTTTATCGATTGCAGATAAAATTTCACTTGTACTTATTCAGATTATTGAATTTGTGAAGTATATAAATTCAACATTGAATAGCTCTATTAAATAAATTATTTAGAAATATTTATTTTATAAACAGACAGAAATGCTGGGGAGTTTGCTGTACCGCTTATTTTTCCCAACAAAAACACTAAAAGCTGTAAAGAGTGGCCGTTTTTGGAGTCTGTGTTTATTGTCAACGTATAAATCAAAATAAAAAAAAAGAATCAGAGGTTTTTATTTCAAATAAACCTTTTCAAGCACTTTTTAACCGACTTCAAAAAGGAGGAGGTTCTCAATTCATCGGAATCTTTTTTTTTTTTTTTATGTATGTTCACGAATTACTTAAAAACGCCTGGACCGATTTGCAAAATTCTTTTTTTGTTTAAAAGGGTAGACTTCACAGATAGTCCCATTGTAACCACATCAGGATCTGATGATGGGATCCCAGGGAAATCGAGGGCAACCCTAAAATTTTAAAGACAATTATCACGTTTTCAATATATTTTCTAAAATTGTTCTAGTATTTGCGTCTGATAATCATCATTTGATGTTGATGAGCTGATGATGGAAGGTAGAACTCCTCAACAGTTAAGAGTTAAAAGAAAATTCTTTCAGTTATAGGCATTTATTACATTTACATGTATTCTCCAAAGCTGTTCAAGTATTTGCATCTGAAAATCACCATCTCATGTAATGATCTGATGATGGAAGGTACAACTCCTCAACGGTTAGGAGTTGAAGGAAAAATCTTTCATAGTTATAAGTATATATGGATCGATAGTTGTATTCTTTCAGGCTATTAGATTGACCTGATATGAAAAGTTTAATATATGCAACACTAAAAAGAAAAAAATAAATTAACTTTTTAAAAAAAGAAAAACCAACTTCAAAAACTAAAAAGCAAAAAATAACTTCATACAGTTTTACCTTTGTTTTAGTTTTAAAGTTATGAAGTCGGTGCCGATGATGTGGTGGTTTTAACCACCCCGCTCAAGGTCACTGTTACGTTTCAGTCAAACGTAATAGTAAGTGTACTTACTATTACGTTTGGCCTGGCACCGACTTCATACCTTTAAAACTAAAACAAAGGTAAAACTGTATGAAGTTATTTTTTGCTTTTTAGTTTTTGAAGTTGGTTTTTCTTTTTTAAAACGTTATGATTCTAGTTGCACGGTTCCAAGAAGTTGATCTAATGGAGAAGAACTGGCAAGAAACTCCATTGACACTCTTTTAAAATAATGGGTATTGTAATACAATTATTCAGGCAATTGTGTGCGAGGTCAATGTATGAAGAGGAATGTATGTAATGTCAAAAAGAGAATGTATAAAAAGAGCCAATTAAATTTGGCGTGTATTAAATAACAAAATAAATACGAGGTAATCACCTTTATCTTCAAATGTATAGACTGAAGTGTACTGGTCAGCGATGTTTTAAAATTACATGCATGTATTAGGAAGCAACCTTTGTTTTGTTTTTGTCACGAGGGTAGCAAATAAAGTCACGACTCGCTTGCCAATCTGCAGAAATGTTATCACCTTCTTTCTTATAAACCCCAAAAAATAAGGAGCGGTTTAGGTTTTTTTTTTAAATAAGGGAGTTACAGCAAATGGAATTCCCATTCTGACAGAATAGCTACTAAGCTAACGAGCTGTGGCAACCTTACTCACTATTGTGGTTTCACTGCGGTCTTCTGTAAGGCGGAGGTACTTCCCCAGTCCGGCAGCTCAATTTGAGCGAGGAATCTCATTATGCTTTACCATTCTAAAAATTACTTGGACAAATAGAAGGTAACAACAATTTCTTAAACTATTTTTTTTGTATTATCCCGTGTATGGATTGTGTAATTTGAAACACGGTTATTGTAAGTTAACTATCATAGTTAGAAATATAACCTCATCGAACCTTCTTGGAACCGTGCAAGAGTCTTAACGTTTTATAAATGCTTGAAATAAAAACCTTTTGATGATTGATTGATTGATGCATATTTATGTGAGGAATTATACTGTAAACATGTAGTACATTATTTAATTTATTGTTAATACATAGAAACATCCATGATTCAAGTACAATTGTCGATGCTCATCACACAAAAATTTGCCCCTAACGGTATTTGAACTGGGTCCTCAAATTATTGAGTGTGCATTTGTGCGGCATAGCGTACTGCTTTTGTTTGTGTCATCGGATATGCGAGGCTAAATGATTATAAGCGATATTATGAAATATGTCATAACAATTATCAGATCTGAAATAATCGCCAAAATTTTTCAGATTGTAACTACATACGTCATGCAAAAAATAAAAATTCGTACGAAATTTCATAATTGTTACATAATATTTTGTGTCTATACTATTATTAAAGTAATTTCCGTAAGTGTTTCATCATTTTTATTTATTTTAACCTCCAATTTCTTACATTTAGTCGAATAAAATTTAAATTAAACTATTATTTGCAGATTGCGTACCATAATCACGTGCAGACTGAACTAAAAATGCTGTCTTTTTCATACAAAGGCATCTGCCATCATCTTATAAGAAATCGAATACGTAAAAAAAATGATATATTTTTCACCTAAACAGCTGTCGTAATTTCAACGAATTTTGCAAAATAGATTATAAAAATGACTATGATGATGATGATTTACTGACTTCGCGCAGGGTACAATAAAAAAACGTACTATGTATATTTGATTGTAATGTTTTTTTAACAAGCTCAAACGGCGAAGGAAAACATCGTGAGGAAACCTGCATGCTTGAGAGATTTGTCTCGATGGCATGTGAAGTCTGTCAGTAGGCTAGCGTGGTGGACTATAGCCTAATCCCTCTCAAATGAGAGCAGACCCGTGCCCAGCAGTGGGACGTTAATGGGTGGATGATGATGAATGTTTTCCTGTGTGTTTTTCTTCTTCTTCTAACATTATTAAAGAAAAAGGAAACATATATTATAAAGTTGGTTATTTCGTAATAGAATGTATGGTCTTGGTGATTATACAGTTGGTGCGTTTATTGCTAAATCAATATATATATATTAATCAATGCCACTTTTCGTTGTAATTGTATAACTCAAGAACGAGCTCACCTATACAAACTTAGTAAAACAAATTTAGGAGATAGGTTATGTGAAGTTTGCACTAAATCGGTGAAGCGGTTCTTCATTTATCACATTTTTTGTAACCAATGAATTCAATAAATGGCGGATCATTTTGTTAATGGGCATTTTGCTGTCAAATTGATTTTTTTTTCAGTGTTGACAGTTCAAGCATGTTGTTATGTCATTCATGTGGTAATTTTATTTTTGACGTGTTCTAAAATGTGGCAAAACGTTTGCTGGGTCAGCTAGTAAATTATAAAATATTTATCAATGATGCAATAATTATCATTGAAATGTATGTTTTTTTTTTATGGTGATAAGTGGGCAAACGAGCAGGCGGCTCACCTGATGGTAAGTGATGACCGCCGCCCATAGACATTTGCAACATCAGAAGCTTGCAAATGCGTTGCCAAACCCCTTAGAAACCGTTCAGGTTTCTTAAAATAGGGAGTTACTGAACTGACAGCAAATGGAATTCCCAGGCTGTCAGAATAGTCACTCCCCCAATGAGCTCTGGTAACCTTACTCACTCGCAGAAAGACAACAATAAATTATTGTTGATTCACTGCGGTCTTCTGTAAGGTATGATTTATTATTCCAATGGTGTTAGACAGAGGCGTATAGTGAGTACCAATATTTTCAGACGATACGGCGACCTGAGAATTGAAACCGAAACTCTGTCAGCAGTTGGGCTTGTAACCACAACACCAACGATTGATTGATTTATTATTAATTATGTGGCGCCTATGACTACAAAAGGCACGTCATAGGCTGGTTCGATTTAAAATTAACGATAATGTTGACTATTACCTGCTAAACACCGTCACAGTAATTAAAAGACTAATTAAGTTACAAAGAATTGTTTATTTTCTAACAAGCAATCCCCCACATTTTGGCCTTGTACAAAGTCCATGTAAATCCCAGTGTTGGTGTATTACGTAGGTACCTACTAAGTACAAACACTGTAATAACAGATACATATTGTTTGATATAATAGCATTATTTTTATTTAAAAAATCATACGTTTCACATCGAACTGCACCAGTCTCATATTGATATTACATTACATACATAAATCTTTGTAAAACAAAACCAACAATTTTCTATTTAATTTAAAAAGAGTATCTATGGAGTTTCTTGCCGGTTCTTCTCCATAAGCTGCCTTTTGGAACCTTGCAACTAAATTCAATTAAATATGACAATTCAAAAGCACTTGTATTGGTCTAATTGAAATAAATGATTTGATTTGATTTGAAAATAATAAAAAAGACATTGAAATAAAACTACTTTTTACGGTTTTTATCGCGGTATATTGATATTATTTTAACCCGACGTTTTGGATCCTTTTCAGCATCCATGGTCACGGGCAGACTGAGGTGTTGGTCGTCTTGAAGTTATAATTATTAACTGCTAACTTATATTTTTAATTATTATTGACAATCCGATTTACGCAGGACGAACTCACCGTGTCCTTCGGTCGTGCAGTTTTGTTCTTGGAAGTAGTTTTGTTGTTAATGCTCGTACACACAGTACAATATACTTACAATTACTTATTTATTAAAAGTAAATTTTGGTAAAGTTGGCCTACCACGCGTCACTGATAATAAAACCAAATATAGAGTAGTGCAATATAAAGGTTACGATGGTGCATAGATTATAAGATAAGAACTTAAAATAGGTAGATTCATTCACATGGGTACATTTCTCACACAGTGACCCGATTGAATAATCATTTAATCAGATAACATTTAGTGTTTTAATACATTATTATTATTAACTAAAATTAATTTCAAAAAGTATCACTAGATGGCGCTGATAACAATTTAGCGAAACGGCGAACGTTTGTTGTACAAACATTTTTTTTGTTATATTTATCGTATTTATATAGGTTAGTGTCTGACCACAGGTTCAAGATGAAGCACGCTTACCTAGAAGATACCTATTTACTCGTGACTTGAAGACATATAAATCACACAAGCGATGCTATGGACAAGCTAAATAAATCACTTCACAGCATTGTACCAAGCATGCTATTATCTAAAACTCTGCGTGTGAGACAAACTTCCAGAAGTCCGGCCCAACTTAAGGGCAGTTCGCAAGTAGCTGGACCGCGGTTCCGTTCATAAGATTATGACGCGTGGACGCGCGGAGAAACTTCGCCTTAAAGTCTTTGTCTCGGTCTTGCATGGTCAGTTCGGACTTCGGAGGCGTCACGTCAGTTATGGGGATGTGGAGTGTATAGGTAAGTTGGTGTGTCTTTCAAAAGAGGAAACTGGGCGTCTTCACAACCAACAGGATTGAAAATTATGCCAATGTGATCTCATAACTAAAGAATGGAATAGTATCTATAAAAAAAACGTACGTTTCAACAATAAATGTTTCAATATTAAAATTTTTATTGAAATTTTTGATAAAATTTTAGTTACTTTGTTTTCCTTTTTCTTTTTTTAACCGACTTCAAAAAAGGTTCTCAATTCGACTGTGTTGTTTTATGTTTGTTACCTCATAACTTTAGACTGGCTGAACCGATTTTGATAATTCTTTGTTTATTTGAAAGCTGGTCTGCCGTCTTAATTAAAAAGGGCATAACTAACATTCAATAAATATTGAGAAAATAGAGTTTGAATATTTTTTTAGTTTTTATTGAAAAAAACACCCATAAACTATGTTTTCCGAAATTTTGCGAATGGCAATACTTGCATTTATATAGTACATATAAGACCATAGTATATTTTTTATTTTATTTTAATGCATAAAATAGATAATTAGCTTATTTTATTTCATCTTAACATAAAAATTAAGTTATACATTATAATATTACGTTTAAAAGGCACAAACAACAAATTGTGCCTTTTTAATGTAAAATTTTGAGGATTTTTTTATAATGTTACAATGAAAAGGCACATATATTCAATTGTGCCTTTTCACTGTATTATTATTCGTATAGATTTATACAGTAAAATATTAGAAACTTGCTGTGCCTCGCGGTTTTACCCGCTTAGTTCCCGTTCCCGTGGAAATTTCGGAATAAAAACTAGCCTATGAACTTTCTCAAGCTCTACACTACACAGATAGTCTAGAGCCTGAGGTTCATTAAAAATTCATTAGAATCTGGTCCGTCAATATTAAGTAGAGAAGTAGAGGTAACTTCTTAATGAATAAAATAAAGTAGTTACAAGAAAATCAGACGTTTATTTCAAAAAGTTAACAAAATAAATATCATATTATTAAAGTAGGAACCTTCAATCATAATTAGAAACTATAATAATTAACTAAGTAATTAACATTTTAATCAAAATCTCGAATTAAAATTGAGCTACAAAATTGCCCCCCCCCCCCCCCGACTATAATTTTTATTACTAGAAATGCGTCTTAGCACAAAATTATTTTCCATAAAAAATCAAGTAACACAACCAAATCAAGTAGGAAATATAAACAATATTTATCAAAATAAAGAAAACGAACCTAGTTTTCAGAAACATTAATAATTATTATAACACATGTAGTACAGCAACAATCCATCTTCACACAACCGGGCCAACTTTTAACATTTACAAGGGGGTCAAACAGGAAGATCCTCTGTCTCCAAAGCTTTTCACTAGCACCCCTTAGGACGTCTTCCGCAAGCTGGCTGACAGATGGGCAAACAAAGGAATCGATATCGGAGGGCGAAGACTGACGAACCTGCGCTTTGCTGATGACATTGTGCTGTACTCAACGTCACCAGCAGAACTCGGCACAATGCTCGCGGATCTTAAACTCGCCAGCCTTGGGGTTGGCCTAGAGATGAACATGTCAAAGACCAAAGTTATGTTTAATAGCACCAAGAGACCAATTAAAGTCGATGGCGTGGAAATAGCGCATGTCCAAGAATACCTGGGCCAAATAGTCTCTTTTCAGGCAAGACAAGACAAGGTAGTTGAAAGACGAGTTGAAAATTCCTGGAGGAGCTATTGGTCCTTAATAACCTTCATGAAAGGGTGCCTACCTATGAAACATAAAAGGAAATTAATGGACAAATGCATCCTCCCCATTCTTACTTACGGTGCCCAAACTTGGTCTTCGACAGAAAGTCAAAAGGTCAAACTCAAGGTTTGCCAAACAGCAATGGAGCGTATTCTGGGAGTTAAATTGACCGACCGGATCCGAAACAGTATACTGCGCTCCAAAACTAAGATCGCCGACGTCGCCCAGAAAGCTGCCAAACTTAAGTGGGACTGGGCAGGCCATATTAGCCGCATGCCAGACCAGAACTGGGCTGCAATAACAACTAAGTGGCATCCCACTTCCAGGCGACGACGAGGACGCCCAAGTCGTCGGTGGCGGGACAATTTGGATAAATTTCAACCACAGTCGCGTGCAACCGACTGGCATGGAAGAAGAGGGGGGAGGCCTTTGCTCAATTTTGGGACAGTTCGGGCTAAAATAATAAAATAACAAATAGCAATGTAGTCATCAATCAACTACTATGTAGTTTTAACACAATCATAAACTAGAATCAACTTCTTATTACTAGTAATGGCACTAAGTATCAAATTTCTTTGAAAAAAAGTATCTTCTAAAATATTTTAACAAAATAAAAAAAAAAATTAAATGATGCGTGGACTCGTCGTGACACGTTAGGCACAACTGGCGTAATCTCTCGCGTATCTCGCTCACCGCACTTCATCCCTCTTTAGAAATGTTAAATAGTAAAGGCATAACCGCCAGTGTGCCTATTTTTATGTATAAAATTTAAAGCGTAGGGTAAATAGAAAAGACACAACTGCCAGTTGTGACTTTGCTTCTAGATTTCTTGCTAAGGTGTCGGTATAAAAAAATTGCACAATTGCCACATATGCCCTTCATATTTGGCATGCGCCAATTATGCCTTTTCTATTAAATATTTTAAAAACATAAATATGAAGTAGAAGACATAGATGACGTTGTGACCTTTTTCTATACAAAATCTTAATAAATGGTGCAGTTGTGCCCTTTAAGCTTAAGCTATCTTTGTTTGTTTTATTGCTAGAAATACACAAAAAATTGAGCAGATAGGCCTTTTTTTCCTGATTCCGAATATGTGTATAACTCAATTTCGATAAAAATGTTAGTTGTGCCCTTTTTTGTTAACACGGCAGTGGTGCTTCCCGTGTGGTCTCATTTTATAATAAATAGGTCCAATTTGGTCCAGTTCTGACCTTGAGAAGGCAGTCAGTAATCCCACTGCACTAATCGATTCGTCATTGATTTCAATTTACTTGAATTGATTGTCATCATTATCATCATCAACCCATTAACGTCCCACTGCTGGGCACGGGTCTCCTCTCATTTGAGAGGGATAAGGCTATAGTCCACCACGCTAGCCTACTGCGGGTTGGCAGACTTCACATGCGATCGAGACAAATCTCTCAAGCATGCAGGTTTCCTCACGATGTTTTCCTTCACCGTTTGAGCTTGTGATAAATACGCACATAACTTCCGAAAAGTCAGTGGTGCGTGCCTTGGGTTCGAACTCGAGACCTTTGACATCTCAGTTCACTGGTCACACCTCTAGGCTACCACGGCTCTGAAACATTCAATATGAATGAAAATCTAAACCTTAACCGTTTATCCAAACCCTTTATAAAATAAAATGGGAACAAATGGTAGACACCAATATCTTTTCATACCTAAATATATTAAATAACTCATCATTAACCACTCATCGTCTCTTAAAAGGTACATTTTTTTTAACCCTTCCTACGTAAAAGAGGTCCCAACACAAATTGGGTGTTAAATTGGACGGCGACGTGACAGTTTAGTATTGGGGGGGTTAACTTATTTAATCCTCTTTTATTTTACAATTGGCTTGAAAAAAAAACGAAGTTAGATTAAGTGAACATTTAAAGGAATTCTTGAACGTAAAGTATCTTTTTTATGCTAATCTGGCAACCCCTTTTTTCGGATCTTTTACTGCATTAATAGTCATGGGTAGACAGAGGTGTTTGGTGTTAAATATTCAGTCTAATTTTGAACTAAGTGTAGAATTGACACGTAAACGTACATGCGATTAGCAATCTATCCCAAAAGCATTCTTGCTTTGGAACGTCAACTAGGTGTTTATAATATAAAAAAATGTAACAAACTTATATATGTCTTATAATAAGTATAAATATTGAAGAAATACTTACATAGAAGTAAAGTACAGATATACAGAAGTATTTTTTTGATTAATATATTTTTTACAGGTATTATTTATTTATTGTTTGTCTGTTTGTTTTTACGCGCATCACAAAAAAATTAGCATAGAATTGAATGCAGTTTTAGAAGTCTAACTTAAAATATATATTGCATTTTAGATACATTTCTTACACATTGTAATCATTTTAATTAATTATAACTTATTCTTACTGTTTTTAATTTAATATACATACTATATACAGTTAAAGGTACATTATAATAATATATAAGCTACTATTTATCCACATACCACAAATAGCATAATATTGTAAATGTTTGTAAACAACCATTAGCGACAGCGTGCTATTTCGAACTGGTAGGCGCAGAGAATTATAATTGTTATATTCATTGTAGAATCTAATCGTTTTCTTATTATAAGCTGCAGTAGCTTATTTTGAACTATATATTTATCTTATTTAGGTTGATTTTGGCTAAACAATGATGAAAAGCGTCGTGAGGAATAAAACCCATATGCTGGAGATTGGTTCCCGATGGCTTGTGAAGTCTGCTAAGTTTGCTAAGCTGGTATACCTACTGTCATCATCATCATCATCAACCCATTATTGTCCCACTGCTGGGCACGAGTCTCGTCTCATTTGAGAGGGATTAGGCTATATTTCACCACGCTAGTCAACTGCACATTGGCAGACTCACATGATTTCGAGAAAATCTCTCAAGCACGCAGGTTTCCTCACGATGTTTTCCTTCACCGTTTGAGCATGTGATAAATACGCACATAACTTCCGAAAAGACAGTGGTGCGTGCCATGGGTTTGAACTCGAGACCATCTCAGGCCACTGGTCACACGACTAGGCTACCACAACTCTATGTATATGTCTGTATACATATACATAGAGTATACTGTGCCCAGTAGTAAAACAGTAATACAGCCATACGAAAGTAACGGTTATTAATGTAACTTTTATTGCAGTTTTCGTACAGATCTCTTATTTCTTTTGTAAATAACGTACATCCTACGTTACTCGCTGACAATGTAACTTTCTCTATGTGCTTTTTTTAATTAGTTAAGCGGTTTTGGCTTAAAAAAAACAATCCTTTCTCTTTGTAATATTAGTTTATGACTTGACTATTTAAAGTTTTTGATAAGTTGTATATAGTCATCACCCAAAGCCAAGACAATAAGCCAATGAGTTCACAGGTAAGCTTGTCTGCCATAAAACCTTCAAATCACCTCAGGGGTGAATTTAACGAGCAGTTACTGACAATATATTGGGACTGCATTAGTTTTACATCCCTCTCTGTTTTATATCTGTTGTCGAATCTGTGACTGACGGATTTTATGGTCCCTTTATTAGTTGTGAGAAGAATGCGGTGCTTTTTAAGATGAGGAATCTTTAAGTAAACCTAAGTAATATTTACACAGGAAAATATACTCAAAAATTTCGATTGGGGATAGGTGCGTTAACAGAAACAACTTACACAACTTACAACACTTACATACACAACTTTGGCTCCATCCAGGGATCGAACTCATGAGCAATGTAATAATAATTATAATATAAGAACTCAATCACTCAGCCACTTCGCTGATCTTAATAATGGATGATTTTTTAAGACGTTTGTTTTTAAATTTCTTGAATTGCTCACTAGGGTGACTATGACGACCATACAAATATGGTCGAAGTGCGCAGAAACTTATTTTGCAGATCATTCATTTTGATTATAAAATTCAATGATTTGTAAGCGTATTTGTAAACATATTTCTGTAAAATTGCAATGAAAACTAAACAATTTTAATTCATGGTATGTACGAATCACGCATGATCTGTCAAAAATAGTGCTTTAAAAAACCAAACAGTAAAATAATCAGTGGTTACCATTTTTTAATGAATTCTTAAAATATTTCATGCACTAGTGCTAAGACTAATATACCGCGATGAAAACCTTTAATGTCTAGTGATTGCGTAACTATAAGAAATCCATAATAAACCTATTTATATACCTATATAAAAGGAGAAGCTGACCGACTGACTGACTGACATATCAACGCAGGGCCTAAACTATAAGGGCTAGAAACTTGTAAATTTTGCACAGGGTTTCCTTTTATAAGGAAGGCATAGAAAATATTTTTGAAAACGGGGGTGAAAAGTTAGTATTAAATTTTTTTTTTGTTAAATTATACGTGGACGAGGTCGCGGGAACCAGCTAGTTCTAATAAAATATATATCAATACTTCTTCTTAAAAATAAGCTAATCATTAACCAAGAAATCAGCCCATTTCATACTCTACACGTAGCACAATGTATCAAGAGATATATGCGCACCAAAGAGATAAAATCTCACCTCAGCATCCCGACTCAGTTTTATGTAGCTGTCAATCCGAAGCGGCCACCTTTGTGGTGGCTTTATGGCACACACCTCACGCTTATAGCTAGAAGCACTACCTTCAAATTATATTGTTTACTTTGACAAATAGCACCGTAGAATTGAATTACCTATGGCATTATTTTGTGATCATTATTTTTGTAGACTGATAAAATATACATATATAATCTGCTTCGTTGGTCCAGTGATCGCAAGTGCAACTGTAGAGTAACGAACAGGTCTCGAATTCGATTACCACGGTAATTTCTATGAAGTTCATCTCAATAGCAGGTCGGAGAATGGTTTTGTGCCCGGTTGAAGGCAATAGGCTCACCCCCCTATTACATGGGATCATACCAGTACCATACATACCAGTAACATGTGGGGGTTAATTAGTGCACCTCTGCCCAACAGTTGAGGTATGACAGGCGAATAAAATCAATCAGTAATAAAACCGTTAAAAAAGATTTATTTTAATACTATTGTACTGTTTTAAGTCCCTGGCAGTTTATGAATAGCAACAAAACACATGAACGTTATTAAACAATGAAATATAATAAGGAATATCAAGCCTCAAAGCTGCTTTCATTGGCCAAAAAATAAAATCAAAACAGTAAGATACTGCATATTGAATAATTCATAAAAAAATAATTTTACCAATCATTTAACTTGCTACCAAATTTGCCGTAAGTAAAGAACGAGATAAAAATTTTACTGTCCCTATTTTCCGGCCGTAAAGTGTGGTCAATCCAGTTGTCGCATAGGGGAGAGTCCCGCTTTTATGTGGCCTATAACTTGGCCACCCTACTTCCGTGAAGGTAAGGTATTGCTCACAAATTGTCCATCTATGTTTTATTGGGTATTTTGTTGAAGGCAAACATAGTTATTGAAGGGTTGCCACAATGATTCTGTGGTGGACTTGGGGAAAATCTCTCCATAAACTCCCCTTATATTTCAATCAAAACTACGTAACAAATCATTTTGAATAGATTGCATAGTTTTTGAAAACGAACTGTTTAAAAATTGTATGACATCATTATACGAGTAAACAAACAGATTGTTACACATGAATTGCCAAATCAAAAACTTAAGTTATTAGAAGTAGGTCTGTATTGATATTTGATTGATAAATTAGCCTTTGAATATTGTTTTTCAGGTGAAGTCGAGTGATAGGCTAAATTGACGAAACTCGAGAACACCCGACGTCGCGCGATTGGCAATGAACGTGTTAATGCAATTCTCTCTTGGTGAGGTCACAAAAGTTACATATATATATTTTTGGGGCACATGTCGGTTTAAGAAACTATCATTTATCATTTGATTGAACAGTTCCAAAGAAAGGATGATTATATGGAAAATAATCTGGTAAGAAACTTAATACATTTAGACATTTTCGCGCAACTTATCAGAATATTGTACCACTTTGCATTAGGTACAATATTAGAATAAGTTAAATTAATCTAGTTGAAGTCAATTTAATAGAAATATATTAATTAAGTATATATGTGACGTGTGGTATAGCCTGGTTCTTCCAAATTCATGGTTTCTCTTCAATTTCGTTTTCCCTACTCCCTCTAATATTCCTAAAACTACATATAAAGACGTAAACGTCAGTCATACGCGGTGACCATAGACCGCATAACCGCGAGAAGTCGTAAAAAAATCTTCATTAGGCATCGGTGTCCACGGGAACGGGCGTCTCGTAAAAATCCGTCACGATCTGCCACAATAAGGCATACAGTCCGCGCCCTCGCTGCGAATGTCTTATACGTGATACTCCGCGCTGTTATTGCGAGAGAACTTTGGAAAGTATAGAGGTGGCAACTTAAAAAGTCGTATAAACGCGTTATAATTGAATCGAACTGGCGATTTTAGTTCGGGGGGATATTTTTTGATTTGGGCTATGTTTATTAAAGTTCAAAAAAGTGCGTATTTTTTTCATTAGAGAAATCATCGTTCTATTATTTTCCCTAGCTTCATTGAGGTTGGATTTCAATATACATAGATAGATAGATTAGACAGACCTCTGCAAACCAATTATTGAGCATAGCTGGTAGCCGGTAGCAGGATTTTAGAATTTTCGACTGCTAAGGTTTGTTATAATTATGTATCGGTATTACTCAGTTATTAGTTTCCACAGAATTTGTGGCAATCATGTCGTAAAAAACACGTAAATTTACTGTAAGCTGGCTCCAACATAGGAAGGTAATAATGGGAAGATTGTAAATAGTTCATTGTATTATGTAGATCAGCAGAAACCAAATCATTTTTAGAATAAAACATCTATTAAGGGACTTTATAGTGATATATTGTTATTGTTTTAATTCCGACATTTTGGATCCTTTACAGCATCCACGCTCACTGGCAGACTATACCAATACTCAATACGAATAAAATATCGTATAAAACCGTTTTATTTCTATGTCTTTTATTCAGGTAAGTACAAGAAATATTATTATTCTTCTTTCTTCCAAATTACTTAAGCCACTTCTACCAGCTAATCGGTCTACGTATCGGCTTTTACGCGTGCCTAGGTAAATATAAAGGTATAAAAGTGACGAATATGAGCCACTGTTTGAAGGATAGACATCCGTATGTAGACGTATTGTGGAGATATAGAGGCATAGAGTATGAGGAATCACAGTTGAACGTGTGAGGAATACGAGAACTCTTACTCATGTTTGTAGAGATAAATTGTAGAGTTGTATTAGATTGTGGTAGTCGTTGGGAGGGAGGGGATGTGAGTATGTGTACATTAAAAGAGAGTATCCATTTGTTTGGTTTTGGTACTTCTTATAGTGTCAATGGATGTTTTGATATTAGATATCATTTATCTATAACTTTGTATATTGATAGTTTTTCTCCTATAGTTTAAATGGATTTTTTGTTATTGATTATAATTATGTATATCTTTGGCCACAAAAATTTCGAGCCACGTTGTGAACTATATAACTATATTTTTTTAATCAAGGTAGGTTTGTCTTTGTCCACTATTTTACCTAATGGTAAGCGACGATTTGGTCTAAGATATAGCACGCTTTTTAGTTTTTCAATATTCCAGATCCCGTGACCATGGATGCTGTAAAGGATATACAAAACTTTGAAATAATATCAATATACCGCGATAAAACCCATAATTATTTTCATATCAAAACACACTACAGTATTTTTCTTCAATATTCAAAAAATTGCTCTTTTACATCCAATTTTCGGAATCAAAACAAACCGCGAATCACTTAGTACCCCCAAAACATCTGCATATCTAAAGCGTGCTGTTAAATCAGGAATGCTGGAGAGATCAGACATGTTGATTCTAAGGAGACATCAATAACGCACACCCCTGTGTTGGCAGGAGATCGCATTTGATACACATCAAGTATTGAACATTAGCCGCGTTTGTTGGAAACATATGGGAGACTGTTTCGGACGGGAACGCTACGATTTTATATTCTTAGCTAGTTGATTCCTGCGACTTCGTTCGCGTGCAATTTACCTAAAAAAAAAGTTTCAGTTATTAACTTTGCACCCCGGTTTTGAACCCCACGTCATAACATCTACCTGCATGCTAAATTTCATCCCGATCTGTCCAGTGGTTTGGGCTGTGCGTTGATAGATCACTATGTCAGCCAGTCAGTCAGTCACCTTTGAGTTATATATATTTAGATATTTGTTAAGGTTGATTGAAAATTCAACTGCCTAATTTTTTTACCAAGTATTTGTAAATTAGCGTTTGACCACAATCTCACCTGATGGTAAGTGACGATGTGGTCTAGGATGAATCACCCTTACTTAGAAGATACCTATTCACTTGTGACATTGAAGACTCCCAAATTATACTCATCGGGAAATAGTCACACATCATTAGTTTGTTGCAAGTACTATTGATGAGCGTTGTCATGGTATTGATTGTTAGGTCAAGCGAAGTGTTTGTTTTTCTATTTGTGCGTGCGTTTATAAACAAAAAATATAACAAACACAAACGCCCAGACTCGGCACAACCACCGGTATACCTGGGTGGGGATCAAACCCGCACCCCGTGATACACAAACCGATCGCTCAGCCACTCCGCCAATCGGGTCGTCAAATTTTGTTTAGAATTGAAAATGTATTATATACATATACAACTATATAGCATCACTATTTGATTACTAGAAACTATTTTGTTTCTTCTGATTTCAATGAAGCCAACGTACTTGACTAACGTAGTGGACTATGAACTAACCAATTTGAGAAGTAGTCAATATTTTTTACAAAATTGCGTCCCTTATGTTTTCATCCCACTAAAAATCGCTATCATAGCCCCTCGCTCAAATATCCACCTTACAATCTTACAAATAAGATCGAGAACCATTCAGACGAAGACATAAGACGTTATTAAGACGGAGCTATCGAAAAGAAATTGTAAAATAAAATCAAATGTAATTTGTTCGGTCTCAATTTGGTAAAGATGTCGGTGTCGTATGCTTGAGGCGTTCGTATACACCATACGGGTGCCATTGAGGTAGTAGATTACTCGTTCTAAGAGCTGAAACGTGAAAAAAGTTTGTAGTAATATAAAAAAAAATCTTTAAGTTTTTAAGCTTTAATTTATTACAGTTACTGTTGATGAAGCATTTTTTGTAGAGCTCGTTATTGTAACCTGATCCTAGACCTAGGAAAAGGGCCTTCGATGTGACCTAGGTCCGTAAATTAATAATTTTTACACCTATAGGGCAAATACTTTGTTGCCGTGCTTAACTTTTACAACTTTTAATAATAATCTCTTCTACAAAAATAATAGTCATAAACAATATTTTATCCATCTGCTGAGAGAGTATCTCTATGTGTTGATTACGAACTCACACTTAATTGGGTAACACAATTTTGTTAAATTTTGGTATCAATATAGATTGAAAAGGACATAATCTACCTATTATTGAGAAAATTCTATAGTCCTACAGGTCACACGGTTGATATGAAATTCAAAACCAATCACCCAAGATTTAGACTCTCTAGCGTCGTACGCTGTCTTACGTCGTTGTCTCATGCACATACTACCTCAATGACAAATACGTGTATTTTTCCCTTTCCAGTAACATCCAGTAAGTGAGATTGAATTGGTTGTGTTTTTGTTGTGTTCTTATCATATATTTTGGGAATTGAACTGTGCAGAATGATTACGTTACCGGTTTGAAGGACTTTTCTATATCATGTATGATTTTCCTTAAGTGAGCAATTGTTGCCGGGAGCGATGAACATGGAACGTGGGAGAATGCTTACCTTATTTTAAATATAAATAAAGAGACAGTCACATGTTTGCTCAAAAATATAATTAAGAAAACGATCTCGATGATGATAGAACAGATGATTAATTTCAAATAGACTGATTAATTCGATTCTTATACATGCTTACATTGAATTAAATTTTAAAATTAATCGCGCTGAGGAATGATTGGAAACAATCGAAACAATATTTACTTATACATTTTTAAAATAAAAAGCTCTTGATTTTGTTTGAATATTTGTGTTTGTAAACGTAGCTACGACACAGGACATAATTCTAGTGGAGCAAGGTTTTAAAAAAACAGTGAGCCGTCATGGGACGCCTGGCAGATGTGAAACATCGACATTATTTTGTAAAAGTAATATGCAGAAAAGAACATATTGTGATAGGAACTAAATATGTCATAATGATAAAATAAAATATTACGATTTTTTTCCACATCAAAAATATATAAGTGTTAAAAGAAACATATTAACACAAACTCAAAGAGGTTTAATACAATTCACAATTCGAAAAAAAAGGTAAACTTGAAAATAGAACTAAAATCAAATTTAAATTTCGTGGCGACGCTTTCGCCACGCCAGAAATCGGTTTTACGTGCGGCTATAGATGTTTCACATCAAAAATTGCTTCAATTTGCGACTATGCCAGCTTTCTGACCGCCCCCTTTTAGAAGCAGTTCAACGTATCCATTCAAAAAACAAATGCCAAAACAAGCCGTGACGTATGTAGGAAATCGTTTGGCAAACGCGAAATAATAAATTGTTTAACATAACAAATTCAATATAAATAGTTTCGTCCCTCCCAGCGATATCAAAAATCCCTCTTCTGCACTACATTTATCTGCATTAGGGATGGTAGCTGTTATGCTATATCTAGCCAAGAAGGCTAAAAAAAGATAAAAGATTTGGTGGAAGAAAGAAAAAAAATTTGGTACTCAAATCTTTTTTTTCTTTGATATCCAGTCTGTAGACCCGATTAGCACAGCATAGTTAAGGCTGCTTTCTGTAGTATCATGCATGTTTGAATCACCGATTAACGCAGAGGAATTTAAGGCTGCCTTCTGTGGAATTGTTTCCAGGTAGGGACCAATGTTTATGACATAAGTATCAACATTTGTATTTAATTCATGGTTGTTTCTATGTATAATATGTACGTATTTACAAAAAAAGTATTTACGGGATTTCTGTTAATATGACGTTAATTTGTTAAGGAGAATGCATTGCATTGACTTAATGCAATGCATTGAATTAATGCATTGACATCTATAGTTTCATGGCTAAATAATAATAATCTCAAAATTTATTGAAAACAAATATAATGCACTTTGGACAAAGATTGCAAAACCCATTAAATATAAACTTGTGTCACGATAATTATACTGTAAATGAAGTCACTACTGCCCGCTTTCTTGGTGTAATTATTGACAGTAAATTAAATTGGAAAGAACATATTGATGTGTTATGTAAAAAAATCAGCAGTCTATCATATGCCTTATATAAACTTTCTCCAATTATCAACACTGATGCGCTAATCGCGGCATATTATGGTCTTGTTGAATCTGTCCTAAGATATGGTATAATTTTTTGGGCCAACTCAACAAATAAAGACATGGTGTTTAAAATGCAAAAACGATGCATACGAGCTATGTTTGGTATCCAAAGCACTGACAGTTGTAAGCCGCTATTTCTTAAATATAAAATTCTCACACTTCCATCTCTTTATATATTGGAAATGGCTTTATTTGTTAGAAGCAACACTCATTTGTTTCCTCGCTTATCAAGCCATGTAATACGTAATCGCCGTGATAATAGCAGACTTTGTATTCACCCAGCCAAAACAGCGCTATTGCATAAAAGTGCGGTATGCAAGGCTCCATTAATTTACAATAAAATTCCAAATGTCGTTAAGCAACTGAATAAAGACCTATTTAAGAAAACATTTAAAAATATGTTGACTGAAAAATGCTATTATGACGTTAATGATTTTCTTAATGACAAAACTTTGTGAATGTAACAAATATTATTTATTTTTAAGTTATATAAAATTGTATTATTATATTATTTAAATTCTGAATCTAAATATGAATTATTGCTATATTTTGCTACTTATGTTATTAATTATGCCGTGTTCACCTCTTGTAGAAATGTCTGGTTACTATTAATATTAAATTTATCTGTTTCTCATATTTGTACACCATTCATGGTCAAACATGTTGATACCAACTATGATTTCACAAAACTGTAATAAGCATCGCAACCATGTATTATTATAATCTACACATGTTTTTGCAAATAAATATATCTTATCTTATCTTATCTTATCTTATCTGAGATGTTAGATTATTTACAACCCAATTACCCCCTATAACTCCTGTGAAAATGTCACACATGTGAATTTTATTTGAATTTTAAATTTTGTTATTTTTTGATGACATCGATAAGTGCTTGATGACTACAACTTTGAATAATTATATTAAGAAAACAATTTATGAATTTTTTTTTTGTTATATTTAACTCTACGCGACCGAAAAAAATCTTTGAAGCTTTAAGATTCCTCACGATGTTTTTCTTTCACTAAAAAGTTCGCTCAAAAGCCTCAAAAACTCCCCGGTGCATGTTTTTATATTGATCTCAACTTTTAATAACTTGACTTCATAATCCGTGCTTAGAAAAAGTAGTTGTATAACAATGTTACATTTTGTTATTATTTTTTATAATATCTTGGTTCCCTCTAGCAGAAACCATCCACAATTTAAACACAGCAAATCAATGTCACGTATGACAGCGGTAGAGACGGTACGTCATATTATTCTGAATACATTTCTTTGAATAAAGTAATATATCAGAAATAATAGTGTAATAGATATTCAGATGAGAGGGTCTTGGAGCGTTTTTTTACCTTATTGTGATGTATTTAGAATTGAGTTTTGATTAAACATGGTATTTTATATTGTAATTGGGAATAAGTATGAAAAGTTATAAGTATGTAATATTTGATTGTTTGATTGGTTTAACGGTGACTGTTAAGCGTGAGGTTTTGGGTTGAATTCCGCGTTTTTTTTTAAGATGTAAAATACTTAAATGAGATTATTTTGAAGAGATTTGATAGCTTAGTGGTGTGTGAACCAGTTGAATGGTCTAAGGTCTTGAATTCAATCCCAAGATACGCACCATTGTCTATTCAAAAGTTACGTGCGTATTTATCACATGCTCAAAAGGTGCAGGAAAACATGGTGAGGAAACCTGCTTCGCTGAGAAAATCTCTGTAAAGCCGTGAGAAGTTCGCCCACCCGCACTCAGTTAGCGTGGTGGACTATAGTTTAATCCCACGCCCAGCTGTGGGATAATAAATGGATTAGTAGGTAATAATGAGGTTATTTTGTAAATATAAAATAATTCTTGGGTTGAAGGAGATATTCAAACACGTTCAAATTAATTTCTTACAATTACGCGAATATTAGATTATTAGACCTTGAAATATAACTAACTACTCTTTACGGATTTTATCGCGGTATATTGATATTATTTCAACCCGACGTTTCGAATCCTTTACAGCATCCGTGGTCACGGGCCGACTGAGATGTTGGTTGATTTGATAAACCCCATGTCCTTGCAAAAGAAAACCGATTCCTACCAAGGATGATTCGTGAGGCCATTGAAATTAAAAAACACCCAAATTTCAATAGAGAAGATGGCTGGGTATTACCACCTGCTTGGAACCCTATCATAGATTCTATTAAATCTAAATCCAAGAACAAAACTGCACGACCGAAGGACACGGGGAGCTCGTTCATGTAAATCGGATTGTCAAAAATAATTAAAGCTTGTTAATTATAACTTCAAGACGACCAACACCTCAGTCTGCCCGTGACCACGGATGCTGTAAAGGATCCGAAACGATGGCTAACGTATACGTGCTGTCGGTATGGACAGGTCAACTCAAAGCTGCACTGGTGCTTTCTTCAAAAGGCCATCTCAGACTTTAACCTACATAGTCAGGCTCACATATTGTAACCAAAATGTTTGGACTTTAAAAGGGACCACGATTCTCTGAGTTTGTTTCGGCATTTCTTCTCAGAGGTCATCAGTTAGGAAATGCCGATGTCAACTAGATACTAAAAAAATACTACATGACTTGTAAAAGTGTCTTTAAAAAGATCTATTTACAGAAATAAACAATCATTCATTCAAACGTCGGGTTAAAATAATATAAATATACCGCGATGATATCCGTAAAAAGTAGTTTTTTTTTTCGACATTCAGATTCATAAATATGTAACTAATCGTTCTGAACGAATGATCAATACTAATAAAACACAAGCAACTATAAATCCACAGTTCCGTTTAAAAGTTCCTATTCACGTGAAATCTTCCATTTTCCGCTCCGGAAGTAGTCGGAGTTCGGAATTCAAATTCGAAAAATACGCTCCTCCCAGCTTCCGGCATTTGATTCCTCCAGTGATACGGCGTTTCCTTTGCGCTGTTTGAAATTAGAATTCTTGTAAATGTAACTGTATTAGATATTTATTTATACACACTCAGTCATATTTTTTTTTTTTTTTTTGTGGACATCATTTGGGAAGGCTTATGTCCTGCGGTGGACGGTCATCTGATATGGTGATGATGATGATGATAGACGCAGAAACAAAACTATTGTTGTTTCACTGCGGTCTTCTGTAAGGTGGAGGTACTTCCCCAGTCCAGCAGCTCAATTTGAGCGAGGAATCTCGCTATGCCCTACCTGCCGAAAGGATTCTTCATGTCCAAGTCACATATTCGTAAATTTTGGTCATATCTTCATGTCCAAAATTTACGAATATGTAACTAAGAAATCAATACAAAAACGATAGTAAAAAAAATGGTTTAATACCCAGACCTTAACGAGAATATTTCAATACATAACAATATACAAACAATTTCGCATACACGCCTTTTACAACGAAACATTGCCTTCAAAAATTGGAAAATTATATCGCACATAAATCTATGTTGGAAACAATACTGTTGTATTATCACGCTATAGACACTTGTGGGGTGACATAGAGGTGTGCAAATGAAGTCGAGAGCGATTGAAATAAAAGAGTTCTCATTCACCATAGTTTTTATGTGGGTATATTGAAGACCCGTTTAGCTCAGCGGTAGTTAACGCTGCTTGTTGTGCTATGGGTATGAATCGAATCCCGGTAGGGACAATTCTTTGTATGATGAGCATCAACATTTGTTTCCGAGTCATGGATGTATCTACATATGTATGTATTTACAACAAAAAAAGTATATGTGTAGTATATCAACCAACTAGTATCCGTAACACAAGCTTCGTTGCTTAGCTTGGAACTAGATGGCGCTGTGTAATAATGTCCAGAAATATTTATTTATTCATATTTATAAACACATATTTGCTCTGAGCGGGTATCGAACCCGCAACCTGTAACGCACAAGCCAATCGTTTAGACATTGCGCCAATTCTGGTCGAAATCAATTGACCAACTTTGTTAAATACGTAAAATAATATCGAAACTCCTGGAAGTAAAATCATATATTATAGAAATATGTTTTTTTAATGATTTTCTAGACCTTGTCATCTGTCCCTTTTTACCCCATTGTAGGGGTAAAAAGGGACACCCAGGGGCAAAAAGTTCCAATATCTCATATTTCAATTTAAAGGGGTTTTATGAAATAATATCAACATATGATCCAATGCAAATCAAAAGTATATTTATTTTTTCAAAAACCAAAATTAAAAAGTATGTAATAATTATTACAATAGTCTTAATGAAGTTCTATAATATTTTATCAAGTAAAAATTATTTTTTTGGAAACTTGTAAAGGTTTATCAATAATTTCTAACTCTTTCAAACAAAGCAAGAGTATTCTTTATGCATTCTACTATAATCATTCCTGAATCACATTTTTTACACATAAAATAAACATATTCATTTGATGTGGGCCCAGTTTTTGCAAATATTACATTGTAAACTAAATGAGATTTAGTGCCATTTTCTGTTTTTCTTTTATGTGTAGTTCCGCATACTCAAACAAATAACAAAAAACTTTATACTCAATATGTAAAATATGTGGAGTAAAAAGGTCCTTTTTACCCCAACCACATTTACAAGTATTTATAGAGGTTGTAAAAATCCATACAATAAAATGTACAAATAATAATGAACCTTAAATAACAATTGAATAACGTATCCTTAAAAATTATGTTCAGCCATCGTAAACTAACAAGACTTAAAATCAAAAAGATTAAAAACGAAAAAAATAATACTTACTTTAAAATTTTGCGTCACGGCCATGTATCTCCTGCTACCGACGTCTCCTGATTGTTGACGATGGCACATTACTCCACCCGCGCTGTTTACTTTCAGCTCATATCATTAAAAACGAGAATACGTTACTAGTTTTTGAGATAGCTATGGTGGACCTTTTTACCCGCGGACCTTTAAGCCCCGCCCTACCCTACAGTAGGTTGTTACTCAGGGTTTACAATCATCATCAACCCATTATTGTCCCAATGCTAGGCACCTGTCCCCTCTCATTTGAGAGGGATTAGGCAATAGTCCACGCTAGCCTACTGCGGGGTGGCAGACTTCACATGCCATCGAGAAAATCTCTCAAGCATGCAGATTTCCTCACAATTGCAATACTTTCTTTCAACGTTTGAGCATGTGATAAATAAGCACATTACTTTCGATAGTTGGCCTTGGGTTTGATCTCGAGACCTTTGCAATCTCAGTCCACTGGTCACACTACTAAGCTACCACAGCTCTTCCTTAACAGAGTTTACAATGAAAAACGCTAAATAATACCCATTCGTGCTCTCACTAAGAACAAACAGAATCAAACTTACAAAACTGAAAAAAAATTTGACATCAAAAAATCTTCAACTCCCTATAAACAACCCCAACCCTTATTGAACCCCTCAATAGATATGTATCGAACAAAAAGACGAGCCTCATACATACATACATTTTGTTCGCTAAATTGGTTCAATCTTGCTACATAGACAACGATAAAAAACGTGTTAAGAGAACTTACATCAACCAAATTGGGTATGGATTTTATTTGATCATAGATAAGAGAACAAAAGCTATTTGTATGGAAATGTATGTTTGTGACTGCTTGTTAAAATATGTGTTAGGAAATCTATGCCATGGAGCGCGTGTTTGAACCCCGTACGGTACAAATATCTGTATGACTGTAGAGGTCATTTAAGTAGAGTCACTAGTTTTTGCCTGCAACTTTACCTGCATAAATTTTGTAATTTCGTTAGGTTATTTTTTATTCAATCTACGTAATTTATTATTATGAAAAGTTAAATTATAAAAGTTTTATAATCCTTTTTTAGACATTAATTATTGATTCCACATACAAACTTTCTCCACCTACATTTACCATTTTAAGTAATTTTTTTTGGGATAAAAACTGTCATATATACTTATTTACCTGATACTCAAACTATATATCGATTCATACAACATTTTATCAGGATCGGGTCAGCTGTTTTAACGTTGAAGAGATAACGAATCTAGAGACATACTTTCGCATTCATGATATTAGTAAGGATACAATAGGTTTTTTTAGAGGATCTTATTTAAACGAATAAAACAATAAAATGGCCGATAAAAGATAACGGCTTTTAGAATTATATTCTTATTCACATAACAGATCAATAGCAGACGTAAAAATTTACAAACCACGAGTAAAGCATTATGCCCTTAACTCCTCAATAAAATTGCGTTCTCAATAAGTTTTGGGGTTGCCAGCGATATAAATTTTAATACATGCAACATTTAATAATAACCTCCCACGCGTGAGGGGGGTGGTTGGCGGTTTTATATCGAAAATTGATATTTTTTTCAACCCTAAAATGGAAATTTGAATATTTTTTTCTTAAGTTTTTCCTTTGTATTGGATATTGGTCCTGTATCCATATAATGTGTGTATGTAGGAGTTACTCTTGTTAGCTCTTTTTCATGAGAATTCCTTTTGGTACCGTGCAACTAGTTTTGAAAATTCAATGGTATTTGTAATATTGGTTTATTTGAAATATAAGTTTTTGATTTAAATAACCACGTTTTTTAATTTTATTGCGGTATATTGATATTATTTACAGCCGACGTATCAAATGCTTCATGGCATCCAAGGTCAAAAGCAGACGGAGCAAGGCTGAAGGATAGTATGTCATATATACCACGATAAAATCTGTAAAAAAATAGTTTTTTTTTCAATTTCATTCAAAATTCAGTGTTCTTTCAATGTATTCACGTAAATGTTAGAAATCAGTACCTACCCCGTATTGAATTTTATTAAAAGACTGAAAACGAAGAAGCGAAGTTAGCAAAAATGCGATATGATTGAGAAAAACATAGAAAATAATAATTACACTTGACGACCCGATTAGCCCAGCGGTAGTTATCGCTGCCTTCTGTGCTGCGGGTCCCGAGTTCGAATCCCGGTAGAGACAAATGTTTGCGTGATGAGTATAAACATATTTCTAGGTATAATATGTATGTATGTACAAAAAAAAGTATATATATAGTATATCAACCAACTAGTATCCGTAACACAAGCCTCGTTGCTTAGCTCGGAACTAGATGGCGCTGTGTCATAATGTACAGAAATATTTATTATTATTATTGACATATTAACTGTACTGATCTGAAAGATATCTATGCTATATAGGCATATGTGTATTAAATTAAGATCTATACTTCTGTACTATTATTTTAAAGCTGAAGAGTTGGTTTGTTTGTTTGAACGCGCTAATTTCAGGAACTACTGGTTGGAATTGAAAAATATTTCTGTTGGGTTAGGTTAGGTTGGATCCATTTATCGAGGTTATGTATCATCACGCTGCGACCATTAGGATCAGATCACAAATGAAAAATGATGCAAATACGGACGGATTAAAATATACGCAGACGAAGTCGCGCGTTTCAGCTAGTGTAGTATAAAATGCGTGTTTTATTAATAATTGGGCTAGAGAACTAAACCTAAACTGGGCTGGTGAACTCCTTCAAAAAGGTTAGGTGCGCAGTACTCGTAACCGGCGCGCGTGCATGACGAGATGAATGTGGACGAGGCAAAAGTGGTATGCAGGGACCGTAGCGCGTGGCATTCTGTAGTTTCTGCCTACCCCAATGAAAAAAGGCGTGAGTATATGTATGTATGTATGGGCTAGAGATTTGTAACATGTTCGTAATTTAGCTAACTTTTTCATAACAAACCGTCCTAATGTTCTAAACACGGTGGTGTCCGAGTGACAACACCATGTTGCGTTGACAAGCTCACGTCACAAACTTCATTACGTGTCCCAAACGTCAAAGAGGTACGCAGCCACACTGAGAGCGAATAGCGGGTAGACTATGATACATTGTCTACCCTCTGATAGAGCCTGTGGTAGCCTAGCGGTGTGACCAGTGGACTGAGATGTCAAAGGTCTCGAGTTCGAACCCAAGGCACGCACCACTGACTTTTCGGAAGTTATGTGCGTATTTATCATGAGCTCAAACGGTGAAGGAAAACGTCGTGAGGAAACCTGCATGCTTGAGAGAATTCTCGATGGCATGTGATGTCTGCCAACCCGCAGTAGGCTAGCGTGGTGAACTATTGCCCTAATCCCTATCAATTGAGTGGAGACCCGTGCCCAAGAGTGGGACATTAATGGGTTGATGATGATGATGATGATGATGAATGATACATTTACAAGGTGCCCGGCGTCTGCGGAAGAGGCTGAGAGATTCTTATCTCACTAAAATCCAGTCCGGTGGTCACCATCAACATTTAAATGAAGGTGCATTTTTTTTAAATATGCTGTAAAAGTGGTCTTCTTTAGACCTCTTTATAGATACAAATATAATTTCATAATCGCCTTAACTTTATATAATTGTAAATTAAAATTTGATACAACGTAAACGATTATGCCCGCTACATATACGTGCGTTTTATTTTTTTGTTAATATTTTTTATTAAATACCATAGCTCGTACAATTAACAAAACCCTAATAGTTTCTACTAGTACTAAATACTCAAACGTTGCTCAGTTTTAAAAAGCCTGTAAACATTTTGCAAATTGAGTATCTTCTGAGCGATTTATCTAAGTTAAATAATCTTCCATCACACCACAGTAGATTCCGGTATAGTAAAAAAAAATGACGTGTGGCACTCGGAGACTGCCGCGGTAAAGCTATTGCGTAGCATTTTTTATCAACTTATGCAATTATAATTATTTATCACTTTGTACACAAATTATACGAGTACAGATATTCACTGTTGTACATAGATAATAAATACCTATACACCTATATACTTTCTCACAAACAGCTGATTACGTATTCGTCCGATTTCGGAGCAGCTCGTCTCGATTCGTGCGAGCTTCATTGAGTCGTACCATGAAGTAAATACAAAGAGGCCTAACGCCGAAACTCTGAGCAGGCACGATAGAAGCTATGCAATAGCTTAAAACAATTAGAAAATGTTACTACAAATGAAGTCGGTTAAAAAATATTTGACACCGCTACCCGCTATTATTAGCACCAAACCTCCTCACCCGTCAAACCGCGCGTGTCGCGGACGCGCTGACGCGTCGACGCGCGTCCAACTAATTGTTAATTAATGCGCTAATGCTAATGCCGCGATCGGTGATGGATGCGAATCGGATTTGTGCGTTAAAATTGACACATCGCGCGTTTAGCAATCACGTATATGTGTAATTGCAAATTTGTTATTAATTAGTCCTAACATTGTTGATTATGTTACTGGATTCAGTGGTTGTGAATACATTATTTGTGGTTTTATATCCGACACGTCGATTATTTGAGTGATTAGTTTATAAATTTGTAATTTGCACTGTCTGGTTATTTGTTATGTTTCATTAACTCTTTCTATTTTTCTTTCTAAATTACGAATTCACTGCATAGCATTTTAATGAAAGTGCTTTTTACCGATTGCAAGTTGGAATATTGATACTATTATGAGAGGTAGAGCATAGAGAGTTTTATACCGATGTTCAGATCCTTTGCTACATCTATGTAGATTGAACCGTCGGGACTAAATAATATCAATATCCCTTTCAATCCGTAAACCGTAAAGTTATTTAAAAAATCATTAAGTTTACAATATCTTAACCCTAAAAATGCCGATAACATTTCAAGTCAAATGGGACAACTTCAAAACTTCGTACATTCTTTTTAAAAGTCGATATAATTCCAATCATTTGTCTGTCAAGCCGCGCCCGACGGATCGGTCGCATCGATCGGCTCGGCTCAAATAGATCGTGACAAATTTTACACTCGCACGCCTGACATTGTTTTATTGCTTGCTTAATACTGCGACCGGTGCAAGTTACAAGAGAATTGACAAGAAATCACTGAATTTGTTTTCGCTTAAACTTTTGGCTGTCATACTAAGGTTTTTTGACACTAACAGATTTTTTTTTGATTTCTAAGATAAACATTTTTGTAAAATAATTGTGTCCAAGCAAATTTTTATTCGTGGTCATCACTTGAAATATTATTTATGCATTTTTTTTATATTCATTTTCATTTCTTATTTTACAGTTTACTTACAGTATTAGCAATGAGTTATTATGATATGAATAGTAGTGTAGTGAGAGTAATGAGAGGTAAATATTAAAATCTAATATATAAAATTCTCGTGTCATAGTTTTCGTTGCCATACTCCTCCGAAACGGTATGACCGATTTTGATGAAATTTTTTGTGCTTATCCGGTATCTATGAGAATCGGCCAACATCTATTTTTCATCCCCCTAAAAGTTAGGGGTAGTCCACCAACCCCTATAATGGGGCAAAACAACGTTTGCTGGGTCAGCTAGTAAACTATAACTATGTAGATCTTGCGACATATACAATGATATTTGATAGAACTATCAAAAGTAGTCAAGTTTAACCGAACCAGCCGAAGATACCCGAACCCCTCCTTCCCCAAACGTGAGACGTCCTTTGATCAAATCAAATCAATTTAATAATATTTCATATTATAAATTTATTCAAGCATTTATAAAATATTAAGACTGTAGTTGCATATACATACAATGGTATGTATATGCAACTACAGTCTTAATATTTTTACATATGGACCCTAAAAGACAATTAATATTTTAACATTATAACAAAAGTATAACAAAGAACAGTAAACCGCTACCGCCTATCATTTGAACCGCCTCATATATTCTCTTCCGTCTGTCGAAGTTTAAACTCCTTTTTAAAAATGTATTCCGATTGTAGAGTTCCCTTTCTCAAACTGGCTAATTTTATTGGATACGGTTTTTTTTTATAATTATATTTTTTTATAATAACTACTTACTTAAAATAAGAACGAGATGTTAAAAAAGTTTCAAAGTCACAATCAAATATTCTTAAGTATATTCTTAAGTATACAAATTTCGAATAACAAATGTTAATACTTCTGCTAATCTACGTCTTACTTTAGTAAAAATAATCTATTATTATTTATGGGCTTAAAGATCTGTCAACCAAATATTCAATTGTGCCGATTATTCATAGAGTCAAGTATACTCTGCCGGCCAAACGGTTATTTAGAAATCCATTAAAAAACTCGCGGTAGTAGTCTATATAACGAAGTATAATAAAATAAAATCACAGCTAAGTAGGTTTCACAGTTAGCAAGTAATAATCGACCATCGGGCAATTAAATTAAATTGTACATATTATATTTTTACCTGAATTCTTTTAATACAGCAAAATAAACTCACCGTCCGAAATCGTATGTAAAAAAGAAACTACCGCATTCTCAACATTTTTACTCTCAATCCCCATATGACATACAACCCTCGCGGCTTCGTTTATTGAGACGCGAACAGATGAAATATTGGGCGCGAGCATTACCCGGATCCGACTTTGATCCAGTGATAAATATGGTGCGAATGTGACAGTCTCAAGTACCCCGGGACGCACGTATCGGGAATTTTAAATGCACTCGCTTTTTAGGGTTACTTAGATGTGAGTAGGTATATATGTATGTACATAGTAATTTTTATTGTTGGATTTTCAGTTGATCGGTTTCTGAGTGCATAACATAACACATACCATCACGCCTATCGTCTCCGAAAGGTTAGGCAGAAGTGTACTAATGTACACTCAAGTTTCGCCGGTATGTTTTAGGTCCCATGTAATAGGTGGCGAGCCTATTGCCATCAACCGGGCACGAATCCAAACTCCGAGCTGCTACTGAGAATTTCACAAAAAAAAAACCAATAACACTTTGCTCAACCTGGGAACTTGCTCGGCAGTCGCACTGTACGACCACTACAACAAAGAGGCAGTTAAGTCTAAGTTCATATATAATGTTAAACATTGTTATGTACCAGTATTGATGAGCCGATTAGGGCAGCAGTATTAAAGGCTGTCTTGTAGTAAGGGGTTTGAATTCCGGTAGGGACAAATGTGTGTGGTGTGCATGGACATTTGTATCCGAGTCACGGATATTCCTATGTATAACATGTATGTATTTACGCGCTGTAATCCATAATTCTTTAAAAAAATCAACGCTTGGATTCAACCAGTATACCTATGACAAAGCAGCCCTCAATCATATCACTTGGCTATACAAGCACCCTAATATTATTACCACACTTAAAAACCGTAAAATGTTTGGTAAGAATTTGAATAAAAACTCACTTTGTATCCGTTATTAGGATCGGCCAACAATCCGTGACACATCCTTAATATTATACAAAAAAAAACTTTGGTAAAGACTGAGATGGTACATCAACACTAAGAATTATCCTTGGCTTTGTCTGACATATTATTATATTTTTTGAATGCTTGATTTTTTGTAAAGTTTTCTATTTTTTTTCTATGTCTCGAAATATATCCACGCTAATATTTGTATTTTGAGCTGTGGTAATCTAGCGTTGTGACCACTGGACTGAGATGTCAGATGTCTCGAGTTCAAACCCAAGGCTAACCACTGAATTTTCGGAAGTTATGTGCGTATTTATCACAAGCTCAAACGGTGAAGGAAAACATCGTGAGGAAACCTGCATGCTTGAGAGAATTCTCGATGGCATGTGAAGTCTGCCAACCCGCAGTAGGCTAGCGTGGTTGACTATAATAGCCTAATCCCTCTCAATAGAGAGGAGACCCTTGCCCAGCAGTGGGACAATAATTGGTTGATATGATGATGAATATTTGTTTCAGGTGGAAATTGAGCACACGACCCAAAGAGCAATGGTAATTTTGTCTGTTTCTAGTTATTGTCGTCTTTATTATAGCATACCTATTCGTAACAATTATTAAATCTTACAGCATAATTAATAACCAACCTTATTTATGTCGAGTATGTAGGTTTTAACTAGGACCTCATTTAATAGTTAAAATTATTATAATTATTAAATATTTATATATTCGTAACTTTTGAACTCAGAATAATAATATTTAGTGTATTAACAATTTCAAACACATATTTGTTTAATTATTTTTACTATGATAAAAAGTAAAAAGTTCTCATTCATTTCTATAGGTGTCAAAAAAAATACATTTATTTTTATGTTAGCTATACACAGATATTCTTAATTTAAACACCCAGACATATTCTTAATCTTGTAATGTTATGACAACAGTGGGCCCCTCGTTTTTAATATCAGCTGTATAATAAATAGGTTAACATTCCCTTTATGAAGGAAAAACCTATTAACGAACGGCAAATGTATCAGGGGTTTCATTATTGAGGTACTCGATATTTTATCACAGAAATGTCGCATGCTTCCCTATGAGCTATGTATGTATGGCTATAATCTTTAATTAATAATCTTTATTGGTACTAACTTTATTGAATTTCGACGAATCTCTGCCATCTGTACTAAGTTATTAGCATGAGTTTTAAAAGTTTAATAATAACCTAAAGCTATCGGTGAACTCCTTCAAAAACATGTTATCATCTAATTACAGGTATAAACTAATTACATAAAAAATAGTAATGTACGTATTGCTAGCAATCGATTGGATAATATTTCATACCTATAAACCTTTAAATATACCTATAATTGTTTAAATTAATATAATTACAAATATTACATACTTTAGCAAAACAAATTTTGCTTAAAATTATTTCACAGCACTCACTTGCAGCCAAAAATACCTTATCTCAAATTATCGACCACCTCCAAGATACAACCTCAAGAATATTGTGTAAACACCCCAAAGCGAAACGCGACAAAATAAAATATCTATTACTATTAAGGATAATGACGAACCTTCTTAAACATGACTTAATATCAGTTGGGAAAAATATTACGCTCATCAGCGGAGCTCAGCGTTTCTTTTTTTAAAAGAGGATTTATTTCGCATGCGATTTTTTTTTCCCGATGCCATTAATCGGTAATGGGAATAGCGAATGGTGTTGATGATAGTACCACTTTGTGGGTTATTTTATGTATATTTGTATCGAGTCATTGCTTTAACTGTGTTATAAATAATTAAGGTATGAGAAGCCTACATAATATACTATTAACCTATTTATTGTCCCGCAGTTGGGCACGCTTCTCCTCTCATTTGAGAAGGATTAGGCTGTAGTAAACCTCGCTAGCTGTAGAAGAATGATTCAGCGGTACACGTTTAAGATTTGAATTTGACACCTTAACGTCTCTTGATCATATTACTTGGCTTCTAACTATGTTTCAGCTAAGTTGAATTAAAGGGAATACCTTCAAAAACTCCACTAAGTCTTGATCTTCGAGTCCCAACAAGAATAAAACGCAAAAAATAAAAGTATTCGCTAACGACATTTGTTGGAAAACAATCGTTTATCATACGCTCTGTAACTATACGCTGACTGTATCTATACGCTTAAATAGTCTTTGTACCGATTGCAAAAACAATTGTAAAAAAAAAATTGGAACTACTATGTTTTTTGAGGAATTTTGAACAAACAGTATGGCTGTGCATTACATGCTATAAAGGACGTAAATTTTGGAATTAAATAACGTTATAACACTGCGATAAAATTTGTAAAAACATAGTTTTTATTTCAATGTCAATTTCAATTACAAGTGTAACAATATATTTTTATGATGAATAAATAATGTACATAGATTTTCAATAACAGATATCACTTGTTCGATTAAATTAATAAGAAATTCTGTAACTGCACTAGAAAATAAATATGTTTTTTTTTATATTTGAAATTATATATACATATATACAACAATATACATACAACCATCTAAATATATGTATATATATTATATTTTACCCAAACAATTCTTTTTTTTCTCTCTTAATTATTTATATTATTTTTCTAACCGTACCAAGTAAAGCCGGACGACGACACAAGTAAACTTACATCATTATCGAGTGGTGAACGTATCTTAATCGACGGGGAAAACGTTAGAAGTGAAGTTAACTATAACACCCCTACTACGGAAATTAATGACGAAGAACAAGATGATTCAAATGTGACTTTTTATGGAAATAAGGGGGCAAACGGGCAGTAGGCTCTCCTGATGGTAAACGATCACCACCGCCAAAGGGCATTTGAAAATTTCTTTCAGGAAAAAAATACAATATTTTGAATATCAATATTTTAGATTGACGTTTTTTAAAATTTAATTTTGCAAAAACTAGTGTAAATTTTAAGACAATGTGTTTTTGTTGCATTTCATAAATAATTAGAATATTTTTATCATTATATTGAAAGCATTTACGAGCAGGAAGTTTACAGGTTTGCGAGCATGTTAAATAAAGTTTAAACATAGATTTATTGATTTGAACCATTTTTTTACGCGAATATTAGACAAAGAATAAAATTACTTTGTATCTGAATCTACGTTTTGGATTCTTACTTTACTTTACTAACATTCAACTATTTTTTTATTAATTACTGATAATTCGAATACAAAAATGTGTTTATACACAGCCTCTAAAGAAGACATTAAACCATTGACCGATTTATAAACAAATATTTCGTTGTCACCCAAAACTCACTTTCGTCACGCTCAAGAAAGAATAACCGAGTTACAATAGTAAGGCTCTTGTTAACCCCTCACAATCTCGTACATTATTTATTGAGTAAACTTTGGTATTGTTTTTCGTTATAAGTGGTGTAATATTTTACAATACAATAACAATATTTTGGAAGTTAGTATCGGGATATCTTATGAACTTGTGTTTACGCTTGATCACTCATTTAACATAGGTTTTGTTTGATATTTTTGAGCGGATTATTATGACGACACTATCCACATACACTATGTAGAAGGTAGGGCATAGCGAGGTTTCTCGAATTTCTCAAATTGAGCTGCCCGACTGGGGAAGTACCTCCACCTTACAGAACACCGCAGTAAATCAACAATAGTTGTCTTTCTACGAGTGATTAAGGTCACCAGAGCTCATTGGGGGAGTGACTATTCTGACAGCATGGGAATTCCGTTTGCTGTCAGTTCAGTGACTCCCTATTTTAAGACACCTGAACGATGTCTAAGGAGTTTGGCAACGCATTTGCAAGCCTCTGGTGTTGCAAATGTCTATGGGCGGCGGTCATCACTTACCATCAGGTGAGCCGCCTGCTCGTTTGCCCCCTTATCAACATAAAAAAGGAAAAAAACTGCCTTGTTGGTCTAGTAGTCGTAAGTTCGACTGCTAATCAAAAGATCATTGTTTCAATTCCTAAGCCAAGTAAAGTGGTATTTGATTTTTCTATGAAACTCTCGTTAGCAGCTTGGAATTTGATTTCATAAAACAATGAATAACCCCCTGCGAAAGACAGGCATGATAGTACGTTATTGAAATTCGCAAAATACTGAAAAAATACCTACATACAAACAAAAGTGTATATAGATATTTATAGCTTCGTATATAGCGAAAAAATAACAAACTCTCTTTCAAAATTCAAGAACGTCATTCCAATACGTCATACAATTGACCCATTTAATCTTGCTACAATACAAAAACTACACCCACAACCAACCCTGTAATGCCGATGTGTACAAACGAATCAATTGGTGGGCTAACAACGTTAACCCTTCAACGCAGGTGTGGCGCGCCTGTCAATTTTAATAAACGATCACTAAGGCGTGTTTGTGTGTGCGTGTGTGTTTTTGATTTAATTGCGTGAATGCTCAAGGGTTGGGCTTTTGATACCGTTCTTTTTATTTAACTATGACTTGATTAATTTAGTTATGACCAGACAAGTTGCAGGTAAAAGTGTCTATAGGTTAATTGCCAGCTCTTCTCCATAAAACCTACTTTTTGGAATTGTGTAACTAGTTTTGACACAATTAAATATGACCTGTAATATAAGAATAAGTTATATTTCTTAATATATTATTACTTAATTAATTTATATTTCTAGTCATATAATATAAAAACCTACATAGTATCATCGAGTATTATATCGCTTCCCCTGAATTAGTATTTCTCTTTTTCACATAAAAATGGTTTTTATTGGTAGCGCAGTTTTAATCTAAACCAAATAGTTTGGTTTTTCTTAATAAAAGCTCACCTGATCTTAAAACCATTAAATATTCCAAATGTTCCAATAAAAGTCTAATTATATATAATAAACACTTAATTTTTTTAGTATACGAAAAAATCTTTGAATAAATATGGCTATTGTACAATTTAAAAACTTTTGTGCAAAAAGTGTACTGTAAATACCGAAAAAATAATTTGCCTTCCCGATAATTAGTTTACAACGATTAACAAAATTGGTTCATTTAGCAGCCCAATACGTTAATAACGTCACACTAATATGTTTATGTAGCTATTTTATTATGAAGTACTTTGTGTAACGCGTGGATAAATAATAAAACATGGTATGACAGTTGTAGGAACGTAGGGGTGCCCCCAGGGCTACATACATTAAGGCCGCTTGACCAACACTACACATGCAGCGATGAGAGGGTTAATTGTGGAGGTGGGTTTTATTAGTAGGTACATACATTGATTTTTATATTTGACAAGTGTTTTTTGAAAATAAAATTAAGTTGTTTACGGATTTTATTATTCATTTTAATCAATCAATATTGATTGATTGATTGTTTCAGATTCTTCACAAGAGACTCAAAAAGTCGTACAACCCTCACAGTGCATACAATTTGATTGAATGACTTTTTCATGAAATAGACAATCAATACAGTTATATGCACTTTGAGGGCTTTTTTATTGATTTAAATGATTATAATTCTGTAACTAAATACCTATTACAAGTGCGAATCATATTTTGTTCAATGAACAGCCTGACAATGACCGGCAAATTGAAAAAAACGTACGAAAATTTGAATTTCGCGGGCTAACGTGGAGCTTCCACCTTAAGGTTTTATTTCAACGTAACATTCTCGTAAGTTTTGCATGAAATGTTTCATACAAATCTGTTAAGTTTATTATCTGGATTAACACATAGGCTACTTTTTATCTATATACCATGCGGGAAAAGCCGCGGGAGGCAGCTAGTGTCATAGTAATTAAAAAATTGTTTTGAATGAAACAAGAAAATGTCTTCAATCATTTGTAGAAAATATATTTAATATCATGTTAAAGTTAATAAAATATTTGTGTAAAATTACGATAAATATACCACATCCATCGCACCGAATCTCGTCCATCCATGTAATGACCCAATAGTGGACACTTTCAGGGCCTTTAATAAATATTTATCCCTCATATTGTTGGGAGGCCTACGATACTATTACACAGGCCGCTAATTCCACGTAATTACATTATTTATACGTTTGCTTAGGCCGCGAAATTACAGCCATTGAAAAATTATAATTTAAAGTGGGGATGGGATGTATAGTTTGTCCTGGTGATTAGAATGGGGATTTAGTATAATGAGAGTCGGTTTTTGAGTGAAAATTATGCAATATTTTTACATGTTATGTAGTTTATACTCGTTCTACCTGATTACGTTCTACGCTATCTACTTACACTGCTTATAAATACATGCATAACCATTGTTGAATTTTGAGTATGTTTAATACATAAATCTCATGGAAAAAATACGTTATAAATATTAGATTTTTATGGTGCAATTTTCAAAAAAATCTTGTTTTTAAAAACACAATTGAGAAGGATTAGGCTATAGTCCACCACGTTAGCCTACTGCGGGTTGACAAACTTGACATGCCATCGAGAATTCTCTCAAGCATGCAGGTTTCCTCACGATGTTTTCCTTCACCGTTTGAGCATGTGATACGCACATAACTTCCGAAAAGTCAGTGGTGCGTGCCTTGGGTTCGAACTCGAGACCTCTGACATCTCAGTCCACTGGTCACACCACTAGGCAACCACAGCTCTCTACAATTATTTGACTTTTTAGACACTAAATAGTAGAATTGTATTGCAATTGCTGTTCAGGTACCTACTATAGACGGACATAATTTCGCATTCCCTATGATATACATATAACAACTATAGCTGGCTTAGACAATTAAATAATGAAATAAGTAAACAAACATTAAAAAATAAGGTGAAAAATTGATTACTTACCGAGTATAGCATGCATATTCAATAATATATATTATTTAATACCTCAAGTGTCACAACAATAGTATATCTATTGTTGGAACTCCATAATGGATAAGTATTTACTGTTACTTTTGTTATATGATTTGAGATGCTACTTATGCTAGTTATAGAGCGCTATTCCCGCCGACAAACTGTCACTCAGTTCGGTGGGTTTAATTAATTTGTAAATGTGTTTCAAGTCAATAAATGCTTTTTATGTTTATTATATTTCTGATATTATATTCCAATAAAACAAGTTATTTCTTTTTAATAAATTCTGATAAGTTCCATTACACACTAAAAATATTTTTTAATGGATCTCTTTTCAATCAGTAAGAAGAATCATGAAATCTACCAAAGTAAATCCACTAAAATACAAACAAAATAGCAATAAACTATCCGAAGTTAAAACCCACCAGTTAAAACCAACAGTTACCAGCCTTTAACTAACTGCACCTAATCACCAAAATCACAATAACAAAACACCATTTAAAAGGTTCGATCGCGTGTTACCATCGGTTTAAGTTAAACCATTAACTTAACTGCCGATAGATAATTACTTCATAGTAAAGGGGTGAATGCTGATAATGGGGCACGATTGAACCCCGCCTTGGAATTAAGTAAATTACTTGTTTTTGTCATTACTATCGTACCTATATTATCATCGTTATCAATCCATTAATGTCCCACTGGGATTAAGCTGTAATCTTTGGATGCGGGCGGCGCATGATCGGTCGTCGTGGCGATCCTTGGGGGAGACCTATGTCCAGCAGCGGACGTCTAACGGTTGATATGATGATGATGATGATGAAGCTGTAGTCCACGCTAGTCTAGTGCGGGTTGGCAGACTTCACACGTCATCGAGAAATTCTTCTAGGTTTGCATGTTTCTTCAAGATATTTTTCTTCACCGTTTGAGCATGTGATAACATCACGTCAGTTCGAAAAGTCAGTGGAGATTTTGGGTTGAACTAGAGACGTTTGAGTCACTGGTCAATGGCTTCTTTTTAAAGGTACTTTTAAAAGTCAATTTCTTTTTACAAGATGCAGCCGGTGTTTCCTAACTGACGTGTAAGAAGAAACACAGATATGAACTTAGAGAATCATGGTCTCTTTCTAAAGACCAGATGTAAGATAGAAGAAATAAATGTCTGGTAATTGATTTTTGAAGAAAGCACAATTACAGGCTTTGGATGACTAGCAACTTTCGATAAGCTAGCAACCTTCTGATGGGTTGCTATCTCGTTGGTCTAGTGGTCGGTAGTCCAACTCGTTAGTTCTTGCTCAGCAGTCTCTAAGAGGTCTTCTCAATCTAAGAGGACTAGGTTTCGATGTCTAGGTCGAGTAAAGTGTTATTGGGTTTTTCTATGCAATTCTCAGTGGCATCTCCGAATTTGCATTCGTGCCCGGTTGATGTCAATAGCCTTTTATAACATAGGACCTACAAACATACCAGCAAAATATGATTGTATATTAGTACTTCTCTGCCTAACCCATCATAGACGATAGGCGTGATTGTAGGTTATGTTAGACAGTGATAAGCAATGAGACAGTAATATTATACATCTAGGCCCCGATAGAAATCTATAAAACATAGTTTCGACTGTAATAAATAATAAATAAATTTGTTTAGTTCGCTATTATCAAAACTAAAACTGTTTGAAGCATAACAGCGGCAACACACGCAGCCTATGTCTAAAATTCGACAAAACAAACAAGCTATTTCAATATTAGCGGTTGTTACTATTTTCCTTTATGTCAATAGAGACCTCGAGGCTAGTAAATATTCAGAATGTAGCAAGGAACTAGAGAATAGGTGATGGAAATGGCATGAGCGTACTTGGACGTATATATTTTACACACTGAAGGCTAGATTTTTGTTCCTTAGGCCGCTACTAAAATAATAACGAAATGAAAATAATTTGCCGGTAGCCACTTCGAAATAGTTACTATTGTTGATCCTGGTTTACAGGAGTTGCAGTAGTAGGGATTTGGGTGGTGGGCAAGTCCCCTAAAAAAAAAAGCCACTTTGAAAAAGCAATGTTGGTGTACTTTCAAATCTGCGTGCACTGTTGGATACATGCCTATTTACGATGTAATAAGGCTTGTTGCAATTTAATAGTGTTATGTATTATATAATTAGGTTTTACATAAAAAATGCTCAAACAAATATTTGTTCGATAAAAACATAAAGAAGATTTTTTTCGAGTATTGAAATAAAACTAATATTTTATGATCCCGTCGCTTTAGATCCTATACAATGCAGCAACCAAAATCATGAATTAATCCAGGAATAAATCCGCAAAAAACTAGATTTATTTCACCGTAGGCGTTTATCATCCTTTATTCAAGTGAGTGTCATAAATCAGTAAATTAATTGCAATTAATTACTTAAAGAAATAAAAAAAGACGGGTTTGCTTGAAAAAAAATCAATCTTGAATTAAGCTTTTGAGCACAACATTTTATATGTAGTTACAAACGTATTGTTAATATTTACGTGCTGTGTTAGGTGTGTGTAAAATAAAGAATAAGGAATTAAAAAAGCTGTATTATCACCAATACTGGAATCGCTTCCATTCCCACTATATCCCAAGTTTATCGCAACGAGGTCCCCAGACGTCTAACTAGTTGTGCGTCCCCAAGTTGACTATTAAGAATTTTTAAACAGATCGTTATGGTCGATTACAATTTGGCGACACGCTACTGTTAACAATATAGGCAACTGTTTATAAATTAACTTTACGTTATTACAGTAATATTTTCCATTATTAATGGAAGAAAAAGCTGAGAGATTTTGGTGGCGAAATATACAGAAGTTAAGGGATAAAATAACTATTACGTGATTAAAATAATGTTTGATTATTGATTTCTTACACTTACGCGAATATTAGACTTTGAAATAAAACTACTTTTTACGGATTTTATCGCAGTATATTGATATTATTTTAACACTTACACAGTTCTGTGTAAATCGGATTGTCAATAATAATCAAAAATGTAAGGAAGCTGTTAGTAATTATAACTTCAAGACGACCAACACCTCAGTCTGTCCGTGACCATGGATGCTGTAAAGGATCCGAAACGTCGGGTTAAAATAATATCAATATACCGCGGTAAAATTAAAAAAAAAGTAGTATTATTTGGATTATTATTAACAGCTCACAAACTACTGTCACCCATCAATTTATTGTCCCACAGCTGGGCATAGGCCTCCTCTCATTAGAGATTAGGCTATAGTTCACTACGCTAGTCTAATACGGGTTGGCAGACTTCACATGCCATTGAGAAAATCTTTAAGTCATGCTAATTTCAGGGTTTCCTCACGATATTTACTATTGTATTTCCGTGTCACCTGTTCCTGACGTCACATCGAGCCGCGCCAACGGGTCGCCGGGGACCGACCCCTACCAACAGCATCAACCGAGACCCCCACCTTCGGGTCACTCAGAAGACTCGCTTCGCCGCAAACGCACCGCGCACACGCATGCGGTCGTCTTCACTTTTTTGCACTTAGCGCCTACAATTAAATTACAGTCTTATCGAAGTCTTTTATTGCGAGCCGAGACCCCCAGTGACACAGCTGGAGCTTGGCATTCAAATACATCTCTAGCACATAGGGATACCAAATGTATATACCTATATACTATATTGAATAGTAAAAATAATGTTAACAACGGAAATAACCACAGAATCGTCCAATACTAGTTATAGTGTCGTATCAAGTGACCGAACATCATTTTTCTCGGTTTTTCTATATAACTTTGGCACTAAACATCGACACAAAAATCATTTTTTAAACTAATAAATAAATAAATATGGAAAAATTAATATGTCTGGACATTATGACACAGCGCCATCTAGTTCCGAACTAAGCAATGAGGCTTCTGTTAGGGATACTAGATGGTTGATATATATATTATATCTTGATACATCCATGACTGGGATACAAATGTTTATGCACATCACACAAACACTTGTCCCTACCCAGATTCGAACCCAGGAACCCAAGCACAGAAGGCAGTGTTAACTACCGCTGGACTAATTGGGTCGCCAAGAATTTTACAGTACTGAAAATATTTTTTATACATTTTCGTCTCTACTATGTTACCTAATAAAACTCACAATAATACTTCAGACAGCTTTTTTAAGGGTAGTAACCGAGCAGGCGGCTCACCTGATGGTAAGTGATGACCGCCGCCTATGGACACTTGCAACACCAGAGGCTTGCAAATGCGTTGCAAACCTCTTAGAAACCGTTCAGGTTTCTTAAAATACGGAGTTACTGAACTTACAGCAAACGGAATTCCCATGCTGTCAGAATAGTCATTCCCCCAATGAGCTCTGGTGACCTGACTCACTCGCAGAAAGACAACTATTGTTGATTCACTGCGGTGTTCTGTAAGGTGGAGGTACTTCCCCAGTCGGGCAGCTCAATTTGAGCGAGAAATCTCGCTATGCACTACCTCCTATAAAAGCTATATAAGCTCCATTAACAACTCAACATAAATCAATAAGCAAAAAAGGTTAGCCAGTAAATCAAGTCGCGGCGACCCTCCAAAATCGAACGCAGGGCACTGGCGGCATCTTCATAAGAATTGATGAGGCGAATAAATCAGACACCGACATCCTTCTGTCGTGTGTACGCCCAAACACTTGACTAATCCGAATTTATGGCTGTTTGTACATATTTGGAAAATTTTTGGTTGGTATACTGCGTGAAGTTTTACTTTGAAAAATAATCATCCAAGTATTACGTAATTTTATTTACACATACCATCACGCCTATCGTCCCCGTAGGGTTAGGCAGAGGTGTACTAATGTACACCCACGTTTCACCGGGTCCCATGTACCTAATAGGGGGCGAGCCTATTGCCATTAACCGGGCACGAATCCAAACTCCGAGCTGCTACTGAGAATTTCATAGAAAAACCCAATAACACTTTTCTCGACCTGGGAATCGAACCCAAGACCTCTTGCTCGGCAGTCGCATTGTACGACCACTAGACTAACGAGGCAGTCAGTCAGTAATTTTATTTATGTCAAATAATTAAGTTACTATATTTTAGTTCGCGTGGTATGTTGGTAAATTATAGCCTATATATAATTATATATTATGTATTTTGATGTTTATATCAAAACTATTTTTATATCAATTTCTAATATTCGCAAGTATCAGAAATCAATATGAAATAAAGAAAAAATATCATTTTTTTTTTTCTTCGTTTCTTCCTTTAAATCAGTACATAATGAACTTTTTCGAAGTCTCCGTGCCTGTACATTCACATCAGCTCGATGAAGCATTAGTGAGACCCACATTTTACCTAACACACGCACTTCGATCCTCGATACTAATGGACGCCACTGTCCAAGAGTATAACGTGGAAACGTAATATTTTATCATTTACTTTTGCAGTTACATGAAAAATAACAGTACTACTACTTCTTTTACGATTAAATTATTGGAAACATGAAAGTTACGTACTACGTAATTCAGCCGTATATCTGAAGATTGAGAGTAATTGAAAAGACTAGATGAAAAGATATATACTGGAAAAAATGAAGGATTTGCGTTTGTGACCTCAAAATTTTCTTCATGACTCCATTTATTTGGTGATAACATCAAGACTTCTCTATTTTTACTTTTGCCTTAGTCTTTACTAGTTGTCGTCGATATATTTATAAGTAACGCAATTCCGATGCCAACTAAAACTAAAAAAAAATATGCCTTGTAAGAGTATGCTCGAAAAAGTTTATTCAAAGAAATAAATATAATTATTTATTACACATAATAAAAAAATAAACCAAAATCTGCGTTCAGTGATTACCACATAGACACGGAAATAAATATAAATATTTATAGATAAAATTTTCTGTTGTTAAAACATTCAGGCATACTCTCATCTAAAAAAAAAAATAGATCCAAAATTCATTTGCCCCGTTTTTGTCCCATCATTTGTCCCAATTTTGACATCAACATATCGGTTGAAAAATGTACCGATATACATCTCCCAATTACAAGTCGCTAAGTGAAAAACCGGCTTTGCCCATATTTCGCGCGGTATTTCGACAGCTTTGATTTTTATTTTTTTGTGTGTATGTGCCGCAGGACACGTCAATTTGTGTTTCATCAGGATTTATTTGCTTGCCGTTGTTACGTGTTTTTGTGCCAATATTTTCCCTTCAAAATCTAAAATGTGTTGACAACAAAATGTATATAAAAGTGCGTATGTACATATATAATTATGTTTGTCGTATCTTGTTCCGATAATATTTAAAATGAAAAGTCCAAGATTTTACCAAGATACTTACAACAAACCACCGTAAAAATTAAGCCAAATTATTAAGGAAGTGGTATGCCCGGATCGTAGCTCATGGCATTCTGTAGTTTCTGCCTATATCCACGGGAAAAAGGCATGAGTGTATGTATGTATTATTAATAAAAATACCTACGACAAAATATGATTCCTTTTTATAAACACCAGAGGAGGAATCGATCTGATTCCCATGAGAGATAGGTCAATATATCGTACCTCTACATTGAAATAAGAAAATTCTCGACCCCAAATACACTACTCAAGCTAAATTTCCTGTAGAAGAAATCAATAGCAAGCAATCGATCTTGGCCTCCACACCTGGATATTACTCGTGAACACGCCAACTTGAAATCAGCCGGGGCAATCGCGGCTGATCAATCATTGGACTACATTTGGCCATCAGTTGCTACCCCCCCTTACACTTATAATTCACTAGCTTTTGCCCGCGGATTCGCTCACGTTAAGAAGTATTATTATTAATTAGGTATAGTTTTCATACAAACTTTCATCCCCTATTTTATCCCCTTGGGGGTAGAATTAATCCAAATTCTTTCTTAGCGGATGCCTACGTCATAACATCTACCTGCATGCCAAATTTCAGCGCAATCCGTCCAGTGGTTTGGGCTGTGCGTTGATAGATCACTATGTCAGTCAGTCAGTCAGTCACCATTGAGTTATATATGTATTATTTAGATAGATATATTTAGATTTCAGTTGTAGAAAGTTCTAGGAAATAAGAACTTTATATTGTACTTGTTTATTTTAAAATATCATATGGTTTTGTCTGCAGAATAATCGGATAATCTTCATAACAAAATAATGTTTGATAGCAAGCGTTTTTATGAATTTTGGTAGTTAGTCGTTTTTTTTATAACACAAGGGTAGTAAACACGCTAATAGTTGCCTGCTGGCAAGCGGTTACTGTATCCTATAGACGTTTGCAACACCAGAGGTGTCGCCCGCACGTTGGTGACTCTGTAGATACCGTTTAGGTTTCTTAAAATAGGGGAGTTACTAAACTGACAGCAATCGGAATTCCTATGATGAATAGCCGAGAATAGTCACTCCCCTAACAAGCTCTGGCTACCTTACTCACTCGCAGAAACACAACTATTGTAGTTTCACAGTGGCTTCTGTAAGGCGGTGGTAGTTCCCCAGCCAGGCAGCTCAATTTGAGCTGGAAATCTCGCAATGTTTTATATGTTCAAGACACATTATTTTAGAATAGACACAGACGCTGTACATACCTAGCTCCGCTTTGAGAAACCTGGTCAAAGCTAATAGTTAAACATAAACAAAAACTTTGCTTAACTGTCCTTACTAATATTATAAATGCGAGTGTGTCTGTCTATCTGTCTGTCTGTCGGTTTGACTGTCTGTCTGTTACCTCTTCATGCTATAACCACTAAACCGATTTGAATGAAATTTGGTATAGAGATAGTTTTCATTCCGAAAATCATCCTTAAAAGGGAGAAAAGAGGGGTTGAAGTTCGTAGGCGGATAAAATAACTCATTTTACGCGGACGAAGTCGCAGGTAAAATCTAGTATCAAATATCCTTTTAATCAATACACAGCCATTGCGTACAAAGTCATTACTGCACCCTAGGTCCCAACAAACAAAGCTACGCTATACCCCGGCCACGTTCGGCCCGCCAGTGAAATCGCCCGTGACTCCCTACAAGGGATATTATGGCCTCAATTAGAATTAGGACGTTTCCATAAAATGCATGTCTGTGTACACGCAATTAGGGTCCATTGGTCACTTCGATCTTAAACAACAGATAAATGGAAATTAAACTAGTCTTTGTTGTCTTACCAGATGTTTTTGATCGATTATAGCGTCCATGTTTACTAGGAGAATTAGCATCCATAATACAAGTTAGATCTTAGCTTGGATGCCAAGGTTCAAGTTACAGCTCTCATTATTTTTTTAAGTTTAATTTATAAATTGACTCTTCTTATAGGTACATAGTTGTAATGGAACAATGAGTAAGTGCTAATAAAGATTATTATTATTATTATTTATTATTAGTTATTGGGTAGCCGATATTAGGGATCCGAAAGGCTAAGAAGTAATGAATAAAGCATTTAAATAAATAAGTAAATAAATTTAAATATATCCCGACATTATTACACAGCGCTATCTAGTTTCGAGGTAAGCCAGTGCCCTAGGTTCGAACGCCTCTAGGCTACCACAGCGCCAAATATAGAACGCTATTAAATATGTTTTCATAAGATTGTTCTAAATCATTGTTCTAGTTTTTATAAATGGGATTTAAGGAGAAAACCACTCGCCTAAATATATTTATGGTTACAGCAGCTAGGGCTGCGCGAATGCGACACATCAACGGTGAAGAATACCTAATTATTCAAATGTAATTGAGCAATATCCCCAATGAGGTAGGGACTGCAAAAAAATGAGAACCAAATAAATATACATGTTTTAATATTTCTTACAATGATACAAGTTGTGATAAGCAAATATTGACAGCTCGTTCTTGGGTTCGATTACAAGTTCAGGCATTGTTATCGGAACTAAATGGCGATGTGTGTCATAATGTGCAGGAATATTTATTATATTATTGATAGCTTATTGAAAAAAATGGGGGCATTTTAGATAAATATTACACTTTATTCGATTTTGGAATTTCCATACAACAGGAAAGTTATCAAGACGGTTAAAATACAATATTAAATACTGTTCAATGAAAAAGTAAATAAACTATACTATAATAAGTAACCAAACGAAAACGAATCTTCCTAGGATTTATTTGCTTAATTTGCTAGCGGTACAAGGTAAAACATTATCGGGGGCGATCTCAGAGCAAAAATATGATTATTGTGAGCCACATTACTCACAAATGAGATACAGGCGAATTCGGGCGCACCTACTAGTGCTGCGAGTGTCTTTTGTAGTTGTTTGTGAAGTTTTTTATTTATTTACGCCTTACAGAAGACCGCAGTGAATCAACAATAGTTGTCTTTCTGCGAGTGAGTAAGGTTACCAGAGCTCATTATTGGAGTGACTAATCTGACAGCATGGGAATTCCGATGCTGTCAGTTCAGTAACTCCCTATTTAAGAAACCTGAACGGTTTCTAAGGGGTTTGGCAACGCATTCTCAAGCCTCTGGTGTTGCAATGTCCATGGGCGGCGGTCATCACTTACAGTACCAAAGGTTACAGTACCAAAAAAAAAAGTTACTACATTGACAGCAAATGGAATTTGCATGCTGTCATAGTCACTCTCATAACGAGCTATGGCAACTTACTCACTCGAAGAAACACAACTATTGTTGTTTCAGTGCAGCCTTATGTAAAGCAGAGGTATTTCCCCAGTCCGGCAGCTCAATTTGAGCTAGAAATTATTGAATGATATTTATTTCCGTAAAAAGATATTTTAAAGACACTTTTACAAGTCATATATATGATATATTTTAGAATCTAGATGGCATCGGAAATCTCGCTATGCGCCCTACCTTTCTGAACTACAATGTTTTCCACCCATTCCATAATAAAAGACATCCCTCAATACTGAAGCCTGTATCACCAATCACCCGTGCTCTTCAGCAGCGAAGAGTAAAAATGCGCAGTTGAAGTGTATTCAATCTTTCAACCGGCATAATTATCGTCAGATATCCAGCATTCAAGTTTTACAAGGATGCTTTGTCGTTGGATGAGTCTTGGGAGTAATTTAGTCAGAATGGTGAGCGTTCTTACTTACATATGGAGTTTTATATAGTTTTTGGTGTTTTAAGAAAGCCAAAAGTGTCCGAAATAAATATCTTATCTAGAAAGTTTGTAATATTTTTAGCACTAAATAAAATTGTATTCCTTTTAAAATCAGAAAATTTAAGTTATCTAAAGACACGATGCTCTAGTATGATCTAGTAGTTATTTTCATCTCTCATCAAAATTCAACGAAGATAAAAATGAATACAAACTATTTACAACTCCTCAAGAGAGAGAGTTTTTTTAACAATTTCAATGGCAATATTAACCTCCAAACACACAACACAACACAACGAGCTAGCTAGGTACAGTGTATTAAATCTTTATACAATTATAATACTTTATTTCAATTCTTTTTACTAAACTGACCGTGGATGCTGTAAAATATCTCTAAATTAAAATTATATCGGTACACCACGGTAAAAACCGTAAAAAAGTACTTTTATTTCCACGTCTAACATTTACGTCAGACTCAGTGGGTTTTACACAATTCCTTGGCGCTTCTTGTTCTCCTCTAAGTCTTGGTTCACCACCCTTGGGCGGTGTGAGGGGGATGGCAACTGGGTGGTTTGTCTCTTGAAAAAGTCTCAATAACTCGACAGCGTGGAACGCGAATGACATCGTTAGTCGAAGTGGCCAGAAGAAAAGACGAACTATCTACTCTGTACGGTGATACCTATCGGATGTGCGTACAGGTTGTTTGAATACTGACTGCTACATGTACATACATACACTCACGCCTTTCTTCCATGCGGGTAGGCAGAAACTACAGAATACCACACGCTACGATCCTTGCAATTTTGCCTCTTCTACATTCATACATCTTGTCATGCATGCTACATCTTTATGTACGATATAATTATATAATAATAATAATATTTCGTTTATTTCTCTCAAAAAGGTACATTAGGAACATTTAGGAACTAAATTAGGTACAGCTTAATCTAATTATAATATAATATGGCTAGATCAAAATAGGCCGTATTATAGTTTTATTCCTGTCTTTTTATCGAAAAGAGATCAGAGAGTGATCTGGCTTTTAATCTAATATATAAAATTCTCGTGTCACAGTTTTCGTTGCCATACTCCTCCGAAACGGCTTGACCGATTTTGATGAAATTTTTTGTGCTTATCCGGTATCTATGAGAATCGGCCAACATCTATTTTTCATCCCCCTAAAAGTTAGGGGTAGTCCACCAACCCCTATAATGTGGCAAAACAACGTTTGCTTGGTCAGCTAGTAATATATAAATTACCGTCCATTAATGCAAAAACTACAAATAATAATTATATTCATATTAGGTACATGTCTTGATAAAACAAACTTTAATAATTCATTATTTTATGAATGGATTTATAAGTATGTATCCGTATTTTTTTTTTTTATAGGAAAGCACTAATAATTAATTATTCTTATTCATAAAATATCGTGTTACGTTTATATTAATAAAAACACCATGTATTTGAGTATTGGCTAGATCTGAATAACGGCGTCGCGTAAAAACTCGCGACTATGTTCATTTTGTGTACTTTCTAGCGATGACTTGCCAACCTAGAACCAGTCTTAAAAACTCCACATTAAAGTTAAAAATTCCCTAGCCATGGCGTCCTGACCCATGTTATTAAAGGGACACTTGAGTTTCGCTCCGTGATCGCGCATCACTTGTTTTTGAGTAGCGAATGTAATTATTTTGAATTATAAACTTTTGAATATTGGTATTTCTAGTTTTGGGATAGGCATAAGGGGTTTATAGCTGAATAGAAATTGCGCATTTATTGCCCCATTGCTGGCATTTACGCTAGCCTAGCACGGGCTCGGAGGCTGCACACACGATAATCTGTCAGGCATAATATTTTATGATGTTTTTCTTCACCGTATATACGCATAAAACTTCTAAAAGCAGTGACCATTGACTTCGCAGTCCACTGTGAAGTTATTTCACACCATAATAATATGTTGGCTATTTATCTACATAAAAAAAAATAATATATATATATATATTCTGCGACATTTCACACAGCACCATCTAGTCCCAAACTAAGTAGAGCTTGTACTATGGGTACTAGATAATGGATATAATACTTATATACTTTTTTTTGGTAAATACATAGGAAACACCCAGACGAACATAAACACTTATTCATCACATAAATATTTGTGTCCCGTGGGAATCGAACCCACGACCTCGTGATCAGCAGTCCGGTACTCAAACCACTAGACCACAGAGGTCGTCAAATAAAATGACAACATCCCATCGTCAGTAAAATGTCTCAGCAATGCAGCTTCATCATAATATTTTCCTTCATCGTTCAAGGAACTGATTTGAAGGAAGTTTATTTACCAATAATGTAAAAAATTTAATATACACTATCATTTTATCATCTCCCAATATACCAAGATGCAGTTGAAAATTATATCACTCGATGTGAACTGCAATCAATCTATGCAACCCGATTTCTGGGCAATAACAATAAAATATAACAATATCCCAAATGTAATTGATTGACAAGCTTGTACAATTACTATCAATTACTAATCTTATAGATATTTAGTGCTTATTACGCTCTTAAGGACAAGGAGAGGTCTGTGTTAGATATGATCCAAACATTATGACACAGCGACATCTAGTTCCGAGTTAAGCAACGAGGCTTGTGTTACGGATACTAGTTGGTTGATAAACTATATAGTTTTGTTGTTGTAAATACATAAATATTATACATAGGGGATTCAAACCGAGGACCCTTATCACAGTAGGCAGCTTTTCATACCGCTACTGCGCTAATCGGTTCGTCGATATTGATCATTTATCTACAGATTGACCTCGGTAAGTGTAGCTTAACCTGACAAATCGATTGAACAGTATGATAATAACTTTACCGTGAGCTTACTACTGCCTTATAGTCAGTCAAATAAAGAAAACCACGTCAAAGTATCAAATACCGTCAATTTCTACCTGTATATAAAATGCACCAGCTATTTGTACAGATCTTGCATGCGATAGCAAAACAGTTACCTGAAAATTTATAGCTAGAACTAATTTAGATTCTAGTCTGTCATTTCAGCTGACATGAAATATTGATCTAGGCAAAAGATTTATGTCTAGGTAAATAGCACGTGGACTGGAATCGATTGTACTCAAACGAGTCTAATAAGGCCACGGTATGGCCTTCCGTTTTGTGGCTGACTGTACTGTACGTACAGAGTGAGATGCTTGCTAGGCAGGGTAATTTGGCCATATAATATACCATGCCGCTTAATGTGATTTGTTAATAATTTACTTACACTGAGACAAACACCAACAATGTAGGAATACACTATTATGAAGAAACTATTTATGAATTAAATTATTTAAAAAAAATATATGAAAAAAAAACTAAATTTTTTTATCATATTTTTTTATTTAAAGGAACTTGCTTAGGTTCAGTGGGTAATGTTGCCAGTATTACTTTATTTTGAGTGTATATTGACAACATGGCGCGTGTTTGTAAAAGAAACATAACTTTATTTGTTTGTTTTTTTATGCAGCTATTTTGCCACTCATTTGTGATATTGGATTGCGGGATCAAAGTCAAAGAACATCACCCAACGTCAATGAAATTAAAATAATATTATAATAATTAATCATTCAAATCGGTTTGCACTTAAAAAACCATAAACACAAAAAATGCACTCATACTAAAACTCATTCTTTTGAAGACGAAAAATACTCTTAATATGTACGCGAGTTGCACTTAAAAACAATACCGTATCGGTTCGGTATCGGGCCGCAATCGACGCGACCGGCTCGCGACCGGCACGCGATCGTAAACGGTGGCGTGCGGTATCGACTGCAGTCGGAGCGGACGCTCACAGAAATTGATTTACGATACCACGGCAAGCCTTGAGCTAAATATTGAGGAGAAGGATTTTTTTACCGACTTCAAAAATGGAAGAGGTCTTGGTTTCACTTTGACTTTGGTTTATATTTGAAAATCGGTGCTTCCCGTGTAGTTTCATTTCAATTTGGTCCAGTTCTGACGTTTGAAGTCGTTTTCTTTTTACAGAAAATATGTAGGAATAGGAGCCGTGGTAGCCTAGCGGTTTGACCAGTGGACTGAGATGTCAGCGGTCTTGAGTTCAAACCCAAGGCGCGCACCACTGATTTTTCGGAAGTTATGTGCGTATTTATCACAAGCTCAAACTGTGAAGGAAAATATCGTGAGGAAATCTGCAAGTTAGAGAGAGTTGTCTCGTTGGCATGTGAACTCTGCCAACTCGCAGTAGGCTAGCGCGGTGGACTATAGCCTGATCTCTTTAAAATGAGAGGAAACCCGTGCCCAGCAGTGGGACGTTAGTGGGTTGATGATAGTATATAGGAATAGGATAGGAACATAACTACCTCTAATTTGATGAACTCATGTGTATATTCATTATCATTCGAGAAGAAATCACTCACCAAAGACGCTTGAGAGATTTTCTCAACAAAAATTCTACAATAAAACTTTTAACCTTTCGACGCCTGTCATTCATCCCCAAAGGGTTAGGCAGAGGTGTGCCAATGTACACCCACATTTCGTCGGTATGTTTTAGGTCCCATGTAATAGGGGGAATAACGAATTCAAACTCCGAGGATTATTCTAAGAATTTCACAAAAAAACCTAATAATACTTAGCTCGACTTGGGAATCGAAATCAAGACTTTTGCTCAGCAGTCGTCCATTACGACTACTAGACCAACGAGCCACGAGCCAGTTTATTTCAATAAATAAATAAATATTCTGCGACATTTTACACAGCACCATCTAGTCCCAAACTAAGCAGAGCTTGTACTATGGGTACTAGACAATGGATATAATATTTATATACTTTTTTTTGTAAATACACACTTATAATACATAGGAAATAGTTTATTTCAATGTTTAGTATTATTGTAAAAAGCCGTCTCCTCACAGCAAAACACAAGGTAACATCCCAAGAATGTCACGACAAGTTGCATTCATATTGTCTTATCTAGTATTGGCGGGAAATATGGTGACACGACCTTCTACCCTGGATATATGGCGGTGACTGGGTTCCGAGGCTCCACAGTTTATCAACAGCAGCATATTGGCAGATGTGATAGATAAGGTACTTCTTGACCTTGCAACGGTGGTATAAAATAACTGTATATATTTAGAATTTGTGAATGAATCATAAATGTCGAGTACAAAACCAAGGCTATTACTGTATCTATTGCTATTTATTTGTTATGTATTCAAACGGTGAAGGAAAATAACCTAACCTAACCAAAAAGTGAGAGATTTTCTCGATGGCATATAAAGTCTGCCGAGCCGCAATAGGCAATAATAGAATTTGTCAGTAATGGTCAGAGAGTAATTGGGTTGGTTGGATGATGACCTTAATAAAATAAACCTTATTGTATTTTGAAATAAAACTTTTTCATTGATTTTATTGCGGTACATTGCTATTGTTTTCTGAATGATTCGGACACCGCGATAAAATCTAAAAAAAAGATTTACTTCACCGTCTAATATTCATGTACGGGTTACCAACCAGTAATTTACTAGATGAAGCCAACAAAGATGTCAACAAATCCTCTTTGCAAGAAATTAAGACAATTTAAAATAGCTAACACAAAATAAACCCTTACAGGACATTCTAACTATGATGCGTAAGATCAAATTCCCTTCAGGCTCCGTCAGTAGGCTCCATGCAGCCATAACTAGAGTAACAAATGCTAGGGGAAGGGGGTTGCAATATTTATCTACCCCAAGATGGCAGTCAGGTTTTATAGGGACAGGACTGGTCACTTCGGAATTTGTACTATTTATTTATTGTGTCGTGGCGAGCCGGTGACATATGTTACGGGTATACAAGGACAAAAGTGCTTTTGGATTTTTTCTGGGGACTGTTTTTAATAAATTTTTCGTTGTTAGACTTATTTGAGCAGGTGTTGGGAATAAATAAATAAATAAAGCTCATTCGTGTTGGGAGTAAATTTTGATATACTAGCTGCTGTGCTCGTAACTTCGTCAGCGTAAAGTCTATGATCTAGTTTGATCTGTGTGTAATTTACACAGTATTCAAAGATTGGTAAAATCGATTCACTAGTTCCGAAGTTCATTGGGGACAAACAACATGACATGATTTTTATAACATTAATTATTTTATAACAAAAACTAAATTTACAAATAAATAAGAAAATCAATCTTCTAAATGATGCTTTTCCAAAAATTTAATTATTAATATTACCCATTTTATTACAAATAAACTTAGATTATAAATCTGACAGAGCAAATATCCCGTCTCAACCTTGTATTAACTCTTTCAAACATATTCAATATTATCATGAACACTTTTCTCCCCGCCAGTACATGGGAGTATATTAAACGTCGCAGGAGTCGGCAGCGCTCGCCAGCATTTGGTTTTTATACACCAATACTTTGTCGCATTCTTGCCGACTTTTGTATATTGGATGCTGCAGAGTTAGAAACAAATAGACTTGATTTAAATTTATTATGTTCGTCATATTTATTTCAGCATTTTGATACACATACAAATAACACAATCATATTGTATAGTGAGGGTACTTAAAGAGTAATATCGGTTAACTGTTGGTGTGCTGACAGGGTGGAAATGATTAATGATATTCAAAATCAAAATCAATCAAAATCAAAAGGTTTTTATTTCAAATAAACTTTTTCAAGCACTTTTAAAACGTTATGATTCTAGTTGCACGGTTCCAAGAAGTCGATCTTATGGAGAAGAACCGGCAAGAAACTCCATAGACACTCTTTTAAAATAATGGGTATTGAATACAATGTTCAGGCAATGGTGTGCGAGGTCAATGTAAAAAATGTAATGTATGTAATGTCTTAAATCGTCAATAGTCAAATTAGTAAGAACAAAATAAAATAATACCGTATGCATAATTCTTCAGACATTAACTACATTGACCTAACATTTACAGTAAGATTTTACAAAAAATATTAATGAAAACAACAATTATTTTACAATATTAATGAAAAACAACCTCAGGGTACCAGGGAGGCCACAAGCACTTCCGTATTTAACTCCATACATTTCCATCGTCAACATAGTCCTTAATTTTATAATAGGCTTTCTTGACAAGAACAGATTTCACGAGATTTTTAAATTTCTTGCCAGTGAGATCGGTGACAGATTTCGGCAGTTTATTATAAAAACGTACACAGTTCCCTAGAAATGATTTATTTGTTTTAGTAAGTCTAAATTTAGGTACCACTCATTTATGTTTATTCCTAGTATTAACGCTATGGTAGTCACTATTGATGTTAAATTTATCCTGGTTTTTCCGGACATACAAAATATTTTCGAGAATATACAGTGACGGAAGTGTAAGTATATTTATATTTTTAAACACTTCTCTTAAGGAATCGCGGGGGCCCATATCGTAGATTGCGCGGATGGCCCTTTTCTGTAGGATAAATATAGAATCAACGTCCGCAGCTGAACCCCATAGAAGGATGCCATATGACATAATGCTGTGAAAGTAAGCAAAGTATACAAGTCTAGCTGTAGGTACATCAGTGACTTGCCTAATTTTCCTCACTGCATAGGCAGCAGAACTTAACCTTCTAGATAGAGATGAGATATGTGGCCCCCACTGTAATTTGTAATCAACAGTAATACCAAGGAAAACAGTTTCATTAACTAACTCGATATTAAAGATATATATGTTTTTAAACATTTCTAGAAGTAAAGGACAACCTCTGAGAAGAAATGCCCAAAACTTACTCAGATAATCACGGTCTCATTTCAGGCTTAAGATTATTTTTTTCGCTATAAGTGGTTTGGAATCAATCATCATCATCATCAACTCAATTATAACTCAAGTCCCACTACTGGGCACGGGTCACCTTCCATTTGAGGGGGATGGGGCTATAGTACACCACGCTAGCCTATTCTTATCATCATCATCAGCCTATATTCATCCACTGCTAGACGTAGGCCTCCCCTATTGAACGTCACAGAGCTTGGTCTTCGCCTGTCTAGATTTCACTCGCCATCGAGAAAATCTCCTAAGCATACAGGTTTCTTCACGATGTTTTTCCTTCACCGTTTGAACAGGTGATAAATATGCAAATAACTTTCGCTGGTTTCGCCACTAGGCTATCACAGCTTCTCAGTAATTGCAATGATGGCCGTTTGTAGAAAGTGCCATAACAGCTTTGAGTGAACTGCTAATGACACGCATACTCTAATTATATCTATTTTCTCTTCTAAGCTTTCTTAAAAATCCAAAGCTGGGTCAAACGAACTCGAGATCTTTGACTATATAGCTCACTGACTACAGTACTAGGCTACCACAAAGAACTATGTTATCATGCTATAGTTAATTTTCATTTCCCGTCTAAACTTTCTTAAGTCTACATTGTTTAACGCGAATACGTCCGGCGAACTAATAAGCCCACTGTACGATAATAAATCTCGCATAATGTCCTCTGCTGTCTTATTGATTCTTGTCATTTGGGAACAGGTTTGTTTACTTGTCTATTTTATTTGTACAAGTGTGAGTAGGGGGCTCGTGGTTAAATAATTACAGTGGCTTAATAAATAGACCTGCCAAGTTACTTCAGACAGTTGTGGCTTTCAATCTACAGATGCACTTATACATATATCTTTGACGACCCGATTAGCCAAGGTGTATTTAACGCTGCTTTCTGTGCTATGGGTCCCGGTTTCGAATTCCGGTAGAGACAAATGTTTGTGTGATGAGTATCAACATTTTAGTATCGGTAACACAAGCCTCATTGCTTACCTTGGAACTAGATGGCGCTGTGTCATAATATCCAGCTATACATTTATTTATTTATTTATATCGAGAGCCTTTTGTAGATTTCGAAATATTAATCCAATAATTATGATAATAGATGAAGACGCAGCTTGGGTAGGTTAGGACAACAAGGTGGAAAGACTGCCTGTTAATGGTTGCCGAATCCACTGGTTATGGGTGGCGCAGGACTGGTCATCGTGGCAATTCTCAGCTGACATGTTAAATTAACCACGCCAGTAGGCTAACACAGCTATGCTTATTATGTCATAGTTAATTGTACGTAAATATAATTGTCTCCTTCACAAAGGTCAGGTACGCAGTACTCATAACCGGCGCGCGTGCATGACGAGATGTATGAATGTGGACGAGGCAAAAGTGGTATGCAGGGACCGTAGCGCATGGCATTCTGTAGTTTCTGCCTACCTCCATGGGTAAAAGGCGTGAGTGTATTATGTATGTATGTATGTATAATTGTCCTTGGCATGTGAGATAGTCTCAGAGGTGTGGTCAATGGACTATGAAGTCAAAGGTCTAAAGTTCGATCCCAAGGGAAGTTATGTGCGTTTATATCACATGCTATGACAACAAACGGTAACTAGGTGATGAGGACTACAGCCAACTCCCTCTCAAATGAGATAAGACCTGTACCCAGCAGTGGGACGGTGAATGAATTGATGAGGACAAGATATGAACACGGTTTTAGCATATCATCATCATCATCATCATGTCAGCTAGAGGACCATGTGTCCACTGCTGGACATAAGCCTCCCCCACAAATTTCCACAACCGGTCTTGGGCCATCTGCATCCAGTGGATTCCAGTGACCTTTACTAGGTCGGTCTACCTTGACGGAGGCCTACCCACGCTGTGTCCAGATCGCGGTCGCCACTCGAGAACCTTCAAGCCCCAACGGCTTTAGTATATATTTGAAATATGAGCTCCATTTTAGACTCTCTATTTCCTCAATCAGTCAAAACAAATGCGTTGAATGAGTTATTAAAATACAAAGCGATCATTGAAAATAAAGCCAGAATGCTCTCTGCTTTTATTACGAATGTATTAATGCGATCATCACTGTTATGACGTCATAGCAATGACGTTTCGATGGCATGTGAATTCAGTGGCGATGGTCGCAATACAATTATAATATTGGTTGAATAATTAACACGATCGCTGCATCGTATTGCCGCAATTGTGCCGTAATGGCTATCGTTTTGATAGTGATGCCAAAAGGCGATATTGTTTTCGATAAAAAATAATACTTCATTGACGTTTTGGTCGAGCCTTTTTTTGTCGTAGGTGCGTAAAATCTGTATGGGTCGTACTAACTACAAAACTCGCTTCAATCAACTTTTCATGAGTCGATGGTTGAAAACTTACACGAAGACAATGATAGAATGAAATGACAATAGATATTTAATATAAAATAGAAATGAAAATACATGAAGCCGCTGGGTTTTCAAATATATATTTTTATTTCTGTAAAAAGATCCTTTAAAGACACTTTTACAAGTCATGTATCAGATATATTTTCGGAACTAGATGGCGTCGGCATTTCCTAACTGACGACCTCTGAGTAGAAATGCGGAAACAAACTCAGAGAATCTCTTTTGAAGTCCAATGTGTATAAATATGGTATAGCCAAAGGTTATTAGAATTTAAATAAAACACAAAACAAAATGTTCTTATCTCATACAAGTTCTTACAGACGTTTTGCCAACCTAATCTATATCCCACTACTGGTCACTAATACTAGTATTTCTATTACTACTTCTCCAAAATTCGGACGTCTGTACTAGTAATAGGACTCAAATCAGTACAAGAAATAGACAACGAACACATTCCTTGTCAATTGCCAGCGTTGATGAATCTCGATGTCCAGCGTTCCATAACAGTGCGGTTTTTAAGGCATTTTCTGCCTCGCACCACCGTTCTGTGGAACCAGCTGTCACCGGCAGTCTTTTCGAACCGTTACGACGTGGGAACCTTCAAGAGGAGAGTATATTCTTTATTGAAAGGCCGGCAACGCATTTGCACGTCCCCTGGTGTTGCAGATGTCCATGGGCGGCGGTAATCACTTACCATCAGGTGAGCCTCCTGGCCGTTTGCCCCCTTATTTCCATAAAAAAAAATTGCCAAAGCCATACCCAAGGTCCTCAACAGTTAAAGGTACCTTTTATTTTCGCAACTTTTGTCCTTTCTAACAAAACAATCGATAAATAATCGGATGAGTGGCTGAATCGAGTCCGGGCCATCCCTTCACCTATACAGGTTGTTCCAATAACGAGTGGCACATTATCTACGTCGGAAACACGAATTAATGGTGATTTTATTCCGCTGTGACGGCCATTCCGAAAGTTTACCGACTATGTTTTGTTTCGATGTGACATTCGTTTGATTGAATGGTCGACGATTGGCGTGGAAATGCGTTTCCGTGTTTTGAATATGGAGTATTTTTTTAACAGTTAGCCTGTGTTTGTTTTAATTTTTATAGTCGTTGAAATAATAGATTTTTGTTTGGGAATTTAAATAGTATGTAACTAAATGTTAGGGTGATCCACCAAAGCGTACAATTGAGATCTTGGAGACAATTCTCATAGTGCTGTGTAGTGATAGTCGTGTGCTTTTAATTAGTTGAAGGCCGACAAACCTTACTAACCGTTTTATTTTACTTGTAGACATCAATAAGTGAGTGATTAGACCGCCATTGTACCCTTATTTCATAATTATATCAATTTATTGTTCATTTTAATACTATGGTGCACAATAAAGCATTAAATATATTCTATCTATACCTCCTAATAAAAGTGCACATTTCTCACAAGAGAGATCGCGGCGGCATCTTGGAGGATTTTCACACGAAACAAAAAACTAAGTACCTATAGATTCAGATTTATCAATCTCAAAGTTGATCAACCATTGGTGTTCAATTCAAGTTCACAGGTGTTCAATCCATTACAACTTCTTACATATTTTGTACACATTTATTCGTTCAAACACACATGCACATTGACAGCACTCATACACACACGCACACACACCAACTTATCAAAATGTTGCATGCATAGAGTACTTTGCTCTTATTAATAAAAATACTGTTTTTATAATCTCGGATCGATTTTCGGATCTCGAGAACAACACTTGGGTATTACTCTTAAACTAGACAGTGTTAAAGATACATATTGAAATACCTATCTATATAATCAATAGCCAAATGAACGAAAAACAGGAAATTATTCTACGTACGCAATAAGGAAAATCGTTCACAACAGGGGCGTAGGACGATAAAAACTAATACACGCAGTTGCTATTAACTGTTGTCGACTATTGGCGATCTGTGTTTGTTACATGTGTTTTTGTATTTATATTTGTATATTTGAAGTAATACGGTCTAAATTCATATAAATTACGGGACGGCTGTAAATCATGAGGGCCTATCCTAAGTCGAGCTTAAGTGTTAGTGGGTTATTCTATCAAATTCTCCGTAGCGGCTCGAAGTTTCGATCCGTGCCCGGTTGATGGCAAAAAACTCACCCCGTATTACATCGTAAATAAAACATACCAGCGAAACGTGGGTGTATACTGTTATGGTAATAAGGTGGCTAACAGACAGGACATAGACATTTGCAACAGTAGAAGGCTTGCAAATGCGTTGCCAAATCCTGTAAAAACCGTTGAGATGTCTTAAATAAGGAGAGGGAGTTACTGAACTGACAGCAAACGGAATTCCCATGCTGTCAGAATAGTCACTCCACCAACGAGTTCTAGTAACCTTACTCACTCGCAGAAACACTGCAGTCTTCTCTGTAAGGCGGAGGTACTTCCCCAGTCGGGCAGCTCAATTTGAGAGAGGAATCTCGCTATGCCCTACCTCTCAAAAAACAGTACAGTTCTGTCTACGAGGACAACAAGAGTGATGTAATGTATATATTTTTTATTATGCGACATAATAGTAGCTCGTCTGCATCTCTCAGTCGCAAGTGTGTACGAGTGAAGTCGGGGACTGTCAAGCGTTGTCGTCCCACGTGCATTACAAGAAGTCCGCCTCAAGCGGTTCTGGGTACAGTCGCCAACGGAAATGTTTAACAGATTTTAAAAGAAAAAAAAATTATGATTTTATCGCAGTATATTTGATATTAGTTAAATACCAAAGATTTTTTAGGTACTGTATAGTACTGTTACAGCTTCTGAAGTAAGTAATAAGTAAGTAAGTAGAAGAGTAAGTATATATTTATTTGTTATATTCGCCTAGGTGTAAAAATTCTGAATAAAAATAGTATACATTATGATTTTGAGAAATTATGAATACTAAAATTACTATAACATAAGATCACACCTACAATTCAAAGATTTGTTCTACGTTTATTGTAATTTTAGGCTAGTTTAGCACCATACCTTGATGACATTTCCAAACTTTGAGCTGCTGCTAAGATTTTCGTGATTAAAAACCCTTCCAAATGTTTATTCAGTCTAGGAATCAAACCTTAAATCTCACGTTTCCTAGTCACGTTCATTATTACCAATGAGTTAATCGAATAAATTGAAAAAAATTAAAGACGTTACCGTGATAATAATAATAATAATAATTTATTTATTTAAAGTAACTTGACTCACTTAGTAACAATAATTCATTAAACCTATGTGCAAACACGATCACCACTGCCACTCTCTTAACACTGAGGTGGACAGCTTGCAGCAGCGACTCACGTACAGACAATCGAGTCTGCTGGCCACACAGCTCAGGATAAGGTTGAGGCTGGCCCGTACGCGGCGCACCAGGGAAGCGCATCGTTTTCTCATAGTTGTATAAAAACAATCTACTCAAGCTTCCGCAAACATCCCTGATGCACTACAAAAACGGGGCAGCCCCATCAATATCCTGAACGCATTATTATATTGTATGCGAAGGGCGCTGTACGATTTCTGCGTATAATCGGCCCACAGACTGCACGTGTAAAACGAAGTGCAGTACGCACGAAACAGGGTTTTTTTAACACCTGGTGAGCAACGTGCAAATCTGCGCGCTATCATATTTGTCCTAACCGACAGCGCCCTTCGCTCACGCTCAATATCCTCATCGTCTTTCATGCCTGCGTTCAAGACGTGTCCAAGATATTTGATCTTGTATACCCGTGTGAGCGGAGTTCCCTTCAACATGACTGGTGGTATAGTTTCTGGAGGTCGTCCGCCGCCGGCACCAAAGACCATGAGCTCACTCTTACAAGTATTGTATATCAATCCATGAAGTTTGGCATAGTTTTCACAGATGCCCACCAACCTCCTAAGGCCACAAACCGATAGTAATATGTCGATTTTTAAAACCCCTTTAGTTTTTGTTGATTCAATTTGTATTAAAAAAACTTAATGACAGATATGTAAATAAAGCTCAACACGTCACACGTTTGACATTTACACAAAATATTATAATTCTATTTGCAATATACGACAAATAATTATAATTTATCTGCTTATTCACGTAACTGTCCTCGGCTTAATCAAAAAAGAATCTTTACCTATGCAAAGGAAAATAATAAGCATATGCACACGACTGTACATGGAGGTACAGTCAAGCACAATGCAAACAATAGCACAAGCCAACAGCGCACAAATCTTAATCTTAGCATTCATTATGGCTGCAAAACGAACCTGAATTTATCCTAGGTAACCTCGCACCGACGCTTATGAACTAAAAGTAGCTTCACTTTTAATATTTTAGGTTATAATTCGTATTTTAAATAATAAAACGTAACTTTAAAGTCTGGTTATATGGTGAAGGAATATTGGCTCGTGGCTAATTCATGTTACCAAGCTGATCAACTAATCTGTGAGGTTATACTCCGTGCCTCGTTTGCCATATCCTACCACCTTTTCCGTTTACAAAGGAAACTTATAATAAGAACCCCCCTGGGATAATGTAAAACTAAAACCACTTCAATGGCCACTGTCACCTAATGAAGGCAAGTCCTATGTCCTCTTATAAGACTGACTCCGGAACACCCAGCGCAATGCTCAGAAGGCATATAACCTTGACAACCTGATCACACTTACAATATTGTTATTGCTGAATTGTTGGTAGCTTTATGTAATATGCTGATATTTAGCTTGAACAGACTGAAATGGAACCCAGCTCAGTTAGGAAAAGGTTGGGAAGAAGAATATAGGCCATTCATGGCTTCAAACTTTGAAAAACAAATGGCTTGACTATTATGTACTAGTAACATCATCAACCCATTATTGTCCCACTGCTGGGCACGGGTCTCCTCTCATTTGAGAGGGATTAGGCTATAGTCTCCGCTAGCCTACTGCGAGTTGACAAACATCACATACAATTGAGAAAATCTCTACAGGTTTCCTCACGATGTTTTTCTTCGCCATTTTAGCGTGTGATAAATACGCACATAACTTCCGAAAAGTGGTGCGTGCCCGGGTTAGAACTCGAAACAATTGACTTTTACAGTGCACTAGGCTATCACACGGGTATGTGTTACCCAGGAAATCGAACACCAGCCAACCTCTACCCCAAACATTTGCACCGCACGTACCCATTTTGCTCCAACAATTTTTATACAATACACCTGAAATGGCAATCGTACCCCCGTTTTGTAATGAGGGAGATATTACCCGATCGCCCTGAGGCGATTTTAATTTACCAGAGAATTACCACACAGTACAGTACAAGTCCTCGTTTTTTTGGCGTTGTAATAAGGCTCTCTCACTTTTATGTAACATCGATTAAGAGTTATGATTCTAAGGAGAAATTGCGTTCTCATATCTTTGCGGAGAATCGCGGCTGTACAAAAGATTTAACTAAATGAAGGATGGAAAGGTTTTTTTATACATGAAGGAAAGGTAGAAATTATAGTACGCTACGTGTTATACACTAGCTTTCTTCCGCGACATGTTCTCCATAAAACAAATAATTATACATATATTTATAGTAATGTCCTTTTTCAACTCTATAAATAAAAAAAGTTAAAAAAAAAAAAAAAAAAAAAACAAGCTGCTTTTTTATTACTTACCCAGCTGTTTTAAGAAATATTTAATTCTGCCTTTTTAACCCTTTTTGGGGATGATTTTTGGGACAATATAGACATTACTTTCGTATTTATAATAATAATAATAATAAAAACTTTATTCACAAAATATGAGACAGGCATACAGAAACTTAATAATACAGGTAGGTACATAAGATAGACAATATTTATATAAATCTAATTGTCGCAATCAAATTTGTTTTAGACAGGTCTGTAACTATATGTATAAAGAATGTGAGTTGCATATTTTAATATGGTTTGGCTGTCTTTATAATATTAGTATGCATTAATCTTTGTGCCTACATTTATAAATTTTTACACTGATTAGGTTAAATCTGAATTAAATAAGCAGGTTATCCAGCTGTGGTATCCCACAGCTGGGCAACCTGCGTATCCACTAGTATATAGTGTATCCACTAGGGTGGTCGTGATAGTCAGTATTATCAAAGATTCTTCTTCTAGTCTACTCAGATGCGATGAATCAGTATTTAACAAGAAGCATTTAAAAATAAATTTGTTACATGACATAGACATTAGTACCTGATTCATGAATGTTTATATGAATAATACCTACCTATTTATGTTTTTACAAAAAATAATAATGGATGTATGTAAGTCTATAAACCATTGAGTACCCATAAAACGAAACTAGATGGCGCTGTGTCATAATGTCCGGATTATTTTTATTAGATCAAATGCCCTTAATACAAGCACTTATCTTTGTACCATAATCATCAAAATATTTACCATTAAATCAATACTTTTACACTCCTCTCGACCCATAATATCTTAATCCTCATTAGATGGCCGTCATCAATATATCCCATACATTTTGGACAAGATATAACCGTTATATTTTTATTATGTTATAAAAATAATGTGGCTACATTTTATGGGCATAACTCGTAATTATTATGAGGCTCCCTGGCTACTGGTGATGGTTGACCGTAATAGTTCTCTTTGATTGGATGGTAGATTTATTTCATCATTAAGTTTCTTGATTACCGGTAATATGTGACTTTTTTTCATAGATTGGAGAGTCTGATACTTTGAAGGTGTGGCTCTCGATATTCTTTATGATATAATATAACATACCATCACGCCTGACTTTCTCCAAGTATTAGGTAAAGGTGTACTTATGTAGACCCATTCTTATATAGATTATATTCTTAACGTTTCAGTTAATTTATTGCATCCATAGACACGTGTAGAATAAGGCGTTGGGTGTCTTGATGTTATAACTAACTAGTTACTAACAGCTACCATACATTTTGTTAATTATTGCCAATACGATTTACACAGAACGAGTTCACTGTATCATTAGTTCTAGTAGTTTTATATTTGGAATTAAATTTTATAGAATCTATGATGGGGTTCCAAACAGATGGAACACAGCTTTCTTCTTTATTGAAATTTGGGCGTTTTACTATGTTCAAATCTTTTATAGAAATATTTTTTTCTATGTTAGGAATTGTCAATGTGATTTCAATCCTATTCCCAATACTTCATTGGTATATTTTCATATTGCGGTCACTTCTAATCGTGTCGTTGACCTTCTTACGGACATATACACAATTTCTAACGAAACAAAAAGAATACTATACAAGCCGGCCCCTGATCGACACATACAGTAGCGCAAATTGCGCTGTACAGTCGAACGCATTTTCTTTTACGATCGCACACCGCTGTTTACGTGTTTCGCGAAGATACGGACGATATGCCCGATGTGAGAACCTATTGATTTGGTGTGGAGGAGGCAACTGCTTCGTGCCTATTTTCGGTGTAGTTCCAGAAAATTTATCAGTCATGCATATTTCCTCACGATGTTTTCCTTCACCGTTATAAGAGAATGATTATTATTCATTGTCACCAACTCATTAATTATCTCATTTCTGAGCACTGGTCTTTTCATATTGCATGATTAGGTAGTTACCAGACTACACACGCCTTTGCGAAAATCTCTCATGCACGCAGGTTTTCTCACGAGTTTTTCCTTCACCGCAAGCATGTGATGCGTACGTAACTTCAAAAAGTCAGTGGTTTGTAGGTTTTGAGTTTGAGCTTAAGTTCAAGCTGACCCATCAAACTTTATTCTGCCATTATAAAATAACTAAAATCACGAAAATGTGATTGAAAATGAAAATGATTGTTTATACCTGTAAATAGATCTTTTTAAAGACTCTTTTACTAGTCATGTAAGATTTTTTTTAGTATCTAGATGGCATCGGCATTCCCTAACTGACGACCTCTCAGAAGAAATGCCGAAACAAGAATCAATCAATCAACTCAGAGAATCGTGGTCTCTTTTAAAGTCCAAACATTTTGGATACAATATGGGAGGAGATAAAAAATGGGAGATATGTATGCGGGTACAAAATACTTAACTTAAATATACAAATAAAGCATTAAAATGGGTCAAGCCTTTTCGAAGAAGTGCGACCACCAACATCGTGACCAGATATATTTATATACATTAGATGATAATCGCTATAATGATTGCCTTGGATTGAAATTCAAAACTTTTGACTATGGACTTCAGAGTCTTATGGAACTGGTTTACTGGGTCATATTAATATATCAAACAAATATCTACCGCATCCAAATCACCACAGTCTTGGGGCCGAAGTTAATAGCGATCTCGTAATGGCGGTTCGCTAGTTGTTGCCCCATAAAGACATCCCTACCGTTTACTGGCCTCCCCTGGCCCGCGTACCTAAGCTTCGCGATTAGTGGCGGTGAAAAATCAATTTGTGTTGTTGTGTGACCGAGACACGCGATCGACATGAGTTTTGTTTTTGTTCATGTAGAAATAAAACAATCCTTACCCTACCATCGTCATCGTGAACCTAATTATTACCCCATTGATTGCTGGGCATGGGTCTCTTATTTGAGAGGTATATATACACTATAGTATATTTGACTTCGAAGTAGATCATTTTTGAGTAGTTTTAAGTCAGAAACTTATCCTCAAAATTGAGACAACGTAATTATAGTACATGCGGACGACTTGCGCAAGGCAGCTGGCAGTGACTGGAGGAAGAGAGCCGAAGATCGAGCTCTGTGGCGATCACTATGGAAGGCCTACGTCCAGCAGTGGATGAATATAGGCTGATGATGATGATGATGATGATAAATCATAGTACCTACCTGAGCAAAAAAATACAAAAAGGTCCTTTAGAGAACGTTTCGGGTCCTTTTGTAGAAAAATCCGAAATAATTCGTTTTAATTCAATTCATATAGGTAGATATAAAAGTAACTTATAACTTTAACATTAAATTACAGTCTGCCCGTAACTATGGATGGTGTAAAGATCCATACGAAACGTCGGATCCAATATACCGCGATAAAATCCTTAAAATGCAGTTTTATTTCAATGTATAGTTTTCGCGTCAGTATAAGAAATCAGACTATTAAATTAAAGTAGACAGATTGGATTTAGATTTAAATTCATTTGGAAACTCACAGACAAAGTATGAGAAAATTATTGCTAATTCTAAGTCAAAGTCATAGCTAGTAGTCAAAGTTTGATAATTAGTAATTAACAAACATCAAGTGGGGGTCGTGTTCCGAATATTTTTACTCGCTGTACTAACAATCCGCTTGTGATAAGGAAAGTTGGTGGCGACGGGCCGCTAAAACACAGCTTTTTGCAATATCTGTTGGTAATCTGAGATGATAAAATAAAAATAAATGACTAAGAGAATCAGATTTTTTACACTTACGTGAATTTTATATCAGACATTATATTAAAAATGCTTTTTATTGGATTTTATCGGTTTAAAATAACTTTATTTCTCACAAAGAAACGCATACATAATTCACTTACCAAGAAACAATGTATGTAACTAAAATTTATATTTAATATTGTTTTATCCCCAACGATTCGAATCTTTAACAGCATCTATGGTCACGGTCAGACCGAGTTGTTGGGTGTCTTAATGTTATATTAATAGCTATCTTACCGATAAAATCTAAATAATACTTAGAAGCAATATGGTACAATCTGGTAGTTATTCAGGCTCTAGTTGTTTGTGTATGTGAAATTTGTGTTTTTAAGCGCACCTCCTACGGAAGAAATTCCTACGTGGGGCTACGCTTTTTTTTTAATGAAAGGGAAGAAATTTCTGTATCTAAACTACCTTCCTCATTCTCCATCAAGCGCAATTTTAACACCCCTAACGGATGCAACAAGACGACCCTTTGACATCGACTAACGTATTTAAATTCATAGTCTTATGAAGTTAGCCCGGACAGGGGGGGTGGGGCGGTCGGGGCGGTTCGCGGGGGGCGTGAGGCGTGACTGTACACTTTTTGGCTTCGGTTAAGTCGGATCGCCACTAACCGGCCAGTGAGAAAAGGGTGGTAGTATAAATTCCTCATTTTTCACCAAATAGTATTTCATAAAAAGTTTCAAGTACATATGTTTTTTTGGTAGACGCCTTTGGTCAACCCACTATGAGTATTTACTTACTTCTGTTGGTTTAATTACTTCATTTCACAACTGATTACAAAAAGCTTTGTGAGAGTGGAGAAATTGGTAAATATTTATCGTGTACCTAAGTTCTGACAAAAAATACACACTATTGTAATATACTATTTATTTCTACTTATGATCAGGAAAGAAATAAGGTTTTGACACGACACGAAAGACGTAAAATTAAATGAAAGACAATTAATATTAATGAATCGTTTATTTTTAAATACGAGTAGTTATGGTAAATATTGTTTTATGCAGAGGAATGCTTTGGAATATTGATTTGTTTATTTATTTCTCCATAAACCTCCATGATGATTGTCAGTTAGACAGCTGTGAAACACTGAATATTTTCTATATAATATGATGCGCGCAGTCACCGTTTGTTTATTTTCTTTCAAATTAATTGGGTTAAAAACAATAATGTTTTACTGTTATTGAACTCAAATATGTTAACACTATTTTCCTATTGATATTTATTTACCTACTTGAAGTCAGAATTACATTACAAGATTTCTGCAAAAAAATACCTCTCGTCTCAATAACTGAAATTCAAGACTTATACCACTCGCTCGCCGCCGACTATCTCCGAAGGAGTTAAAATGCTATAGTTCGTGTTGTAGCATAAATTAACGGCGTAACTCGCAAGAAGCCGCGCCGCATATCGCAATTTTGTTTAAGATTAACGCAGTATTCGCCCGTTGTTCACAGTTTCGATTAGCTAGCTTTGACGGTGATTATTATGATGATGTATGGTTTACCAAGATTAATTATAATAAACAAGTTTCATTACAGAAGACCGCAGTGTATCAACAATAGTTGTCTTTCTATGAGTGAGTAAGGTCACCAGAGCTCATTGGGGGAGTGACTATTCTGACAGCATGGGAATTCCGTTTGCTGTCAGTCCAGTAACTCCCTATTTTAAGAAACCTGAACGGTTTCTAAGGGGTTTGGTAACGCATTTGCAAGCCTCTGGTGTGCCAAATGTCCATTGGCGGCGGTCATCACTTACCATCAGGTGAGCCGCCTGCTTGTTTGTCCCCTTATCACCATAAAAACAAAACTTAAGAAAATCAACATTTTGAAATATACACTATCGAGACCTTTGGTAGATAGGTGTAACCAGTAGACTGAGATGTCAAAGGCCTCGAGTTCAAACCCAGGGCACGCGCCACAATGACTTTTCGGAAATTATGTGCCTATTTATCACATGCTAAAACGAGGAAAACATCGTGAGGAAACCTGCATGCTTGAGAGATTTTCTCGATGGCGTGTGAAGCCTGCCAACACACCCTAGCTTGTGTGTTGGACGATAGCCTAATACCTCTCAAAATGAGAGGAGACCTCTGCGAATCATCAGAAAATAGATGTTAGAAACCGAGCAAGATGTTCGAGCTACATGGGCGCACTGGTATGTTTATAATTATGTGCCTCATACCATAAAACATCTATAAACTGTGAAATAGCCCCCGCTGTTACCATCCTCCAAATTGATTCCACAAACACTCTCCAAACAATGCCGTTAACATTATCTGGATCGTTCCATCAAAATGGCACTAGATAAACTATCGGGCTATTGTCCGCGGTTCGAGTCCCGACCTTTGGACGCCCCCTAAAGCCAATTGCCCGTAAAATCGGCTAACCAAGTGGAAAATATATCCGACCGGAACTGTGTGATGGTACCTTTTTCGTTAATACGCCCGGCGAAGATCAGTTATACTGCTGCTTGAAGTGTGGACTTGAGTTCAATATGAAATTATTGGAATAATATTGAAATTTCATTTTTATATAAGAAATATCTTTAACTGAATAATTCTTTTTTGAATATTAACTACTCGGTTCGTAGTACTATAATAATATTAAGTGTTTTCTTTAAATATGTATAAATTACACAAATTATCAAAGAAATTAAATTTAAAAAAATAAGTTGAATACAAAAAAAAACACTGTAACGGACACTTAAATTCTTCACATACGCACACATTATATTATTTGAATTACGTGAGGATATAAAGCTTTGTCTTCACGTTATCCCACTGCTGGCCATGGGTCTCTTTTCATTTGAAAGGCATTAGGCTATAGTCTAACACACTAGGCTAGTATGCTAGGTTGCCTTCACACTCCATCGAGTGAGTCTCTCGGGCTTGCAGGTTTCCTGCACCAATATATTCTTTCACCGTTTAAGCATGTGATAGACTCTTCACATATAAAGTGACTTGAATAGAATAATAAAATTCATCCATCTTTCGAGAAGTAGGGCATAGCAAGATTCTTCGCACAAATTGAGCTGCTCGCCTGGGGAAGTACCTCCACCTTACAGAAGACCGCAGTAAAATAAATAAAAGTTGTGTTTCTGCGAGTGAGTAAGGTTACCAGAGCTCGTTGGGGGAGTGACTATTCTGACAGCGTGGGAATTCCGTTTGCTGTCAGTTTAGTAACTCCCTTGTTTCAAGAAACCTAGATAAATAAATATTTCCGGACATTATGACACAGCGCCATCTAGTTCCGAGCTAAGCAACGAGGCTTGTGTTACGGATACTAGATGGTTGATATACTATACATATACATATATATACTTTTTTTGTTGTAAATACATACATATTATACATAGATACATTCATGACTCGGATACAAATGTTTATGCTCATCACACAAACATTTGTCCCTACCGGGATTCGAACCCGGGACCCATAGCACAGCAGGCAGCGTTAATTACCGCTGAGCTAAACGGGTCGTCCAAGATGGTTTCTACAGGGTCGGCAACGCGCTAGCAACACCTCTGGTGCTGCAAAAATTCTATAGGCTGCAGTAACCTCTTACCATCAGACAGGTCGTCAGCTTGTCTGGCACCCTTGTGACTTAAAAAGTAAAATCCTAGGTTCAGACTTACAGCAGTTTAACCAATATTAAGGTTAGCGTTGCTCTTTACTTTTATAGAACCGCTGTCCGTAATGGCCGTTCACATTTTATACTTCTGAACACAATTATCACCAAATTGTTTGTCGAAGAAGATTAACCTTATTTCAATACCCTGCTGTGTAGTACCTAATAATATTTGCCCACTGCTGGGAACTGTTTCATTGGTCTAGTGGTCGCACAGTGCGACTGCCGAGCAAGAGGTCCTTGGTTCGATTCCCAGGTCGAGCAAAGTGTTATTGGGTTTTTCTATGAAATTCTAAGTATCAGCTCGTAGTTTGGATTCGTGCCCGTTTGATGGCAATAGGCTCGCCCTTATTACATGGGTTCTAATACATACCGGCGAAATGTGGGTATACATTAGTACACCTCTGCCTAACCCTTCGGAGACGAGAGGCATGAATGATAACGGTGGCATAAAATACAGTACATAACAAATATTATAATAAAACATTTATGTTGTGCATGTTAATGAATCTCAACACAAAACATCACGCCGTTTCCGCACTATTCGTCACGCGCAGAGTTATCGGCCTTTATCTTGTCCCCGGGGAAAAAATGCCCGGCCACAGAGTAAGTTCCTGACCATAAATTCATTAAACACCGACGACATTTTTTTATGAAAACTCACGTTCGAAGTGGCTTTTGTAGCGCTAGAAAAGGCTATGAAAATTTTAAAATTAGTCTTAAAATATTATGGAATATCTTTTAAATAGTACGGGGATTTATTGATGTGGTGCTCTAGGAGCTCTTAATGCTGTACGTGAAGCTACTGGTTTTGATTTCTAAAGTGTTATTATATTAGTAGTGAGTCAGTTAATGGCAATTTGTTCGCCCCTATTACACAGAATTTCTAATAAACCGCAAAAATATGCTGATTTAATTTTTTTGAAATATATTTTTTTTTCAGTATGACTTTGAATCTGTAAAACTTATTTTTAGATTCATACTAAATTTTTAATTCGAAATAAAAAACTGTAACTAATCCGCCAGTGTGAAATATAAACATTTAAACTAAAATATAACAATAAATAAGATAATTTTCTAAAATGGAAAATACACGTGACATATGTAATAAAAAAACAAACCACGAATCAAATAAAAGACAGAAAACTAACAAAAGATAACTTAACGGATAAAAAAAATATCCTTTGAATAATAATTAAGAATTACAGCCCATTCTAATTATCCGAGGTCTATGCAGCATCCGTGGTACAGCAGCTAAAAAGTCCTCACTATATCATAATTTATTTGTTCTGATGACCTCGCCACCTGTCTCCCTACCTAATATATATATTAATAAAAATACGTTTTAAAGAATACAATTTTATCTCCCTCCCATTATTGTGTATCTCATTTGCAGTATGGCGTATGGCGCTTTTTTATTCTGTTTAATGTCTTTTTTCTGGAGTAATTAAAATTATTATAGGTATTTATTACAGTGGAAGGCAATTTGCGTGTTTATTCGTAGTCCTAATCGTTCCATGTTTACATTAATTAGCAATGCTTTAGGAGTGTTTCCAGCTTTATTGCCGATAATAAATTAGAAACGGTTTGAAATTGTGTTGTGTGGAATTTGATTTTTTTTTTGGTCTTATTTTTTTTTCTCTTCTTTAAGAGCTGAAGTCTTAATATCATATCATATCATATCCGCGGGTCTCGCCAGCCTAGCGGGTGTCTGCCCCTTAGGCGTGGCGAGTTCCGACCGGTTCCGGCAGGATGCCTAGTAGGTTGCGGCGAATAGCGACGCCGCAACTGAGGTGGGCCGCGGTGTCGTATGGGAGGCACCGCGGCTGAAGGATTTCGGGGCCGCGGCGGGGAGGACTGTCGGTGGCAGGGTCGCGCCGCTCCCCCCTGCCTTCCGCGGCCTCGGCGGGGCCACAGCCGCTGAACTGTGGTCGCGGTGGGGCCGCAGGGGGGGAGAAGTGTCGGTATGTCGTCCGCCGCTCTTCCTATCCTCTGCGGCCGAAAAATTGGGCCCTCGGGATAAGGGCCAGAGTGGGTGGCGCCCACTCCGGAGGGAAGGTGCCGCGTCGAGTGTGCGCACGCCCCGCTGGGTCGAGTGCCCGCGCGCTCCGCTACGTTCGAGTCGTTTGAGTACTTCAGCGCTCCGTGGCGTCGAGTGTGCGCGCGCTCCCCGGCGTCAGGTGTCCGCGCGCTCCGCGGCCTGTCTGGGGACCGCAAGGGCGGTCCGCCACCGTCGGGGTCGCGGACGAATATTTAGTTCCCGTAACCCCGGCACTCGGTGGTGAGACGAAAGATCCCGTGTGGGTTTAGTCGGTAGTCACCCATTCTGGGTGGAGTCCGACATACCCCCGTCGTCTACCCGGACGGCGGGAAGTGCGTAAATGCATTCCCACACGGCAAACAAAAAAAAAAAAAAAAAAAGGCCCAGGTGGGTAGACTCACTTAATTAATAACAGCAATCATTGACCGCCGCCGGCTGTTATTGGGAGCTATCACAACATTTGGGTCATGAGTCTGCATCCTGACGTATACTGGGATGTACGATTTTGATACTTGGTTAATATTCAACGTGATGAGCTTTCCAAATGGGCCCGTGGGATCAAATCCGGAATCATGATGTATAGCAAAAAGTATTCAAAGCAAGTCTCTGGTAGAATTTTGATAACAAATAAATCTTTGTCATTGATGTTCAAGGTGAACTTTTTCAAGTGTGGGTGGCTATCTCTAAGACTGTGATGAATAGCAAAAAGTAGGTAGATATATTATTTAAGTTAAGGCCTCATTTATTTAAAAGCTTAAATTGCATTATTAGATTTGTCATCGATAACAAAAAACAAACACGACACAACGAAGAAATCTATTATTTATTTATCTACATATACTTTTCAGTTAATCAACCAATATCAACAAAATTACATGACTACATCGCATTCTTAGTGAACTCAACACAACACGATCGGCGAAGATGTGACAAAACACACACACATCAAACAAAATGACGGTCGATTAAAAAACCTGTTGCCTTAAGTGAAGTTGCAAAAATATAAAAACTTCTTAAAGTGAAGTCGCACAAATACGAGGATCAAGACCATTCGAGCGCAGTACATCACACGAGAGAGCCAGGCAATAGCCGTTGGGTGCAATCACGAGCGACCTCCAGTTTTGAAGCTGTTTGCTTACGATGTAGCGCTTGTTAGATCAATTACACTATCAGTTTGTATTCATAACATACATATATCTACATTACGATAATGGAACTAAAGATTCAATTTCGATACTGTAGGTACCTACTGTTTTTCGTAGACTTACGCATAAACAACATCGGAATAAAACCAATCGTAGATTCATTTAATTTTAATCAAAGTATAAAACAGTTTTATATACTGAGCTCGTTCGGTGTAAATTAGATTGTCAATAATTAACCAAAATCTGAAGAGTGGTAGCCTAGTGGTTTGACCAGTGGACTGCGATGTCAGAGGTGTCGAGTTCAAACCTAAGGCATGCACCACTGACTTTTCGGAAGTTATGTGCGTATTTATCACATGCTCAAACGGTGAAGGAAAACATCGTGAGGAAACCTGCATGCTTGAGAGATTTGTCTCGATGGCATGTGAAGTCTGCCAACCCGCAGTAGGCTAGCGTGGTGGACTGTAGCCTAATCCCTCTCAAATGAGAGAAGACCCGTGCGCAGCAGTGGGATAATAATGGGTTGATGATGATGAACCAAAATCTAGCTGTTAGTAATTATAACATCAAGACACGCCACACTTCAATCTTTCTGTGACCATGGATGCTGTTAAAGATCCGAAACATGTGGCTTCAAGCTGCTTTATTTAATATTTGGATACTAGTTTTCCTTGAAATAAACTAACAAATAATTATAAATATTTTTTATTCCTTTTCATATTTATATATGCAAAAGTAACTCAGTTTGTCTGTGTGTCTGATTATTACGTTTGCACGCATGAACGGCAAGGGATATATTGGTCTGTGGAAAAATATATAGGCCAACTTTATTCCTAAATCGTACCTACACCGTAAACTAACGGTTTATGTGCCAACTCAAGCCAATTACTTCATTGGTTTCTATGACATTTCAGTAGTAGCTCAGCGTCTAGGTTTTAGATTTGTGTGTTCAATTAATGACAATAGGGTCTTTTCTTATTACATGGGACCTAAAATGACTACTCTGCACTGCCCTTGATAAATATAGTCGTAATGGTATAACAATATGAATAAAACTCACACTAGGTATTTCACAAGCATTATCAGTCCATTCACTTCATCAAAAAAAGAGGTTATCGGAAGGGGCCTACTCGAAAAGGGTACGTAACACAAATTAAATTACACAAAAAACCTCCTCCAATACTTATCTTACATCGAAATTCGCCAAAAAACGGAGACAATAAATTCAAACTTTTTAAATCCAAGTGACCGAAAATCAAGTCACATAGAAAAGGGCTTTATATAAAGAAGAAATAATCTTTAATCTGTTTAACCAAGCGTTGTGGAGGGGTTGGCGAAATACTTAGTGATCCGTGAGAAACGATTAAAAATGTTATCTTGGAAAAATGGCCGCCCCCCTCCACCCCTTTCGCAATCGGGGACCAGTGATTTCATTAATGTTGAAGAGTTTATGGGTAAAGGGGTACACAGTCAATTTTTTTTTTCATTTAATGATTCTGGCTGAACCTGTATCGCCACATAATATTAAAAATATTTCCAAAAAAATAGCCCTGGTATAAAAGGTTGGTGCACTGGTTGAACTATCTACTTCTGCACCGCGTGTCGCAGATTCGATCTCAACATTAAACAAATATATGTATTGCCTACAGGGTTCTTCCGAATCTGGGTGTTTGTGCATTGTGACTATCTGTGTTTGTAAATGCTCTTACGACAGAAGATAAATTCATAGATTTAAACAAAAGAGAAATAAAATGATTTCTTTTATTTTAGAAATTCTCTGTTTGATTGAGCACCTAAGAGAACACAACTTATGTTTTTAAATAATGTTTAAATTTAATAACTTACGTTTTTAATTAATTTTTGTAAAGTAACGTAACGTAAGGCAGAGTAACATAACCCCATATTGTAGTTTTATTGCAAAAGCCCTACCGTAACCCGAAGGAAAATACTTTTAGGTTGCTTGTAGGTTTAAGTTCATCACATTCAGACAGGCGGACTTGGCGGGGATTTTATTTTATAATATGTATTGATCACATCATATAGATAATATGTTTACACCAACAGCTAAGCTAATATTAGTTCAAAAACAGTTCATTAAGTGCTAATATCGGGTGTATTAAATAAATACACTGCAGCTTTGAAGTTATAACAAATAAATTTCATTAAGAACTCCAGCAATTCGCACATAGAAACCATAATCCTAAAGGGTAGAAAATAAGCATAAGTAATATCAAATTATGACCGCAACGTAAAGACTTCATAATTTAAAATATTCACAAAAGAGTGAATTAACGTGTAGACATAAATAAAAATTAAGGACTGGTCAGGTGGGGGGCTCCCTCAACCCTCAGCCCCTCTAAACATAATTAAGTATAACCCAATAAGCCATTTACCACAAACAAAAGCAAAAACCTACGAAATTTTATTATCATTATTTGCATATTAAAATAATTATAATTATAAGCGAAGGGTTAAGAATGGGGGTTGTTTTTCTCCCCGGTGTAAATCCGAGTTGGACAATATATTGTTCCGGTTGAAAACTTGTTCGTGAGATGAAAGTTGAACTCATTTACACACAGTATTATGGACATATCCTCAAAGCAAATATGCTTTGAGTTCGATTGACAGTTTTTAAGAACTGTTGAAAACTGAAAATAAATTACATATACGATAATTTTTTAAGACAGTTTTTTTAAGAATTATTGAAAGGAATGTGAGGATTAGCTTCATCAGTAGCTTTTTTAGACGAAGCCTTGACGCAGTTTTATGCAGTAAATAAAACAACTTGTTGTATTAAGAAGTCAAAAAGAAAACAGAGGATATATAGAATAGTGGCGAATACTCCATCAAATAGATCGGTCTTTAATTAATGAATGAATGATTTAATGATTGTTTATTTCTGTAAATAGATCTTTTTAAAGACACTTTTACAAGTCATGTACATTTTTTTTTTTAGTATCTAGTTGACATCGGCATTTCCTAACTGACGACCTCTGAGAAGAAATGCCGAAACAAACTCAGAGAATCATGGTCTCTTTTAAAGTCCAAACATTAAAAACATTAAAAAAGAAGATATAGCTTAAATGCATAATTCTAGCGTTATTGTGAATACAATTTCAATAAATTAAATCCTATCACTAACACATTACTATACCACTGCTGTGCTAGCTAGTTGACAGACCTTAAAGACGACATCGAAAAAAATCAATCGGATATGTAAGTTTTCTCGAAATGTTTTAGCTCTATTCGATGTCAAATCTTTGACTGTACAGCCCATTGACAACGCATTTAGGTTTTCAGGGACACCTTATAAAAAAAATCATGTCATATTATTATAAATTATTACTAATAGGTACTTGAACATGTACGCTTTATACAACAAATCAAATGGTTTAACCTTCCGAAGACGTCATGAAAAAAAAACAAATATTGACCGTTTTCGGCTTCCTCTTTCGGCAATTTCGTCCTACATACCCCCAGTTCACACTCAACCCTTTAAACGTGTGGGGTTCGTTTGTAATTTTTCATAATTTCACGCGCGCTGCCCACCGGTTGGACACAAAGAACGGAATCAAGTAAAAAGACCTTAAAAGAAGACCCGAGCATAAATTACATTAAAATATAAATTAATATGGTCACACTATGAAAGATGTTAAGCTTGAACACTCATCTTGTGTGAGGTTCCGTAGATGTTGATGTTTATTTTTGATAGATAGAATAAGCTTTAATATATATATATATATATATATATATATATATATATATATATATATATATATATATATATTAAAGCTTATTCTATATATTAATCTTACGGTGTACACCGTAAGATTAATAATTATATATATATATATATATATATATATATATATATATATATATATATATATATATATATATATTATATAGATGTTAAGCTTGAACACTCATCTTGTGTGAGGTTCCGTAGATGTTGATGTTTATTTTTGATAGATAGAATAAGCTTTAATATATATATATATATATATATATATATATATATATATATATATATATATATATTATATAGATGTTAAGCTTGAACACTCATCTTGTGTGAGGTTCCGTAGATGTTGATGTTTATTTTTGATAGATAGAATAAGCTTTAATATATATATATATATATATATATATATATATATATATATATATTAAAGCTAATATTAATCTTACGGTGTACACCGTAAGATTAATATACTAAGCCGATATTGATAATGAATATGATATATTAATGATATTAATTACAAATAATTACGATTAATAGATTCAATAGCCTCTCTCTCTAACTAAGTATTATTATTTTTTGCATAAAACTTAATCTATCTATCCCTTACTCGCTATCTTTAAAGTGCAAGATGAAAAGACACCCAGACCCGAAACGTGCAGGCTATACATATGTATAGTCTGCAAGTTCCGGGTCTGGGTGTCTGTACAAATACTTATATAGGTATTTGTTCCGTGTGGAGATCGAACTGACGACACACGGTGCGGAAGCCGAGTACTTACTGCACTAACCATGCCTTCAAATTCTTTACAACTGTCTTTTCTCGTTTACAAAGGTAGATCAGTAAGTACCTATCGTAATAGGTTTATATATAAAATCGCTAGACGATTTTAATAAATAACTAAAGGATCTCCAAAATATTTTTCTTTGATACCGACTTTACATGAAATTGAACTTTATTTTTCAAGTATTCAAATTCTTTTTCCTTTGAAATATGACTTGTTTTAATATTAATATACATATAAAATATGGTACCGGAAAGGTCCATGAATTAAAAAGTCGATTCGTGTATGGGTCAGGTTTGAATAAAAGAGACAATTTATAAAGGAAAGTCATATTAAAATCAATGTATGTAGGATAAAAAGTAAATACGTATTATTATAACGCCTTTCCCTCACTGGGGTAGGCAGAGCCTAGACTTGCAACTGCAAAGATTCTCACAAAGACTCCGGCAAGGTGGACTGGCGATCTGGTAAAAGTTACTGGAATCCGCTGGATCTAGATGACCGGTCATCATGATAATCCTTGAGGGAGACCTATGTCCAGCAGTGAACTTCTATCTTATGATATGATAATGATGATATTTTTTTTTTTTATAACTTTGCCCCACATACTATTTTCTCCTGTGTCGTGGGTGCGTTTACAAACACATATTTTCACATACACAAACGCCCAGACCCGAAACAACTACTTGCAGAACGTACAAATATTTGCTCCGTGCGGGGATCGAACCCGCAACCCATGACGCACAAGCCAATCGCTCAGCCACTGCGCCACCGAGTCGTCAATTATATACATTAGGGAATTCTGCACTCCTTCTCTAACTTAAACTTTGCCAAATTTCCCACTGCAGATAATATTCTTAAAAAGGGGTACAAATCCATACGTATTAATATAATAAAATACATAATTATAAATATACGATTGGCAATAAAACTATAGTCGATTTGGATTTTGCATACTGAGTATATTTGCCTAACTACCCCCATCGCCTATATTTCCCGGCCCGTTCACCGTTATTAAGTTTAGTTTAGTGCCGCAGGTTTACCTGTTTCAGCCCTACTTCTACTTTATGGGGAATTAGATAATTAAGTTCTCTATGTCTGGCTGGTCGCAGCGATTAGTATTTTTAGGTGGAAGAAACATTTATACGTTAGATATAAGTATCAAAATAAATAAATCTATTAAAAATTTTAATAAAATTTCTTCTTACAGATTTTGTCGCGGTATATTTGTATATACGCCGAAGATCAAGTATAAACATGATATGTATTTTATCCTAAAATGGTTTTTTTTATGTTGATTAGGGGCAAACGAGCAGGCGGCTCACCTGATGGTAAGTGATGACTGTCGCCTATGGACATTTACAACACCAGAGGCTTGCAAATGCGTTGCCTAACCCCATTGAAACCGATCAAGTTTCTTAAAATAGGGAGTTACTGAACTGACAGCAAACGGAATTCCAATGCTGTCAGAATAGTCACTCCCCCAATGAGCTCTGGTAACCTTACTCACTTGCAGAAAGACAACTATTGTTGATTCACTGCAGTCTTCTGTAAGGCGGAGGTACTTCCCCAGTCGGGCAGCTCAATTTGAGCGAGAAATCTCGCTATGCCCTACCTCCTAGAGAATATAATTGAGCTGTTCAATATTTCTTAAACATTAAATACATATAACATAATATATAGACAAACTTGTTATCAGGTCGATAACACGTCTATTTTTGTCATCTTGACACGGAAACATCGAGTTCTTCAGCAAAAAAATACACAAAAACAAATCAAAACACTTCCTACTCCCAAGTCGATCATTTTACCAAAGGGTAGAGGCCCTGGTAGTTGGCAATCGGATAATAATATATATATTTTCGCTCCATATTCCTTGGAAGTGCTCCCAATATGATATACTGCGAATAAATCGGTCGCGACTGCCCTCGGGGGTGTGTTTACTTCGACAAGGGTAGTTTCAACCCCAGAAAGTTGGGACAGAGTATTCTTTTTCAATAGTTTTTAGGATTTATGATCGATATATAAGTGTATCTGGACTTTTTTATGTAGCGCCATCTAGTTCCGAGACAACGAGGCTTGTGTTACGGATACCTATTATATTATAGATTTTTGATACACTACAAAGTTTAGGTTTTGTAATGTATGTATGTAATGAGCTGCCCGACTGGGGAAGTATCTCCGCCTTACAGAAGACCGCAGTGAATCAACAATAGTTGTCTTTCTGCGAATGAGTAAGGTTACCAGAGCTCATTGGGGGAGTGACTATTCTGACGGCATGGGAATTCCGTTTGCTGTCAGTTCAGTAACTCCCTATTTTAAGAAACCTGAACGATTTCTAAGGGGTTTGGCAACGCATTTGCAAGCTTCTGGTGTTGCAAATGGTGTTCAAATACCGGGAATCCAACCCTTACGGGTCGCCAAACGTTAATTGAGCAAAAACTAGTCATATTCAGGTACAAATCTAACACCAATCCACTATTATATACGCACTTTAAAACATTTGTTTCTGATTCAAAGCCCAGACAGAACAACCCTTAACACGGATAGTCTTAATAACACTGTGCTTATCAGGCAAAGATAGTTTCATTTTCAAGTCCAATAATATGCATGTTCGAGTAAAAAAATCGGTGCATTTTTCCAAACTTACCATCACGCCTCACACCCGATGGGTTAAGCAGAGGCCGACTAATGTTCACTCATATTTTATGTCCCATATAATATGGGTTGAGGTTATTGTCATCAACCGGGGACGAATCCAAACTCCGAGCTGCTAATCAGTAATAACTTTTAAACTTTCGCGTTGCATTATAACACATTATATTAACGCGAATTTACCTTTTAAATGCTTGACGTTACGACCAGGTTGCACTGATCGTGGTCACAAGCAGACTGTCGAATCAGCGAGGTCACTCCGTTTGCGGGTAGAATTCTCTTCATCCACCCGCACTTTTGGTCAGAGACGTAAGGGCCGCAACACACTACACTCACTGTGTCCGTACACTTATCCGACTGCAAATAGCGAGGTTTTGTTCTTTTAATCACTGGATTCCATGTTGCCGACAATTTAAACCCGTCTTCCCGATTAAATTTTTTGTGTTTTTTAATTTCAATCGCTTCACGCACAACTCTTGAGTAAAAGTGGCGATCCGTGGAGAGAACTTGTGGACGATGAAACTCGATCCAGTGATTAGTGCCTGCTTGAAGAACATGTTCTGCAATCGCTGATTTGCTGGTCTGCCGGTTTTTTACAGCCGCAATATGTTCTTTGATCCTTTTAGCGATACTTCGCTTCGTTTGGCCTATGTAGGAGCTGATTCGACAGTCTCCTTGTGACCACGATCAGTGCAACCTGGTCGAAACGTCAAGCATTTAAAAGGTAAATTCGCGTTAATTCCCGTGTAATATAATGCTACTCAGTACTTCATAAAAAAACTGAATAACTCTTTGCTCTACCTGGGAATCGAACCCAGGACCTCTTGGTTAGCGACCACTAGACTAACAAGGCAGCTTACAAAATACAAAAAAAGTACCTAAAAATACAATTTTCTCGAGTCTATTACACAAAATCTTGTGTGACATTTTATCTAAACGCAATATTCAAATTGATCCAGTGGTATGACAGTAGTTTCTACCCTCCGGCAAAAAAGGGTAGAGATATATGTCAAATAAAGTATAAAATATGATCTCTGAATATCCACCGTACACTGGCTGTCAATAAAATTTGTAACATAAATCAGGGTGGTTTATGTGGAGTGATCAAATGATCCTTTTTTCTTGCACGGCAGTGTATAAGATGTTGTTTATTTATGATTTCAGAAAATGTAGTGTAGTGATTTGCCTGCTATTCAATAGGAAGGGTTTTTGGTATTGTTTATACTTTTTTTCTTATCATAATTGTCATCATTTTCTTCTCAAACAATTAACTGTTAATTAACAATCAATAGATGTGTAGTCTAGCGGTGTGACCAGTGGACTGAGACGTCAAAGGTCTCGAGTTCGAACCCAAGGCACGCACCACTGACTTTTCGGAAGTTATGTGCGTATTTATTACAAGCTCAAACGGTGAAGGAAAACATCGTGAGGAAACCTGCATGCTTGAGTGATTTGTCTTGATTTCATGTGAAGTCTGCCAACCCGCAGTAGGCTAGCGTGGTGGACTATAGCCTAATCCCTCTCAAATGAGAGGAGACTCGTGCCCAGCAGTGGGACGTTAGTGAGTTGATGATGAGATGTGTTTCATTCAATTCTCAAGTTGAAAAAAATGTTACCAGTTTTCTCTCCTTTAACTACATGAAAAGAACTACACAAAACGTCGGGTTAAAATAATATCAAATATACCGCGATAAAATCCGTAAAAAGTAGTTTTATTTCAATACATGAAAAGAGTACTGTACTTTTTTAAAGTAAAAGTTCAGTGCATTTAACGGTTGGTATTAAATATAATTCTTATTAATTTTCTTTATTTAATTACTGTATTCTGTATATTATTATACCCAACAGAATAGAGGCCGATGATAATATATCATATTATGGAAACAATTATAAGACAATCTTATTATTTTAATTCTCTGCCCCCTCTCCCTCCATAACCATTAAAAACATCAAAGAAAGTCGACATAATAACAAAAACAGTGACGTTCATTATGTGTTGGTTAATACACAATAACTTGTTTATTACTGGTTGATATTAAATAACTCAATTCGTTTCTAATTTGTCGACAATTGTTCCCGACAAAGGCACAGTTCGAGCGAGTGAGCGCGAGTATGAAGGAAGTCGGTAGCTGGGGGCGTTAGGGATGGGTGGAGAGATATCGATAAAATTGGGAAGTGATTTTGTAAAAATATTGTTGAGTTCTTGATAAAAGTGTCGCGTTATTCTCTTCAAAATTATCTTTATGTTCACTTTATAAACAGTGATAGTTTCTACGAGTAATGATTTTATGTAATAAATATAGTAAGACATTATTACAGAGCGCCATCTAGATTCGAGCTGAGCAATGAGGCTTGATTTCCATATACCTACTATATGACCATGTGTCCCTGTTTTAAAATATTGGCCTGTTTCGGAATTCTAACCCGAGACCAAACCGCCGAGTATATTTTATGTAGAAACAAATATACAATGTGGAGATGATAAAACGACAGTAAATGAAAAGACGAGCCACACTAGTTCAAGAGAATATTTTGACTCTATTTAAATAAGTCGTAGCCATTAAAAAAAGTGTTTTTCAAACAAACTAAATAGCACAAATATGCAAAAGAAATTAGATTTGCGTAAGGAGTTTTTTAAGATAGGCGAAGGTCTTTTAAGTGGCGAGTTGGCAACATGTGTTTATACTTATGTTGCAGGTCTTTTCCTTATGATGATAGCCTAGTAAACAGTACATCATGCTGACAATTAAAAAAATGGAAAATAATGTCCTGTGTCTAAACTACTGGGTACATTTGATTTTTGGCATGCAGACTTAGAATATAATTTTTAGGTATACTGGGTTTAGTTTATTGTCGTGTTATCATCTCCACATACATAGTATATTCAATGAGTAACTACGACTTTTAGTATATTTTTTACCCGAACATACCCAAACACCGAGTTGCTGTTTACGTGTATATTTAATGCTATAAAAAATATCAATATACCGGGATCAAAATCCATATCATATAGGCTTATTGATATTCTATTTCGATATATCGATATGCCTATTGTCCCCGCTCGGGCCCAACAAAGCAAACGCCATTGCCACTGGCGTAGTCGGAGCGGTGCGCCGATGCGTTTATAATATTTCATTTATTCGTTATAAATTATAATCGCGACTAAAGATGTGAGACTTAATTCTGTTTGCGTCTAGCGTTTAGCCACAGATTTGCTTCGGTTACTTGCTTTAAGTTTAATTACTAATCTTAGTATATTATTATGTTATCTAAATATCACCGCGGATGTCATCCCCGAAGGGTTAAGCAAAGGTGTAGGTAGATTATATCGGTGAATTATGGGTGTAGGTGCATTAATATTATTATAAACCGACTTCAAAAACGGTGTAGTGAAGTCGGTGAATGTGAAGTCGGTGCCAAGCCAATTAATATAAAGGTATTTACACTCATCACGCGTTAAAACTAAAAAGAAGTTAAAACTGCATTAAGTTATTTTTTTACTTTCTAGTTCTGAAGTCGGTTTTGTTTTATATTACACCGATAAGTTTTAGGTCCCATGTAATATGGGCATTTTTTCCATGGGGGTGAGTAGGGTTTTAAACAATATTCATAATTTTCGACGCTAACTAGTCACTAAGCTAACGTACTTCTCCCTAATCCATTATCATAATGAACAATGTATCACAAACGAAAAATCGTCAAACAATAACTTGGCACGACTTATCCGTTTCTGCGGTAATAACTCAAGAGGAGCACAATGGGGCCTTGGTCTGTACCAAGTTTGGTGCAGGTTCCTTGAAGAAGCCGAGAACAATACCAAGAGTTATGGCCCCAGTGTCCGGGGGAAGCCGGAAGCCTTGGAAAAATGGCCGCGCAACGAACTCACTTCGATGCAGTGCGGGATTTACTGGTTGGAACCGGTTTTGGCCGGTTTGTTCTGGATGAAACTGGTTTTAACTGGATTGTGTGATTAGTTATTGATTGATTGGTTGGCCTGCTGATCGTCAGATTCTGGGTTTGCATCCCAGATCAAACAAAGTATGGATTTTGCTTCGTCAATAAGTTAGCCACTTGTTACATAGGACTAAAAACGTACTGGAAAAATAAAGATGTACATTTCAAAGCAATTAATAATAATTATTACATTCGGACGTTATTACACAGCGCCATCTAGTTCCGAGCTAAGCAACGTAGCTTTTGTTACGGATACTAGATGCTTGATAGATAGATTGGATGACCCGATTAGCCCAGCGGTAGTTACCACTGCCTTCTGTGCTGCGTGTCCCGGGTTCGAACTCCGGTAGGGACTATTACCATGGCAGGTAAATTGCACTCATCGAGTCGCATTATATTCCCACGGTATTAAAATACCATCTTAATCATTGGCAACATTTAATTCAGCGTTAATTATATATAAGTCGCACTTTGTTAACTTTTTTTGGTGTGTAGGAATGCTGAATGGAGCAATTCTGTAGATTTATGCAAAACGTATTATTGTAAGGAGTCGGGATATGTTTACAGACCTTACTCTACTCGAATAGAAAGATATGTACCTATTTTATTTTTAACTGACTTCAAAAAAGCTGAGCTTTTCCATTCGTATTTTTTTTTCATTTTTTTATCGTTAATAGGTCAGCGTTTAATAAGTAAAGTAAGTTTAAGTACCTTTAAACCTTCAACTGGGTGAACCGATTTTGATGATTCTTTGAAAGATTCTTCCCTTAAGGTCTCATTTTAATTTGGTCTAGTTCTGATATTTGCAATGGGTTTTTTGTTAGAATATTTTATGCTTCTTTCATGAATTAATGTGAACTATAAAACTTACGAACTTAGGCCTACGTTCAGCAGTGGACGGCAATATATGTATATATATAAAACTTACCAGTGCGTTACTGATATGGAAAATTTTCTTCATTCATCATGTCGATGAAAAGGATATTAAAAACCTGGAATTGACAATGGTACAAACGACAGACAAATGGTCACGCATCTGCTCTAGTTCGAGAAGATGGCCATATTTTTTAATGCTAGCCACATTGCGCCAAAATAATATTTATATTGCCGAATAAGTTCGAAATTTGAATCCTCCGTTCTTACTCCAGCGCCAATCTTACCCCAACGCGCTATAACTATGTCCAAAAATCAGGATATTAATAATAATATTCCCGGACATTATGTCAAGCGCCATCTAGTTCCGAGCTAAGCAACGAGGCTTGTGTTACGGATACTAGTTGGTTCATATACTACATATATACTTTTTTTTTGTAAATACATACATATTTTACATAGATACATACATGACTCGGATACAAATGATTATCCTCATCACACAAACATTTATCCCTACCGGGATTCGAACCGGGGACCTATAGCACAGAAGGCAGTGTCAACTACCGCTGGACTAATTCGGTTGTCAAATAAATAAATAATAATAAATATTAATACAGATAAATTTTATATAAAAACTCCTCGCACCGTGTACTTGCTTTAGAAGAATCGTGATAATTGTGCAACCAGTTAATTTATGAAGCGACATTAAAACGGGAACTATTTCACATTCCTGCGTGTAATAGACATTAGGTACATTATTTAAGTTTCATGTATATTGTTGTGTACTGAGAGGGTTTGTGGCGGTAGTAATAATACCAGGCAAATCGATCGATGTAAGGAAATTTATTTACTAATAAATAAATTTTAAAATGACAGCAACAAGATCACACAGAAAACACTTTTAAGCTAACACTTTTAAAATCGGTGATATTTTTTTTTACTAACTATAATAATAATATACGCAGAAAGCAATAAGGCAATAAAACACCTCGAGACTTCCCGATTATATGGGACCAAAAACATACCGGCAAAATGTGGGTGTACATTAGTACACCTCTGCCTAACACTTCGTCAATGATACGCCTGATGGTATGTTTAATACTATACCAATTATTTGGGCGCGTGAAATATGCGTAGGTACAGGTGGGTGGGTACCTATATTTGGCCAACCACAAGAAACATAAGAAATGTCCCCAAAATACAAACAAAAAAAGAATTAATCCCACACACATGCATCCAGTTGTCTTACTGTGCACGCCTTGACATATTTATGGATATATTTTTTTACTGTAATTTTTGGAGATACTTAGGTGTTTTAGAAAAGCGTTTTGTTTGTCTGCCACGTGACCAAAGAAAAATAGTGCAGAGATCCGTAATATCAGAGTTAAATAATTTAATTACTATAGTCTCTTTAAAAGTCGGTAGTAACTTGCACCTGCATGGTGCTTATTATTTTGAATCAAACAAATGTGTTACAGCAAATTTAAAGATGTCCATAAAAAAACTATGAACCGTTCTCTATATTCTTACCGGATTCTCCATAAAATCAACGTCTTGTAAACAAGCAACTAAAGTCTTAACTAACTGATGCCTTTTGATTGACAGAACATCATCATAACATCAGCTAGTTGATGTTTTCGAAATCCTTATGAGGAGGAGGCGGCTTGTCTTCAGAAGTGGATGGCATTTAGCTGATTGATAGATGATTCATCTCATTTCTGAGAAATCCTTCAAAAACTACAATTTATAATTGCTCCTACCTTAATATCTTGTACGGAACCTCTTAACAGGGGCTGCGCACCCTGTATTACTTATTTGGGCAATAAATATGTCTTCACCTCGTATATATCACTCGTTCACGCCAACACATAAATAATTGTAGACGGGTGTACTCTTTACGCGCTTACGACGACCCTGCGATACAATTAATTTATTTTATCTTAGAATTTGAGGTAATAATATGTACTGTGAGCTACACTGAGGGGTTTTTATAATCATGGGACTGATCATATCATTATTATCAACCTATTTTTGTCCAAATGGGTACAGGTGTCCTCTCATTTGAGATGGATTAGGCTACAGTCCACCACGCTAGCTTACTACGGGTTGGCAGACTTCACATGCTATCGAGAAAATCTTTCAAGTAAGTATGCAGGTTTCCTCACGCTGTTTTCTTTAACCTTCTGAGGATGTGATAAATACGGACATAACTTCCGAAAAGTCAGTCGTTCTTGGGTTTGAGCTTGAGAATTTTGACATCTCAGTCCACTGGTCTCACCTCTAGACTACCACAGCGGCTGTATGGTATATCATATCATTATCATCAATCTATTTTTCACGGGTCTCCTCTCAATTGAGAGGGATAAGGCTATAGTCCACCACGCTAGCCTACTGTCGAACGGAAAAGTGCCAATTTAGAAGTTGTTTATTTAGAGAGATAGTGAGGGAAATTAAAATGTATGTATGTACTATATATTTATATATATCAACTAGATTAAAAAAAAACTATTTTTGGAAAAAATATCTCATTATATTGATATTATTATTATAATATAGTAAGGCAAAAGATCACAAAAGAAAATCTGTATTAGTTAATATGATTACTTTTGAACGCATTTAGTATTAAATTTTCCCAAAGTTAAGAGTGAATTTGTATCAATCTGCACTGTTCCGCGAAGACACCTTACGCCATCTAGCGTCGAGTAGTTGATATATAAATGTACAGTTTTCAGGACAGTTTATTAAGTTGAGAAAATAATTATATTCTGTAAATATTAAAAAGGTTGTATAAATGTATATTATAATACTATTGAAATTACATACATATATTAGTAAAAAGATACTATTTAGTAAGTAGTAAATTATAGAATTCTTAACTTTGAATTATTTAATTACGTTTACATAATATTAACACATTAAATAATTATATCATACTTTTTAACTTTTTGTTAGTCAAAGTCAAAGTCAAAATATCATTTATTCAAAGTAGGCCAAATTTAAATGGCTCTTTTTGAACGTCGACAATAAAGACAGCCCCCAAAAACGCCCGCCCTTCACCGCTTCCTAGTGTTTTTGCTGGGAAGAAGAAGCGGCGCAACAAACTCCCCAGCACACATTTCTGTCTGTTTATATAATAAGTGATTCTATACAATACTATAATCAGTATACAATATAGAGTGCAATCATTACCTATGGTTATGTGAGCTAGCATATACCAATCCATTTTACCAAGCCGAGATATAAAAACTACTGATATAGAAATACAGAACAACCGATGATAATGTTAACACACTCTTGGCCTCCATTTCTCTGTATGTGCCCGCTCACACTTACACATCTCAACAATTACATTTTACAAAGTAGACTGCTATCTTGGACTAATCCGGCGACCATCTACTGTTATCACTAAAATAGTCACTCAAATTATAATAAGCCTTCTTAATAAGGCAATTTTTTACTTTACTTTTGAATACGTCAGTCGGTAGATCCAAGATATCAGTAGGTATTCCGTTATAAATACGTATACCAACCCCCTCAAACGAATTATGTACCTTATGTAAACGGTGACTGGGGACACACAATTTATGTTTATTCCGTGTATTAATACTATGAACGTCACTGTTTTTACAATAGGAATGTATATTTTGCCTTATATGTATTATGTTGGCATAAATATACTGCGATGCAACAGTCAAAATACCAATGTCTTTAAAACGTTCCCTAAGAGAAACTCGAGCCCCTAGCTGATATATGGAACGAATAGCTCGCTTTTGTAAAATAAAAATACTTTCTATATCAGCAGCTCTACCCCACAATAGAATTCCATAGGACATAATGCTATGAAAGTAACTAAAATAAACAAGTCGAGCAGTGTCTACGTCAGTGAATTGCCTAACCTTTCTGACCGCATAAGCAGCGGAGCTAAGTTTCCCCGCGAGGCATGACACATGTGGGCCCCATTGAAGCTTGGCATCTAGTGTAATACCTAAGAATACTGTAGAATTGACGGTCTCAAGTACTTCTTTATTGACAATTAAGTTGGGTCCTAGATTTTTCACGTTAGGCAAACTAAACTTTACACATTTTGTTTTTCTAGCATTTAGTACTAAATTATTAACTGTAAACCAATGCATTACCTGAACAAGTGCACTATTTACGTCGTCAAAATGATCTCTATTTCTATCTACTTTAAAAATAAGCGAGGTATCATCAGCAAACAGTACTACATCACAAATGGATCTCAGATAATGTGGCAAATCATTTATATAAATTAAAAAAAGGAAAGGGCCTAAAATTGAGCCTTGTGGTACACCCAACTGCACAGACAATCCAGATGATTTTGTATTGTTGATATTTACGTACTGTATCCTACCACTTAAATAAGAAGTTAAGATATTAAGTGCCTTACTTCGAATCCCGTAATGTGCAAGTTTACAAATAAGTGTTTTATGGTGGACACAATCAAAAGCCTTCGAAAGATCACAGAATACACCAATAGCGTTCTGCGAATTTTCCCAAGCGTCAAAGATGTGTTTCAGTAATGCAACTCCTGCGTCTGTTGTTGAACGACCCTGTGTGAAACCATATTGTTCAGAGTGTAGGAGGCTATTTACATTAAAATACCTTAGTAATTGCTTCAATAAAAGTTTTTCAAAAATTTTACTAACAGTTGGTAAAATGGATATTGGTCTAAAATTACAGAGTTCGTTTTTACTTCCAGATTTAAATAGGGGGATTATTTTGCTATGCTTCATTAGGTCTGGAAAAGTACCTATGTCAATACATTTATTAAATATTACAGATAAATAAGGAGAGAGTATATCTATCACTGATTTTAAAACAGTGACAGACATATCCCATAAGTCACCAGTTCTTTTTAATTTTAAAGATTTAAATGTATTTAAAATTTCACTAGGAGTTACATGATTAAATACAAAAGTAGCTTGAGACCTAGGCACACTTTCACGAAGTAAATTTTCAGCATCGGTAGAAGAAGAACCTAAGGAACTAGTAGTAGTTATGGGTATGTTAGCAAAGAAACTATTAAAAGCGTGTGCTACATCAAAATCGTTAGTAAGCATCCTATTGTTATCAATTATCTCGAATTTATTCTCTCGTTGTGAAATCTTGCCAGTCACATTATTGATAACTTTCCAAGTTGCTTTAATTTTATCATCTGAGTTTTTAATTTTATTGCTCAGATATATTGACTTGGCCATTCTGCAAACCTTTTTAAACATTTTTGAATATTTTTTAACATAATCTACGAAGGATGCGTCATATTTATAATTTTTCATATCATATAATTCATATAATTTAGCTCTACTCTTATAGATACCCGGGGTTGCCCACTCGTTGAATTTAGTGGTACCTTTAAGTTCTATTGTCTTCGTCTTGAAGGTGTTTAGAAACACATTATTTATTACTTTAAATATATTGCCGTACATAACATCTGGATTGTCGTGCTGCAATAAGGAAGGATAGACATTAGACACTACTTTGGCTTTAAAGCTATGAAACCTACTTTTTGTTAACGGCCTGCAAGTAATTTTAGGTAGTTTATTTTCAGGCGATTTGATAAACTTAGCAATTTGTCCACAGTGATCAGATTTTAAATCATTTACAACTAAAGTATGTGTTGCATCACGGTTGCAAAATATGTTATCTAAACAAGTGGAGGATGATGCTGTAATCCTAGTAGGCTCCAGAAAAAGATATTTTAAATTAAATGATTTAAATAAGTTAATTAGCCTATTACTTAAGGAAGATCGTTCCAATATGTTGACATTAAAGTCGCCGCACACTACTATCCCCTTCTTATAGGATTTTATTTTGTTTAGAGATTCCTCCATTACTTTTTCAAAACAATTAAAGTCACCTGAGGGTGGACGGTACACGCAAATTATAACGAAACACTCTAGTTCAATACAAGATAACTCAATAGTGCGCTCAACAGAAAGATTCAAGATATCTTTACGTTCTTTACATTTTAAACAATTCAAAACAATAATCAATGACCCGCCGTGTATAGCTTCTTTTCTGGTGAATGCACTCTGTACAGTATAATTTTCAGTGTTTAAGTATTTAATTTCAGGGTTTGTACACCAGTGTTCAGTTATACACATAATCTGAACATTATGGTGTTCCATAAACAAACTTAATTCTAATTCCTTGCCAGATAGACCTTGCATGTTTTGATGAACAATGATCAGTTCATGAAGCCTACCTGTTGTCTTACCTGTTAGTTTAAAACAGGTTGCGGTGGAGATAAACAAACAGGTTTATCACTAGATTGTAAATTACTAACTGTAATATTATTATTACAATAAATAGTCTTTGTTACACTGTGTGTAATGTTGTCAGATTGTAGAGAGAATGCTAAAAGGTTAGCAATTTGTCGCTTATAAGTAAAGGGCAGGTACATAGTGTATTTTGTTAGTATATATTGCCTTATAAATATGTTAGTATCAAAAAACATAATAGTGTCATGATGACATGTTATATTATACATATACATATTTAATTTGTGTATGTGTCTATTTTGAGTATCTGTTAGACTGCTAGAATATGGTAAAGCACACATAATAAACCGACATCCAGTTTTTGTCGAGAGACTTAACATAGTGTTGACATTTTCTTCAATGTCCCGTTTCTTAACAGCTAGACTGTCACCATATAACAATATGACAGAAGAATTACAATTCAGTGTAGTCAATGTTAAGTTTTTAATTGTATTACAGTAACTGGCATCTGGTGAACAATAATTAATTACTGAATGTTTGCAATATCTACTAAGCAGACTACCATAACCCTGTCCAAATCTATCTGAAAAAATATGTACATTTTTTTTAGAATCTGAATTACTACTTAATTTTTTATTATCAATTGTAATAGAATTAACAGCAAACTCTATTGTTGACAGTGGAGACGGTATTGACGGTATAAGGGAGTGTGTGTCATGCACAGGACTAGGAGGGGGAACTGAACGGGCGCAACTGCAAGAGAGGTTGTTAGTCAGGGACTCATACCTTTCTGCGCTGTACCTGACCAGATCCACCAGCTCACTGGCCTGCACCATACGTTCACTCAGTTGTTTTTGAGTGGCCTCATACTTGTTAAAGATGTTATGTCTCGTAGCCAGTTTCCGTAGCCGCGTAGCATGAGCAATGCTATGGCGCTACATACAATATACTACGCTGACTTTAAGTCAGTTATCAGGCTAACAGCTGTTTACAAATAAAACAAATAATTACCTACCTTATGTATGTATACATAAAGTACTAAATTATATTGAAATGAAACTACTTTTTACGGATTTTATCGCGGTATATTGATATTATTTTAATCCGACGTTTCGTGTTCGTTCTGTGTAAATCGGATTATCAATAATAATTAGAAATGTAAGGTAGCTGTTAGTAATTATAACTTCAAGACGACCAACACCTCAGTCTGCCCGTGACCATGGATGCTGTAAGGATCCGAAACGTCGGGTTACCAGTTTGAAGTAATTAAGTTTATGCATTTTAAGAATAATAAAATAAAATTAAGTTTTAAATTAAATCTTAAGATTCAAATAGACGACGTTTTTATTCGATATAAGTTTAATTTATCCATACCCATAGTAATATTATAAATGCGAAAATGTATCTGTCTTACTGCCTATCTGATAATTATCTCTTAACGGTAAAACCACTAAACATATTTAGAATAAATGTTGTATGGAGATAATTTAAGTCCCGGGAAAGAGGACATAGGATATGCAGTTTTTTATAGCGAAAGGGGTTTGAAGTTGGTATGCGGAATCAATAACTTCTTAAAAGAGGGTAGCAATCAATATGCAGATTGGATAAAATTATTAACACTACGCGGACAAAGTCGCGGCCAAAATATATGACTACATAGATAGATAGATTGTTTATTTCTGTAACTAGATCTTTTAAAGCCACTTTTACAAGTCATGTGTAATTATTTTATGTACTAGATGGCCCCATTTCCTAACTGACGACCTCTGAGAAGAAATGCCGAAACAATCTCAGAGAATCATGGTCTCTTTTAAAGTCCAAACATTTTTGTTTATAGTATGTGAGCCTGACGATGTAGGTCAAAATAATTATTAAAATATAAAATATATTAAATAAATTTAAAAGACATAAAGCATAGACATCCTACTAATATTATAAACGTGAAAGTTTGTAAGTATCGATGTTTGTTACTCATTCACGCAAAAACTGCTAAACAGATTTGAATGATATTTAGCATACAAATAGTTTATTACCTGGATTAACACATAGGCTACTTTTTATAAACGAATATCTTAGGAGTAATCGTAAAAAAATCATCACACTAGGCTACCACAGCTCTTTATCGCGTTCGATGTGTCATGTCAGTGTTGATAGCTCTTCCGTTGCTATGTACGTTGTTGCTATGTAGCAACATAGACGTCGCTATACTAATAGTGGATCATCTATATGTTTATTTATTTATTGAAGTGAAACTTATTTATCGGGGTTGGAAAAAAATTTAGTGTAACATTTTTGCGTTACGCGCCATCTTTATTTGAATAGGTAACCATAGCAACATGATGTTTGTTTGACAACTAAAAACTATACCTTTTCCAATACACCAAGACCATTTGTTTTTCTATTGAGAACTTACTATTGGTTGAGACATCGACGTTTTGATAAATAGAAGATTATGATTGGTTCCCACTATTATTTGGAACTGACAGAGCTACAAATCGAAGACTATTAATTCAAACGCTCTTTTTAAATTCAATGTTATTCGAGTAGATACCATAATTACCTATATCAATAATCATAAAATACAGTTGGAAAATAACTAGTTTAACCAATGCATGTCTATTATAATAAAAGCCTTTTGCATAAACTTTATCTAATTTAGCTTTATTCAACCAATTTCTGTGAAGTTGTAAATAGTAAATCATTTTTCGAAAAATGATGTCATAAAGCAGTTTCACTTCTTACGTGTGTACACTAATACACACAATTTTTTTATTCTCATGGGGGCGAAATGAGGAGGAGAAATTAGTATTAAATTGCGCGGACGAAGCTGCGAGCATCAGCTAGTAGAGCATAAATTTTAAAAGTCAGTCGTGGCCAATAGGATTGTACTTTAGACTACTGATTTTACAGTACACTGGTTACACCACTAGACTATCACAGCTCTTCTAGTACAATAATATATTCTAATGATAATGCCAACGTGTGTTTCACCCCTTTAAATAAATAGGTACTCTATCTCATAACTCTCCCTCATTAAGTAATGAGACAAGCCCACAGCTCATAAATATTACTTCCTTAGCCATTTTATGAAACAGGATTTTCGTTTTAGCCACGAGGACATCTCTTTATTATTATTTATATTAATAACTTTGTTTCCTACTGTATTTCTGTGGGAATTAAAAGGTCATAATAAGGTTTAAAATGGGTTGATTTTAGTTGTAATAATAAATTATTGTAATATTTAATTATTACGTTGAAGTGTGTCTTTAGTCCAGTGGTTGCAAAAGTAACTGCAAAGTCTTTAAGCCTTTTTATATTACCAAATTAGTGGCCCATCAAAGTATACTCAAGTACTTGATTGATGTAAAACTTGACTTTTACAATGGATGAGTCGTATCTTTATGTGTAATTGAGTGGACTTTCATGAAACTAGTTATCGAAATGTAACTTCGGCTTTAAATTCTAGGTTACAACAGTATTTATATCTCAGATAATTTTTTTTCAAGCTTATTATGCGTTTACAAATATATTTTCATCATCATCAACCTAATTGCTCTCCAATTACTAGGGACAACTCTTCTATCACTTGAGAAGGATTAGGCTATAGATCACCACGCTAGCCTAATGCGGGTTGGCAGCCCTCTAATAATGTAATGATATTCTGAAAAATTCTACAGAAGAATCCTATGGCTCTGAATTTCCAACTGTTCCTGTAGGTATGCTCAACGATCGCCCCGCCCATCTACGTATCGGTAACAAGTATCGGTTCGAGTCTGCGCAGAAACATTATTGGAACGCGACTCTCCTAGTCACATGTCTATGGTTTTGTATATATTAAAGCTTTACAAGAAAACGGTATGTGACTACGCTTACAACTATTGTTGTATATTGAAAGTTAATTGAGTTTATGACTGATTTTATCGCAATATTTTGCCATTTTATACAAGTCTGTCGTGAATGCTATGAAGGATCCGATTCTTCAATGTCTACTAAATATTCGTATAAGAGTTAGAAGTCATTAGCCTTTTCAATACTAATACTGACTCTGCTACTCGCTCTGTATCTAAAACTATCTTTGAAAAGTCATATTCACTGAAATAAAACTACTTTTTGACGGTGAATATAGTTATATATTAGTATTTTAATTGGAACATTTTGATACCTTTATATCATCGGTATAAAATTGATAATAAGAATTTTCAATATCTAATATTTACGAAAGTATCTAAAATAAATGCATTCATACATTATAACACAACACTAACGTTTTCCCTAATCTGAAGAATTCTGCCTATATAATAATAATAGATATATCAGGACATTATGACACAGCGCCATCTAGTTCTGAGCTAAGCAACGAGGCTTGTGTTACGGATACTAGATGGCTGATATACTACATATTATACATAGATATATCTATCTATGACGACCTCTGTGGTCTAGTGGTTCGAGTACCGGACTGCTGATCACGAGGTCGTGGGTTCGATTCCCATGGGATACAAATATTTATGTGATGAATATAAGTGTTTGTATTCGTCTTGGTGTTTTCTATGTATTATAAGTATGTATTTACAAAAAAAAGTGTATAAGTATTATATACATTGTCTAGTACCCATAGTACAAGCTCTGCTTAGTTTGGGACTAGATGGTGATGTGTGAAATGTCGCAGAATATTTATTTATTATCCAAACATTAGCTCCTACCGGGATTCAAACCCTTACCACAAAAGGTAGCCATTAATATCGCTGCACAATTCGAATCGTCGATAGCTGAAAATGTAATAATAACAGATAGGTCATATGAGAATAAAGTATGCATGCATAATCTAATATATAAAATTTTCGTGTCACAGTTTTCGTTGCCATACTCCTCCGAAACGGCTTGACCGATTTTGATGAAATTTTTTGTGCTTATCCGGTATCTATGAGAATCGGCCAACATCTATTTTTCTTCCCCCTAAAAGTTAGGGGTAGTCCACCAACCCCTATAATGTGGCAAAACAACGTTTGCTGGGTCAGCTAGTTAGATATAAGAACTACGCTATTGTATTAGGTTAAGACCTGTGATAATAGTTGTATGTTTGTTTGTGAATAAATAACAAGCCCATATTAAAAAGCAATAGGCGTGAACATACATCGTGTCACCGACAGGTCGGCAGGCGTGGTGTATTGATAGCTATCAAACGTTCAAAGGCCACGCCCCATGTGTAAAAAAATACGCTGATATGCGCAGGTCCGAATTGATCGGAGATATTGAAAACGGTTCGGGAGGAGCGAGTGAGATGCTGTGATCTGTGATGTACAGGCACCGTGACTTTGTCTGATTCTGCATTGTGTATTGCCAGTTTGATTCTTACAAGGAACTAAAAAAAAGATGCATTTTTTGTGCATGCATAACAGTCAAGGTAGATTGACCAGAGAGTAAAGTCAAACAATTTCATAGTCATACAGTCTGAACTATTTTCAGCTGAATTTTCAAGTTTTAATAGCATAGTGGTGTGACCAGTGGACTCCGAAGCCAAAGTTCACGAATTCAATCTCATGACGCGTATTACCTGACTTTTTGAAGTTATGTGTGTATTTTTACTTCCAAAAATATTGTAAGGAAGCCTGCATACTTGAGAGGTTTTCTCGAGTGCGAGTTTAGAGAATCGTTTTCGCACTAGTCTAGTGCGGGTTGGCAGAATTCACTTGTTGGACTGGAGTCAAATCACTCTCAAATATAATATAAGAGAGCCCAGCAGTGGGACAACAAATGTGTTGAGGTCAATGATGAATAATAATCAAAAACATATGTCATTCCTGTTCATTTTTTTTTGATGGACTGCCGATGCTAAACTTAGAATAGCTTCTACGATTCATCTGAGTTTAATTAACCATTCCAGCAACATCACAGGAAGAAAAGTTATAACCACGGCATTTTTTTTTTAAGGGACTTGCCCACCACCCAAATCCCTACTACTGCAACTCCTGTAAACCAGGATCAACAATAGTAACTATCCAGAAAATCGTCGAGACAATGAAGTCCGACGTGTCCCAGGGGAATGATTTTAACTGTCTTGGAACCCGCAGCGAAATTAATCATGAAGTTATATAGGAGGAGTAAGAAAAATATCAGTTTTTTCACTTCCCTCCTTATCAAGCGAGAGACAGAATAGAATTTACATGTCATTGATATGAGAACAGATGTTTACAACTGAGTTAAGCCCAGTTGCCAGGCACCACGGATGATAAATTAATAAGTTATGGGTCCTAATAATGTGAGCTATTATATCTGATTCCAATAATAGGTATGGCAAAAACGCTTAAACGCACGGAAATTCATCCTAGTCGCAACAAGGTCCGAGTAATAAATCACCCCAGATATAATTTGCAAACTATCGAGCATAATATTGCGTTCACTTTGCCATAGACTACACTCCCACAGGATATGATGTGCAGATTGCTCGTATTCACAGTTCGTTGAACAAGGGCACAATGGTGAGGAGACAAGCTTAAATGAAAACAATTTACTTTTAAAGTTGCCGTGTCCTGTAAGGAATTGGGCAACACAGTGGTCCACCTCCAACCAAGTCCTCTCCAGCCGCTCACGAACGGATGGAAAGAATTGGTGGAGATGGCGGCCCTTAGTAGAAGAATCCCACCTTATCTGCCATTCGTCTAAGAGTTCCTCCCAAACGTCGGCCTGGGGTTTAAACAATCTAATAATCTTAGCCCGGTCACGTTCTAAAAGGAATTCATTTTTCAAGTACACTCTTGAAGCGAAATACATTGCAGCACGTCGTTGTGCCTCGAGATCGACTGGCAGCACTCCCGCGAGTACTGGTAGTGCTTCCGTACTAACAGTCCTATATGCTTTACATAAAAATATCAATGCTAGACGCTGACTTTGAAGTAACTTACGGCATATATAACTTTAAGATTAACCATAAATTACTTCCCAATATTTTTCTTCCCTCCCACACATCTCATAGGCGTGTGCATGCGGGCGTTCCGACCCTCGCTCCGGTTGGCCGATCGGAAACCAATCGATAACCAATAACCGCCTAACGCCCGCTTCCGGTCGGCGTAGGGCGGGCGGGGAGATGACTCGGCATTTTTTATAGGAAGAAGGCTGTACTTTGTGATACCGTTATTTAATTTGTGAAGATTTTTAGAACTTCGTCGAATAGAGTGACGCTAATATATATTATATATAAATATCATGCTCGTGAACAGGTGCTGTCAGTTGGGACTGGTCGACTCATACATGTTAAATTAATTAAAAAAAAATCTAATTGCCATACAATCAGATGTTTTTTCTTGTATTTTATATTAAACTAGCTTTTGCCTGCAACTTCGTCTGCGTAAAATTAGTAATCTATTTCCACCCCCCTTATCCCCCTTTTAAAGGGTAATTTCCGAGATGAAAACTATCCTATATCCTTTCCCGGAACTCAAACCATCTCTGTACCAAATTTCATCCAAATCGGTTCAGTGGTTATAGCGTTAAGAGGTACAACAACAGACAACAGACAGACAGATACACTTCGCATTTATAATATTCACATGACAAAAACTACTCACTAATAAAATCCACCCATGGTTTCAGGTAAAAAAAAATTATACATGCTCTAAAACTTTCCATGATAGCCTTCATACCACAAAGCTGAATGATTGAATGAATGATTGTTTTTTTCTGTAAATAGATCTTTTTCAAGACACTTTTACAAGTCATGTAATAGATAACGACCTACTAGATAACGCCAACTAGATACTAAATATATATATATATATTTAGTATCTAGTTGGCGGAAGGAATACCACCATACGTTCCAAAACAAAAGTAATTAATGTGACTCGTAAAGCTGCTATGTTGAAATGGAACTGGGCTGGACACATCTGTCGTATGCCAGACGACCAATGGGCCAAAATCACGACCCAATGGGTCCCACGTAATGGCAAAAGGCGACGCGGCAGGCCCAGTCGGAGATGGCGAGGTGAGCTGGACTCCTTCCAGAAAGCCTAGTCCCTGAGAGCTGAAGACAGAGAGGTGTGGAAGAAGAGTGGGGAGGCCTTTGCCCAGCAGTGGGACGTTACAGGCTATTAAAAAAAAAACTAGTTGGCATCGACATTTCCTAACTGCTAATCGAGTCGTTAGTATTATAAGTATAGACTATTAACACCTCTGCTGACCCCTTTTGATCTTCATTACAGTCGTGGCACGAAAAAGTATGCCCGTAGCATTAATGTTCATTTGTCAGCTTATTATTATTGTCTCTACGCAAAGAACTCTCTCAAAAGGGTTAATTGCTATGGACTAAGAATTGAATTAAACCGTAACGCTAGAGACTTGTGGATATAACTTATTTTTAAAGATTTTTTTTAAGAAGTGCTAAAACCTAAAATTGGTACCTTAACCTCTATTAATTTCTTACAAAATCACAGATCAATCAATCAAATATTACAGACATTAAGAATAAATACTTTTTTATATGTTATTCTTAACTGGCCACTTGATTGAGTTTTCTTCTCTCGACTGTCATTAAAGACAGGAAAAAAGAGTGTCAATCAAAAACATTACTTTTATGTATTAGAATCATTAATAGATATACAATTCATATATGTTTAATATAGCGATAGACCACTCGCTAAACAGATATTGAAATAAAACTACTTTTTTATAGATGTATTGCGATATTTATTTTTATATTTTAATTACTGGCAACGTTTTTAATCGTCTACAGCATCATTGGTCATGGAGATGAGTGCTGCAAAAGATCTGTCTGTGACAATAGATGCTGTTTGTCTCTATCTAAGAATTTAAAATCGATTTAGAAGTATTTCATTTTAACATTTATCATTTTATGTTTTATATTCGTGTTTGTAAATGCACTCACAGTTAATCACCAAAATATATTTATTTTTAAATATCTTACAATAACGATAGTTAAAGAAATAAAGAATGTTCAAAGACTAGAGGTGTACACCCAGAGTTAATGGTGTGTTTTTTATCTCGTGTAATAAGGGAGAAGCCTATTACCATTACTCAATCACAAATACCAACGTGACTTGCTACTGAGAATTTCAAATAAAAACCTAATAACACAGACTAGAGCTGGGAATCGACCCCTATTCGATTTCTTAATATTTTCATCATCGTCTTAAGACAATAATATTTAGCTAATTATTTAATTCTCAAACCACATCCACACAAATCGAACGTCCAGCCAATGGATAACACAATGAGACGGCGACAGATCGCGTCTCGAGCCAAAGAAAAAGCGAAAAAAACGATGAAAAAAAGCGCTTGCTAGGAAATATCTTTCATCTTGTAATTATTTTTATCCCTTGAGTGAAAAAGATAAAAGAGACGTACATATAATCAGTTTGTCCAATTCACTCGGACCATTGTTGGGAGGCTATTGTAGTGCGTGTTTTAATTTTTTAATGAAAACTCCTTATTGTTTTTGGATTATCGTATCGTCTGTGCTTTTGGCACGTGAAGAGGGTGGATTTGAAGAATCTTTGTTTGAGATTTTTGATCTTACGTACAGATAGATATTGGATGTTGAATGTTGGTGGTGTTGTCTTGTTAGTAGAGTAAGATCCCAGGGCCTCATAATTTACGTGAAGTTAAGTAATTCCTTTGGGACCTTTAATGCGTCTGCAAAGCAATACGGCCGACGGAAAGTGTCTGGGAGTATTGGCGACTTATTTTAAGGATATTGCCTAAAATATACGTAAAAATCAACTTGGAGAATTTAAGTGAGGTAAGTAATATTTGTATGTACCTTGATTACCTGATACCTGAAAATTGGCCCACTAAGCAGGCTAGCTGGTAGGCATGCGTTCTTAGTACATATTAGCACTACTCAATCATCCACATTTGGTTCGTCAGAAAATACGTGACGTCTGGCGGCCCTGGGATCTTGGACTATAGGTCATGTCAACAACTTTACTTTTGTTGACTACTGGATGAGTGCAGCACTATTAAAGGCTGTCTATTCTGGTAAGGCACTATCAGCTCATCTGTGATGAGCATGTATATTTGTACCTACCTGAGTCTTGGAGTGTATGTATTTATTAAGATGTATATACACATATGTAGTGTATCAACCATCTTATGCCCGTAACAGTAGCCTCGTGGCTTAGCTTGGAACTAGATGGCGCTTTATCTGGATATATTTATTTATTTATTCCTTATTTATTTATTTGTAGTTAAGTAAAGTGACGCTGATACACATGTGGCGTGTGGTCTCGGTTAGAAATTCTAGTTTTTTATTGTATCTTGATTGGTCAAGTCAATCAAGCTACCTTATTAAAGAGACCATACATATTTATACGCAAAAAAAATATTATTAACTTAGTAGTCTATTTGTTAAAAAGAGTATCAATGAAGATTCTTACCAGGTCATCTCTATAAGATCTACATTTTGGAAGCGTGCACATACTTTTGACAATACAAAACTAATATTAGCCTCATTGAAATAAAACATTTGACTTTAACACTATTTTGTACTTTAGATGGAGCGAACGACATTTTCTAAAACACATCCTTTCTGCTTGCTCAAAGCAATGTAAGTCCAATTTAAAGACATAAATACTCGCGCACATCAAAGGCACATGTAATTAACACTTTTACAAAAAACCTCACGGGCGGTGACAAATAACGGCGCCTGTGTTAATCCTGAGACAGGTAGGTACGGAGCCCGCATTAAACTTGTTCCCTATCCCTTACTTTCTCTGGTCATTACAGGACACCACAGACTATAAAGTAGACATGACAGTTGTGGACTGTGTCATAGTGTAGTACCTACATGATTCTTTTAGTATGGGAGGTGCCGTTGCATTTTAAGGTGGTAATTTTACGCTGATAGTTTGCCATGTTTTTCAATAGATCTCTAATGACTAATAAGTAAAACAGGCGTCTATTGTATTGGAATGATGTGGAACTGTTGGTACGGTTGGAGCGGTTGACGGTTTTTTCAAAAATACATAGTTGATGAGTTGCTGAATTAAAAGAAAAGCAAGTATCATAAAAATATACCATCATCAACCCATTTTACAGTTCAACTGCTGGGCACGGGTCTCCTCTTAAATGAGAAGAATTAGGCTATAGTCCACCACGCTAGCCTACTTCGGGTTGGCAGACTTCACATGCCATCGAGAATTCTCTCAAGCATGCAGGTTTCCTCACGATGTTTTCCTTCACCGTTTGAACTTGTGATAAATACGCACATAACTTCCAAAAAGTCAGTGATGCGTGCCTTGGGTTTGGACTCGAGACCTTTGACAAAATAAGTCCAATGATCACACCACTAGGCTACCACAGCTTTTTTTCTAACATACAATTAACACATTCACATTCTCCTCGTAAAGTAACAAAGAACATACCAGTCTACGTTTTAATCTATAATCGAAGCAACCCCACCGGTCATCTTAATCAACCCTTCAAAGGACAATCGGTCCGTTTGACCCCCGGGGATCGACCCCAAAATCGCCGAACTAATTATTGTTATAAGCCATTATTAGTGTATTAAGTGAGCTCAATTATTTACGTTTTCATTACGAACTGAACGCTGTGGGCGCAAAAGTTTCTTGTTCTTACTCCCATTTTGTGGCATTGATGGGGTTTCATTTTATTCTTTTTTAGTAATGACGTATGGTGGAGAAAATAATGGTTGACTTTAAATAAATTGCCTTGTAAACGTCTAATTTTTCATTGATCAAGCTAACACTCACAAACTGTCACACATACACCGACACAAACACACACACACACACACGCACATACACACCAAAAACACAAACACACACACACACACTCACACACACACACGCACACACACGCACACACACACACACACACACACACACACACACACACACGCACACGCACACGCACACGCACACGCACACACACGCACACACACGCACGCATGAAAAGCAATAAGTTTATTTATAAGATTAAAAAGCAATCATTATGTTTTGACGGATATGTAAAATAGCTATAAGGCGAAGACACTGGCACCTGAAATAGGTACAGTTAACACTAGTTTAGGTGCCAGGGTTTCACATGTATTTGTACCTTTTACGTCAATAAAAAAATTATATATTATTATTGTTTAATTCATACCTTTATGTGTACTTGAGTATACTTTCATGCAACTAATCTTGTAATGTAATTCTGGCTTTAGACTAAATAATTGTTGATCTCACAGGCATAGTGATGGTAATTTTTAATACTCTTTAATACCCTCGAGAAAATCCATTAAACATGTAGTTTTTTTTACTGTTTCGGCGACTGGGTACCAGTAAGATGTGTAATAATGTATTATGTAACAGTAATATATAATTTGACGACCCAATTAGTCCAGCGGTAGTTAACACTGCCTTCTGTGCTATTGGGTCCTGTTATTAATATTTGTTTGATCAGCATAAACATTTATTTCCGGGTCATGGATGTATCTATGTATAATATGTATGTATTTACAAAAAAAGAGGTTATATGTAGTATATCAAACATCTAGTACCTATCCGTAACACAAGCCTCGTTGCTTAGCTCGGAACCAGATAGCGCTGGGTCATAATGTCCAGAAAATATTTATATTTATGTATTTATATTTAACAATTAAATTATTTGCTCAATGTCCAACCACAACTACTTGTATGTAAATATACATATATAGGAATGTGTTGTCATAAACCGGAGGGTGACCCTTTAGGCTTAATGCCCGCCTACCGATATCTTTACGATATCCGACCTCTGATGAACTGACCGACAGGACGACAGGACTGGGGGACGCATTGTATTTTATCTAGTTTAAGCAATACTCTCATATACATTTAACAATTATTCCTCATCAACCCATTACTGTCCCACTGCTGGGCACGGGTCACCTCTCATTTGAGAAAGCTAGCCTACTGCGGGTTGGCAGACTTCACAAGCCAACGAGAAGATCTCTCAAGCATGCAGGTTTCCTCATGATGTTTTCCTTCACCGTTTGAGCATGATGAGATAAATACGCACATAACTTCTGAAAAGTCAGTGGTGCGTGCCCGGGTTTGAACTCGAGACCTCTGACATGTCAGTCTACTGGTCACACCACCAGGCCACGTCAGCTTACTAATTATTATGAACCTTAAAACCATTCAAAACGTAGTTGGCGTTAATGTTTGAGGTTTTTTAACCGATTTACCTCCTAAAAAAAATAATGAATTGATAAAATCAATTCATTAATTTATTTAGTATTTTTTGCTTATTATAAACACATGTCAAGTCAATTTATAACCAGGGTTCTATCAAGTAACTTGTATGACACAGCTGGCCTCTAAACTCCAAGACATTTAACCCGGAGTCCATCCCTGCCTACCCAATGGGCTGTGCGCGACCGAATTTAATTGCGTTCGGCACTGACCGGACTCCGACGACGAGTGGAAACTGTTTAATGTGAAAACTAGCCAGTGTGGACCGCCCCTTAGCCTTACTATAGAATAGTGTAGACATGGCTTTAAGGTTGTTGTTGACACAAAAAATCTTGAGAATAGTGTTGATTTGATTAAACATAATAGTTTTTTTTACAAAATTTAATATTTCTTTTTAGAACTTTTTTTAATAACTGATATTGATTTCCGTAAATTGATTGTTTCGAGCTGTGGTAGCCTAGTGGCGTGACTAGTGGACTGACATGTCAAAGGTCTTGAGTTCGAACCCGAGGCATGCACCACTGAATTTTCGTATGTTATGTGCGTATTTATCACATACTCAAACGGTGAAGCATAGCTTTGTCTCGAAGGCATGTGAAGTCTGCCAACCCGCAGTAGGCTAGCGTGGTGGACTATAGCCTAATCCCTCTCAAATGAGAGGAGACCCGTGCCCAGCAGTGGGACGTTAATGGGTTGATGATGATGATAATGATGATTGTTTGAAGACACTTTTAAATGTCATATATTATAAGATTAAGGATCTTAAGAATCTTAATTGTATAGGTAAACCCAAACAATCAACTCTTTTCTCAGCCTGGGACGATCGAACCTTACTCGCATTATAGCTAGGAAAATCAATATAGTAGTAATTTTTTTTTCTATTCTTATTATTTCGCACATTTATATACAACGCATGTCCTCACAATACTAACGTATCGTTAGCCATTACGTACACGGAATTACAGTGGAAACAAATAAGTCTTGGGGAGGGTCGCGGGTTCGATCACCGGTTGTGTTTATGTTGACTTTTGATTGCTCTGGTTTAATGGCTGTACTAAATGTGTTGAGCCCCATTCGGCAAGGCGTGATGGATGGCCGATAAGAAACTGGACTTGGAGATAACATTTGGTGACCGTTTCTATAATATATAAATAGGAATATAATAAACCGCGCATCAAAAATACTGATTGAGCGACAAAATTACTGATTGCGCAGCAAAATACAGATATCGGTTAGGTTAGGTTAGAACTGTGACCACACAACGGAACCAAATCTGAATACCAAGAAAGTGTATATAAGTAACTAGCTGTTACCCGCGACTTCGTTCGCGTGAAATTTAACGAAAAATTTAATGTTCATATTCATGCATCATGCTCCCGCGTTTTTAAGTCATACGGTACTCTAATTCGTTTCTTGTTCTTAAATTAAAATAGCCTAAGTTACTCCTTATAACGATGGTGAAAGTCCCCACAAAATCGGTCCAGCTGTTGCAGCAATTAGAAGGAATGAAGAGAGACACATACCGTATACATGCTTTTATATAATTATGAAATTACAAACAGAAATTCCAATTTTAAGGAATATAAAATATTTGCATTGCATCAAGCTTTTATGTGAGTTCAACCTCCTTTGAATAAAATCGGATTGAGTTTTCAAGCATTTGTCAAAATAAAAAGTAATTTAAATCAAAAGGACTAAGGAGTATTGATATTACCTCCAACATAATTCTCTATCTCTTTTTAATCCCGTCAGGGATTGAATTTCGATAAAATACGAAATACGTCTTCCATCAATTCTGTTAAAAAATGTTTATGCAAAATTTGAAGTAGATTGGACCAAGGAATCACGTTGTCTCGTACAAACTTGGTCCCCCTATCCCCCTCCTTATGGGCAAAATTTCGGAAAATCCTTTCTTATTGGATGCCTACGTCATACAAAGAACTTCAAAAACAGCAAAGTTACATACTAACCTTACACCCCCGTTTTACCCCCTTAGGGGGTAAATTTTCAAAATTCCTTGCTTAGTGCTCCCCTACGTTATAAAAGGAATCCCTGTGCAAAATTTCAAGTTTCTAACCCTTATAGTTTAGGCCCTTGGACCAAGGAATCACGTTGTCTCGTACAAACCTAATTATTATACATAGCACCATCCATGACTCGGATACAAATGTTGATGCTCATCACACAAACATTTGTCCCTACCGGGATTCGGACCCGCAACCCGTAGCACAAAAGGAAGCGTTAACTACCGCTGGGCTATTCGAGTCGTCATTTAAAACGAATTCTTCCTACTATCCTGGAATGGAATCCTAGTATACAGAGATGCCACTTAATCATCATCATCATCAACCCATTTTCTGTCCCACTGCTGGGCACGGGTCTCCTCTCATTTGACAGGGATTAGGCTATAGTCCACCACGCTAGCCTACTGCAGGTTGGCAGGCTTCACACACCATAAAAAAATCTATTAAGCATACAGGTTTCCTAACTGTTGATGTTTTCCTTCACTGTTTGAGTATGTATCACATACGCAAATAACTTTAAAACACCAGCAGTACCTTGAAACTGAATTGAAACACCGACTGTGTAAAAACCATTCTCCTCATCATTGAAACTCAAAATCAAAAGGTTTTTATTTCAAATAAACGTTTACAAGCACTTTTAAAACGTTATAATTCTAATTGCACGGTTCCAAGAAGTTAATCTTATGGAGAAGAACCGGCAAGAAACTCCATAGACACTCTTTTGATAAGATTTTTGGTGATTCCCGAGCTGTTTGTGTTTAGAAAAACCTCAGCCGATAGCCTGATCGTGCGTGGAGTCAAATTCCTCTGGAACCTTACAAGTACACGGTGATATTAGTTCCAAGGTGTACAAATGAATGTGCTACCGATGACGAAAAGTACCTATGATGATAAAATGCAGCATTGGACACCACATCAAATCACTCCTCCGTACACGGTAAATCTTACTAATATTATAAACGTGAAAGTTTGTAAGTATGGATGTATGGATGGATGTTTGTTACTCTTTCACGCAAAAACCGCTTAACAGATTAGGGTGAAATTTAGCATACATATAGTTTATTACGTGGATTGGATTGGATGGATGGATTAACACATAGGCTACTTTTTATCTATATACTATGCGGGCAAAGCCGCGGGATGCAGCTAGTATTATTTAATTTCATCCTAGGCTTTTCTCAAGATTAAAATCAATCAGTGAAGAAATTCTAAATCGAACTTCATACCACGCACAAACAGGCTGTGGAATGAACCTGCTGAGGTTTTTACAGGGTTGGCAATGCGCTTGTGACACCTCTGGTGTTGCAAACATTCATAGGCTACAGTAACCGCTTGGTTGCCACCCGAGTGGTATGAAAAAATCGAGATTAAAGCAGAAACTTTGCCCTTTACATAGAGAGAGTTAAACAATTCAGTCACTATAATTATACATTCATTATCGGAACGTACCCAATTTAGGGCTGTTAATCAACAATTCAACACAAAGGGATCAAAATAAAAAAGGGGTTGTTTGTAAAATCAAGTCTCACAGATAAAAAAAGACAATCACGCTCCTTCGTCCCCTCTTTGTCCTTTTTATTTTTTCTTAATTTCAACTTGATCCCAATCAGGAGTAAATTATAATGGTGAGTTGGCTAGGAGGTTCCGTTGTATTGTCTCTGGGTTTGTGTATTTCTTTTTGTCTTTGGAAATCATCGGGAATTATGGAGAGCTGATATTTCGATGTCAAGATCAAATACATATTCGTTTTTTAACTGTACAAAAAACATACGATAAAATATAGTTATTTTTAATAAAATGTACAACAAAAAAATTTTTGTTTTATACGTTTGTGTATAAAAAAAAGTATAGAATACAAAGTAAAAATAAAATTTGGTAGTTTTATTTACAGATTTGTGTATTTACACAATACATATCTGTTTTGTAGACTTTGATATAGTTATTCTATGTGATATCGAACTAATGAAATATACGATAAAATTGAGTCACACAAAATATTTAATTTCAAGACTCTTAGTCACACGCAAACCATTCACAATCACACTTCAAGCATCTCAAACAAAATAAATAAATATAAAAAAAAATCTTCGCCGCAACTTCGTTTCCTCGTTCGAAGTTAAATTAACTTTTTTTTCGTCTTTTGTTTATCGGCAGCAATCTTAACCCCTTCCCTTCGCCATATCGGCGACAGAATTGTCAAAGATGAGTGCGATGAACGCCGGCCTAAAATTGAATTTGTTATCGAGATGCCAATTTAGGGTTAACGATTCGATTACGCAACGAGAAGTGTTATTTTTTCAAATCTCCCGCTTCTAATGTTTCGTGTTGAAAAGCAAGATGGCGCTCGTTTTGGCGGGAATTTCCGTTGCTCGGTTTAAATTACAGGTTATGTCTGATTAGTTTAGTTTCTTTTTAAATTAGAAGGGGTGTTATATTTTTTACTTGATTCACTTTCGTTTTAATTATATTTTAACAGGTTGAACAACAATTGAGGCCGCAAAATTGCTAAAATTCAAAAAGATTTTAGGTGTTTTAAAATATACATTTATAACCATTTTCAATTTAGGTGAATGGTCTCCAAAATATTGGTACTAAAGAGATGAATCTTGTAAAAAACTGCTTAGACCTAAACTCTTTTAAAATTAAAGTGTACAGTGAAAAAAAAATTAAAGTTCTCCCGCGCTTAAGCCGATTGCTCAAACACTTCAACTGTCCTTTCAAAATATCAAATCATGAACTTACGATTTTTTAAAAAAAAATCTCCCAAACGCAGAAAAAACAAAAGCTTATATAAAAATGTATTAAACTCAAACATAGCAGCTTAATTTCTATAACCCTCCAACACCGCTCATAGGCTTCATTAAACGAAAAATTGAAGCTACATCCTTCAAACACAGGCTATATTTTCTGTTCCATAAACTCTCAACAACACATACACACGTTCTCGTATTAATTAGCTGTGACATCCAAGTCACTAGAGGTGCACTCAACTAGAGGAGCGCTAACAGTACACCTGTTCGTTTTAATTGAAGGCTTCAGAATCAGTGAGGTTCTGTAATACAATAAGTCTGACAACAGTTGTTTTGTTCATACCATCATGTCTGTCGTCCGTGAAGTGTTAGGCAGAGGTGTACAAATGAACCCAATAACACTGCTCGACTTGGGAGCTGAACCCAAGACTTGCTAAGCAGTCGCACTTTTCGGCCAGGTAAGAAGACCAACGAGGTAAAAATTAAATACCGTTACTCAATAGAAAAGCATTAGTAAAAATTAAAATTCAATATAAAAAAAAAAACTAAATTATTATTATGTACCTATTATGTAGCCTAACGGTGTGACCAGTGGACTGAGATGTCAGAGGTGTCGAGTTCAAACCCAAGGCACGCATCACTGACTTTTCGGAAGTTATGTGCGTATTTATCACATGCTCAAACGGTGAATGAAAACATCGTGAGAAAACTTTAATGCTTTAGAGATTTTCTCCATGGCATGTAAAGTCTACCAATCCGCAGTAGGCGAGCGTGATGGACTATAGCCTAATCTCTCTCAAAATGAGAGGAGACCCGTACCCAACTTTAAGATAATAATGGGTTGATGATGAAGATGATTATGAATTTATTGACTAGACTGAGACAAAACTATTGCTATATGACATCACATGCTTGTACCGTCATACGTACTTCGATATCTCTCAGAACAATTAAGGTTTTGCGAGACAAGTATAGAAAGAATACGTAATCTTTTGTTTTCATTGAAGCCAAACCCTATTATGACTACTGGATTCTATCGTGGTTTAGAGATCAATTGTTGAAGTACTTTTATTTTTTGAAGCATTCATCTTGATCTCAATCTAATTCCCATCTCTATTCAAATGCAAAGTCAGAATAATGATACAATGTTAAAATTTGTCGCGACAAAAATTATACCGAAACATTTGCCCCGGAAAATACAGGCTTATTACTCAAAAATGCCGATCCCCGATCCAGTTTTTGGAAGACGTCAACTATTCGACCGCTGAGCGTCTTATCCGAGGCGTATTTGAATAATTTTTACATTTAAAATCATTCCCTACGACAACATCCAAAGGGTAACTCTGAATCGCGACCATTGCCACAAGATAAGGAGAAAACTCGATGGAGTGGTGTAAGGGATAAGAGTCGGCGATATAGAAGCAATCAAAATTAAACTAAGAGCTCTGAGCTTTTAGATTGACTTTTAGCTGTACTTTTTACTGATTGTTCGTAAAATTCAGGTGTGAATCTCAAATGTGAATAATTAATAATAAATATACTTTATATATAAAAAAAATTATACAAACAAATTTCTTAACACACTGAAAAAATTGCATTGTTTCTCGCAATATATTTCTATGGATAAAATTATTTGGTGTCGGTTAATGTGTTATCTAGCCAGGTAGATTAGTAATAGTAATCAGTAAAAGGTTACAGAGAAGTATCAAATCTTCAGTTAAATTTGAGAAATCAGTTAATCCGAAGAATAAGTTTGATTCTTTTACTTACCCTTATTCAGACAAAAATAGGTTAACATTATATACAGATTACCTAGTGTTCACTTTCTATCATTAATCCTAAAGCCTTTAATACTAAGTGTAATTTATTTACAACAAAAAAAAAGTATATATGTAGTATATCAACCAACTAGTATCCGTAACACAAGCCTCGTTGCTTAGCTCGGGACTAGATGGCGCTGTGTGTCATAATGTCCAGGAATATTTATTTATTTATTTATTTATTATTTACTTTGTGACTAAATATCTCATCCCTATACATTCCTAAAAACGTTTGTATCATGATTGTTACTTTAGCAAATTATACTTAGCAGCTTACATTAATTACTAAAAACGTGAAAAGGAAATACTTTTTTCTCTTTTCAACACTGAGCAAGCACTATTAGCATTGCTTGAAGCAAAATCGCTATCCTCTTATCGCTCGCACCGCACAACAAATAAATTCCAAGTGATTCTTTTAATACGGATTTTAAGCAGATTTTCTGTGGAATAAGTAAAAACGAATCCGTCACTCCAGCTAAAGGTTTAACTCCGCTCCGTGAATATTTATAAGTTTTTCTATTATTTTATATTAAGCGCCTTCGGGGATTCAAGCAGCTTTTATTTTAATCGCTCTATAGATTAATTTTAATTTTACTTATTTAAATAAGCCTCTTTAAGAATATTTCCATTTGTTGTAATGAAATGATTTTTTAATTTTGAATGTGATTTGGTTTAATTTATGATAACCATAATTATTTCTGTTTGAACACTCGGGTTGTTTTGAATTAAGCTTACAATATTACGATATCACTATCAATTAAAAATCAAATATATAGATTTTAATACATCTAAATAGTTATCAGTGGAGATGTTGAAATAAAACGACTTTTTTTTTAATCCGAATGTTGGGATCCAATATTACCGGGATTAAATCATAAAATGAATTTTATTTCAAAGTCTAATAACTCAGTTATAAAAAAAAAGTTTTAATTCAAAATGGTCATATTTATGATTGTTAGTGTTCAAATTTTAAGGCGGAAAAATAAATCATTATTTGTTTTTAATTCGAAGAACAATAAAAACATACCCTAAGTAAACTAATATCACTGACTTAAGGTTTAGATTATTTTTTTCGTATATACACAATCTAAAATACAGCTATCTACAAACAAAGCGGTATGAATCCACGGCCTAACAAATTTAGCTAGTTAACATAGCCCAACCACATTACAAAATCTAATGAACAGGCAAGATAATATTCCTACTACCGTTCTATTTAGTACTACGACTGCTGCCTCCGCGGGCCTCCCGCTGAAAACCTTTTAATAACAAATGAACTCAAAATTGGTACATGTCAAACGGTATTATTAGCTGGAAGTCTATTGAGATGATAATAGTAGAAGTGAAGAGTGTTTTTGTTGTGATTAGTTTAGCAATTAACAACAACAACAACAAAACAACAGTCTATTGTTGAAATAAAACTACTTTTTATTGCGTTCATCATCTACATCATCATATAAAGCGTTAGACGTCCACTGCTGGACATAGGTCTGCCTCAAGGATTGTCACGATGAGTACGACGACTGGTCATGCGCCACCCGTATCTAGTGGATTCCAGCGACCTTTACCAGGTCGTCAGTCCACCTTGCCGGAGGCCTAGTCTTACTGCAGTCTTCCAGTACATGGTCGTCACTCTACAAGTTTTAAGCCCCATCGGCCATTCGTTCTTCAAGCGATGTGCCCTGCCCACTGCCACTTGAGTTTGGCGATTCTTCGGGCTATGTTAATCGCATTAAATTTGTATTATTTTATGCCGACGTTTCGGATCATTTACAGCATCCATGGTCACAGGCAGACTGACAGGTGACTGCATTTAGAGATTTTTTCATGCTTATGAAATAATAATAATAATAATAGAAAGATATTAACACCATTTTGTATAATATTGATAGTCTATGTTAAGTAAACTATTGTTTACTTCTATAAATAGATCTTTTAAAGACACTTTTACAAGTCATGTAAGATTATATTAGTATCTAGATGGCATCGGCATTTTCTAACTGACGATCTCTGAGAATGTCGTAGCAAACTCAGAGAATCATAGTCTCTTTTAAAGTCGAAACATTTTGGTTATATTAAGTGAGCCTATCGATGTAGCTCATAAGAAAAAGAAAGTACCAAAAAGTTACCAACCACGTTTCAATCAATAACTTGAGCACATACGAGATGATGACAAAATAAAGTTTAATAATAAAAGATACTAGTAGTATTATCAACTCTATGTCATGTTCAGTACCATCCAAGCGCTAAATAATTAGAGTGCGCGTAATGATCACGTATTATAGTGACGCGACTAGTTTCGTTCGCTGTTCGCTGCAACATTCATGTATCGACGTGTGTAGGCGGCCTTATGGGGTTATGTTCATTAAATATACTAATATTATGGGGCATTTTACCGTAATATGTTTTTAGCGTTTTTGTAAGTTTATTTTGAATATTTTTACTTCTGATCTTGTCTCATCATCATGAATACATTATTGTCCCACTGCTGGGTACAAGTCTACTCTAATTTTGAGAGGGATTAGACTATAGCTCAACACGCTAGCCTGTTGCAGGTTGGCAGTTTTCACATACAAAGCCAGATATTATGTAGGCATACTTGAGAGAGAATCTCTCTAGTATACAGGTTTACACACGATGTTTTTCTTCGCCGGTTGAGCATGTGATAAGTACGCACATAACTTCCAAAACGTCAGTGGTGGCGTGCCTTGGGTTTGAACTCAAGATCATTGACATATCAGTAGACTGGTGTTGTGGATAACAAGATCCTTTTTTCCTTGTCTATTTTTTCTTAAGTGATAGATTGATAGATAGATTGTTTATTTCTGTAAATAGAACTTTTAAAGACACTTTTACAAGTCAGGTGTAACATAATTTTATGAACTAGTTGGCATCGGTATTTCCTAACTGACGACCTCTGAGAAGAAATGCCGAAACAAACTCAGAGAATCATGTTCTCTTTTAAAGTCCAAACATTTACGTTTATAGTATGTGAGCCTGACGATGTGGGTCAAAGCCTGAGATGGCCTTTTGAAGAAAGCACCAGTGCAGCTTCGAGTTCACCTGCCCATACTGACAGCACGCATACGTCAGGCATCGTGTAGCTCAACCATTATTGAGGGTACTGGTAGAGACTGAATCTTATACAAAACGTAATCTTATCTTTAATACTAATATTTATCTAGGTTTTGGAACTAGGTTATCTAATATATAAAATTCTCGTGTCACAGTTTTCGTTGCCATACTCCTCCGAAACGGCTTGACCGATTTTGATGAAATTTTTTGTGCTTATCCGGTATCTATGAGAATCGGCCAACATTTATTTTTCATCCCCCTAAAAGTTAGGGCTAGTCCAACAACCCCTATAATGTGGCAAAACAACGTTTGCTGGGTCAGCTAGTTTTATATAAAATATATTATATGATAATGCACGTTGAAACTCAAATGAGTTTATATTTTCATCTTATAAATAATATTGTATGGTACATAATATACTTTAACTTAATAAACAAAAAAACAAACATGATTATTCAACTCTATATTTACAGATTTTAGTAAAGAAGTAATGATTTCATTTGAAAACGAAGCCTAGTAATCAAGACTAGTAATCTCTCTTGCACTAAGGGTTATATTCGCTTAAACAGTATAAAAAAATTCGCACACAATACTATAGAATGACTTTCCTTAGTCGCCAAGCAACAATGAATCCAGTCACCAGCAAAGTAATAATTGCAATTATAATTACACACGCCGACGTGACGGCACGGCATAATGCGTTACACAGTTTTGAAAATTTGATAACTTTACAAATTCGTAGGTCGGTACTACACGTTGGGGAAATCTCGGGGACTCATTATTGTTTCTAGTGAAGCCCTGGGAGGATGCGTTGACGGAACACTAATGCCACCTTTTGGGTAACGAAGTTAGAATGAATTGATGCGGTATTTAGTATGATAAATAAAATGTACTTCAGTCAAATAAAAAATATCAAATCTTATGTAAATCTTATCGTAAGTCTCAATTAGCAAATAAAAATACATACCATCACGTTTCTCCCCGGAAAGTCGCGAGGTGTAGTGTAGTATTTTAGGTCTAATTAATAGGGGGCGAGCCTATTGCCATTAACCGGTCATGAATCTAATCTTCGAACTGCTACTGAGAATTGTATAGAAAAGCCCAACAACACTTTGCTCGACCTGGAAATTAAACCCAAGACCTCTTGATTAGTAGTCGGGCTAGCGACCAGTAGACTACCGAGGTAGTTGCATCATCATCAACCCATTAACGTCCCACTGCTGGGCACGGGTCTCCTCTCATTTTAGAGGGATCAGGCTATAGTCCACCACGCTAGCCTACTGCAGGTTGGCAGACATTACATGCCATCGAGACAAATCTCTCTAATATACAAGTTTCTTCACGATGTTTTCTTTCACCGTTTGAGCATGTGATAAATACGCACATAACTTCCGAAAAGTCAGTGGTGCGTGCCTTGGGTTTGAACTCGAGTCCTCTGACATCTCAGTCCACTGGTCACACCGCTAGGCTACCTCGGCTTTACGAGGCAGTTTCAATAATAATAATAAATGTATATTAATAATATTTTAAGTAATGTAAGAAAACATCTCGAGGAAACCTGCATGTTTGAGAGATTTTCCTGATCAAACACCATCTCAAGTCTAAATAGTTAAATTAATAATAATTACAATAAAAAAACTGAGAGTATATTAATACTGAAAACGTAAACTATATAAAACAAATAATAATCAATAATTGTGTTCATTAAATAATATTTAGAATTCAATTACCGTAGACAACAAATGCGCAATCACAAAAAAAAATTTTCGTTATGCTACGCGCCAAATCTCCGTAGCATTCGTAGCTCGTAGCAAGAACGTAGCGAGTGGTCGAGTTACGAACTGGATAGCCCTTAAGTGTCAAGTTCCAGATGGATTTTTGCTGTAACCGACTGCGCCTAATTGTGTTATGTTATTGAGAGAATATGTGTCAGCCTTTCAGTAGAGGCTTTAGGGGTATTTAAATTCATTAGGCGGACTTCTTATAGCACTTAATGAGGTATTATTGCCCCCCAGGACGGATGACTTTTAAAAGGCCTAGAAAGAGAAGTTGATAATAAGTTGGTTTTGTGTTAATGTTGGTAATGTTTGTTTGTGATGATATTAAGAGAAAATATTGTTATTAATTGCAATATATTCATGTTGCGTGGTTGGCGCGTTTGCAAAACATTGAAATTTCTTCACTTACGTTAAAATATTATTTACATAATTTTATTTTGAACAATTTATTTTTTCTTTCTCCTATTCGGGGTAATTTCAAAATTGACAATAGTTGATACTTTTTTATTGAACTTTATTCTTCTTTTATCAAAAGTAACAAACTTAACCAATCAATTTTAACCCTTATTTCACCCTCGTACGTACTATTTTCATAAAATTTTAGAATAAGTATACATTATTTCTTATTAGAAGCATCTTCTTTTTCTTTCTATAATACCGTTCTTCCCTTATTATGCCTTTAGGGGTGGATTTTTTTCTATAGTTTATAATTTTAAGTATTTGGCTTTAGTGGTTTAGGCTCTGCGTTGATAAATCAATCGAGACAAGTAATTATACAGGTAAAAATTCTTCAATAAATATACCCAAACATTTACTCATAAAGAATTTCCTCTATCATCATTATCATCATCATGTCAGCTGGAGGACGTCCACTGCTGGATATAAGCCTCCCCCAAAGATTTTCACAACGACCGGTCTTGGGCCACCCGCATCCGGCTGGTTCCAGCGACCTTTACCAAATCGTTGGTCCACCTTGCCGGAAGCCTACCCACGCTGCGTCTTCCAGTACGCGGTCGCCACTCGAGAACCTTCAAGCCCCAACGGCCCTCCGTTCTTCTAGCAACATACCTTCATTTCCTCTATAACTAACCATAAATAAATTATACAATACAGTCTTTAAAATACTGTAATAAAACATCTGATTCAAGCACCCCTGTATATTATTCAAGCAATAACGACACTTATCAACAAAGCCAATTGCATTCTAACTATAAAAGACACTCAAACTTCAAACACACAAAATAAATTCACATTAAAAAAAAACAAACAAAACTCCTGGCAAGAATTGCCATAAAAATTGTGAATTATTATCTAAGATAAATAATATTGTATTTTATTGCTCTGGTAACACCTTGTGTCTTTTAAAGAGGCGAAGTTTTAAACATTAATAGGTCTTTCCTGACTTTGGCGGGATTAATAAAATGCGACTGCCACACTTCTTAATTAATAGCACTTTCTAAAGAAAACAATATCATTTTATTAGCATAACCTGTTAAGAGGATTGTTCATTGCATTGTCTCTTTGCCTCTGTGTTGACAAGCACGCTAGCTTAAAGACAGGTCCTGATTTGAGTGCCTGACCAAGCAAAGTGATTTTTTTATGAAATTTTCTGTAGCAGCTCAGAGTTTGGTTAGTAGCAATAAGCTTGTCCCATATTACATAGGATCTGAAAACGTACCAGAAAAAATTGAGTATGTAACAGTACGAGACAACACGTAGCGCAGTAGTAATTAAGTCTGCTTTCTATTGTAGGTTTCAATCTTGGCAGGAGCAATTTTTTTTTGTGTTGAACATACATTATATTGTACCTTAGTCTAATGTACGTAGGTATTATATATAAATAGGTTGCTAAAAATTATGTGACTGACGCATACAATAAAAATGTCATAACCTCAAAATTTTCAAATTGCAGTAACCCACACCCCAATCTAAACAGTCCCTAAGAGCAGCCTTAAATAAACTCAGCGATGACAAGTTAAACAAAGTAGCAGAGTTGAGCAGTTAACATTACTTTGATAAACTTTTTTGTCGGCTGTTGGTGTCTTTGAGTTGATACATAACCCTATTACCAGCACTTGTGCTTCGAAACCTCCAACTGATGTCATTACCTGAGTCTGGTGGGGCTTTATTATCTTTCTAGAAGAGAAAAAGTTTTTTTTTTTTTCGTTTTTTTCTTCTATTTTGGGATTGGCTTTCATCTCACTCAGATACGGTTTAATATCAATAGCTATACTAATATTATTAGTAATATATTATATTAGTATCTAGTAATACGTAAATACTACACATAAAAAAGTATTACACTTATCGCTTAACATGGCATGATAAAGGATAAGATACAGTTCCAAAGATTTTTTATTTAGATTTTCTTGGAATCAACCTAGGATGTAATGGACGCGAAAGAAAACTTTTTACTTGTGCCTAGAATTAAAAAAAACTGTCACCGTTACACTTCACGAAACTTACCATCGGAGAACTTGAAATTCTCAAAATTAAACAAAAACAAAACGGACATAACTCAGAAAATATTTAAATTAACAAAATCAAAGTTGAGACGTTGATAACTATAATTTTGCATTAACATAAAACAACACTTAGGATTCCACGCGGAGCCGTCTTAAAGTTTATTAGGAGATATCCCTGCGATAACTTCGAGAAATATAAATAAAATGACAATAGAATAATTACCTAACACAAACATTAAGAGGGTTGGGGTTTGAATAACCCTTTTGTTGTGATTTGTTTTTCATCTGGCAACACTGTTTCTTGTGTTTGAAATTTATTTACTTTTAATGTAATAAAAATGCGGTAATATTCTACTGATATGACTACGAATGCAAAATTCAAAGTGCTCGAGTTTATTACTCGGTAAAGAAAAACATTGGGTAGAAACATTCTTATCTAAGAGATAATTTTTCGATATCGACGTGTATTTTATGATATCCTGGTACCTGTAACTCACCAACTGAATATAATTAAAGATGAACAGGGTCTTTGGGACCATGGACGCTCTGGTTGGGGTCCTGACCGCTCATTGAGTGACCAAAGAAGAAAGAGTAGCACAGTGTTCCTGTGCTGCTGCTTAGCAAGGTAGGGATCTCTTTCCTCTCTCCCCTGGGATGTTCCTTACAGGCGTTCTTTAAGGGGTTCCAAAGTTGGTATCTTAAGAGAACCCGGTAAGTGTGAGATTCTTCTTACTTCCCAGTAAGAAACCACCCTAGTTGTTATCATCAGCAAATGAGGTCTCCTGTGCTGATTGATGGTGATGGGGGTAGTTCCCCGACTCTTTCCTAGAAGCTAGGTTACTTTTACGTTAATTAGGCTTGCGTAGAATAACGCCTCAGTCTCAGTTTGAGAAAAGATCTGTTCCTATTATTTATCATCATCATCAACCCAATTATTGCCCCACTGCCGGGCACAGTTCTCCTCTCATTTGAGAGGGATTCGACTATATTCCACCACGCTAACTTGCTGCGGGTTGACAGACTTCATATTATACCATCAATAAAATCTCTCAAGCATATTTTCCTTGACTGTTTGATCATATGATAAACACGCACACGACTTCAGAATAGTCAATAGTGCGTGCCTTGGGTTCGAACTGGAGATCTTTGGCGTTTACAGTCCACTGGTCACACCGATAGGCTACCACAACTTATAGGTACCCAGTGTTTATGAATATACATTATTATCAATATTTCCCCGTTATCAGTACGTACGTTCTTGAATAAAACAAGGGCATTACCTCGGCAGCCTCCACGGGGTATCCGTGGATATTAAAATATTGATTACCAGGCGATACCTTCGGTACCATTATTTGCATAACAAGACTTTATTGCCACCTTGTAGAAACCCCAACCACTGTGCATGTTAGTGTATTATTCGAAAATAAACTCTGTTATGCAGAAGATGGGGTTGTTTGTTGCATACCATCATGGTGGGAAGTAATTTCAATGATAAGACAAGGGGTTCTGTATTGAAAATATCTTACAGTTTAAAAAGCCTTATGTTGTATTATAATCATCAACCGATTTACAATCCCACTATTGGGCACGGCTCTCCTCTCATTTAAGAAAGATTAGACTATAGTCCACCACGCTAGCCTAGAGCGGGTTGGCAGATTTCACAACCTTCATGCCATCGATAGAAATTATAATTGTTTTTTACAATATAGATCGATCGAAGATACACGTCGACCTGATTAGCCCAGCGGTAGTTAACGCTGCCTTCTGTGTTACGGGTCCCGGGTTCGAATCCCGGTAGGGTCAAATTTTTGTGTGATGAACATTGACATTTGTATCCGAGTCATGAATGTTTTTATTTATAATATGTATATATTTACAAAAAGTATTTGTATATGTAGTATATCAACCGACTAGTATCCGTAACACAAGCCTCGTTGCTTAGCTCGGAACTTGATGGCGCTGTGTCATGCACTTACTTGAATGCTGTATCCTCGGATACAGCATGAAAGTGTGTTATTCACAGTGGTCATAAGACATCACACATCTGGTCATTCCACGTCTTTCACAGCTGGACAAATGTTGACCGACTCCGAGTGAATACCAATGGAGGAGCGTTTAAGTGGACGAGTGTACTTGATTGTAGCTCAAAGTAAACGGTATTTTGAAATTATATGAGGATATAGGATATCAAAATATGACTATTTCAGCTTTAATCCATATCTATACTTAATATTATTAAAGTGAATTTGTGTTTGCCTGTCTGTTACCTTCACGTTTAAACCGTTGAACCGATTTAGATGACATTTTGATATCAGGAGCTAGCAGGAGATGATTTGTATTCCACGAAAAGATATAGGATAGTTTATGTACCGAAAATCAGATTAAATCCTTATGTGGAGGTGATGATTTCTTAAAAAACGGTAGCAATAAATAAGCAAATTAAATAAAATTACTAATGCTGACGATGTCGCGCGCACAAGCTAGTATTCTATAACTCTATTGAAAACGAAATAACCATATTTACCATATAGCTAAGACTAACGTTTTGTGGGATTGTACTAGGGCATTTTTTTTTGTGCAAATTTCTTTAGTTTTCAATGTTCGATAATAATAATAATGATGTTCTATATAATAACTATCCAGGCCAGTGACTGTACCAAGTAACTCGCCCCCCAACTATCCCGTGTAAACGGACCACCCTCATCCCGCGCTTGTAATGATGTCCTATTGACTTGCCGGTCCGAGCATGGCATTGAAAGAAACATCTTCCGGTCAGTGTAAACACCGCCTAATAGGCCGCATTCACTGCTTTCAACGGCACGATTGCGACTTTTGGTATCACAGTATAAAAAAGGCCTTAGGAATGAGTGGACACCGTTTTGCAACGAAGGATTAACTTGATTCTTAGTATTAAATGGAAGATGGAATTTGAACCGTATGACGTATTTATATTATGTGTTATTTTACCTTGGAGTCTTTGAAAGATCTCTTAGCTATGTAATAATCGTTGAAATTCAATTACTTTTTGCGGATCGTATCGCGGTTTATTGATATTATTTAATACCGACGTTCCGGATTTTTTACGGCATCCATAACTAATAATCATGCTAATGGATCGAAGGTTAAGCTGCAACTATTAAGGTCAAGGAAACCTATAGCTTAAAAATAGCTGACTGACTTATTGCCACGCGTATGATTACTGATTACCATAATTTTGAGGCAGATAGAAGAAACAGCATTCATAGGGAGGATGCAACATAATGTAATAAGAAAAGCTCTTGAAATAAAATATATAACCAAAAGCAAAATAATAGTTTTTCTGGAATCGAATGCATTGCCTCGCTCTGAAGCTACGCTAGCAACCAGTAGAGTAATGAGGCAGTTTAACAGTTCAAACATAATCTAAGACACAATAATACCGAAGTCAGTTTAGAGGCGATACTCAGAAACCGCATGCAAACGGTTAGACTTGCCCAAGCAACGTCCAACTTGTTCAATATGAGAGCTATGTAAGTTAGAGTCAATACAACAACCAACGGAATGATGAGCTCCGAAGTCACAGAGTAGACAGTTAATGGAAGAAGAATGAAGCACGAACAAACGAAGTAAATGCACAACAGTAATATGAACGTAGAAAACTTTTAAATACATCAAATTAATATCTGTGAAATAATATGTTGTTTTTAGTACATTTTTATTTTAAATGTCATGTAAGCTTTTTGAGTATAGGAGAATATTGAAAATTTGTCATCTAGAAGAGTCGATTTTAAGATACACGATATGGTAGTCCAAATTTGTTTTATTTCATTTTCTTTCTTCTTTCATCGATACATTTCAGATGCAAACTACATCCATCTTCATATTCATGAGTTAATTATAGAAAAAAAAAACTTTTTGGAACCAAGCAACTACATAGTCTCGATAATTCAAACGTTTAAACCTTTATGTAATTGAAATAAAATGTTACATTTACTTCGATTTTGACGATGGCAAATTCCATCCAACGTCCAGCTTATATAAAGTAAATCTCATTACGAATTTATGTAGCTTCAATTGTTTCTGTAATACTTATTTGCTCCATTTACGCGCCCATCTGTGTCCATATTACTTCGCGATGATATAGCCGGAGAAACTTTCGATACCCAGCCATTGTGGAACACAAATATTGAAACTAAGCCTACGAGTCGGACAGAGATTGTTGCGCAACTGTTGTGCCACTTTATTGAAAATTCAGTGTAAATATTTATTTTGTAATACACATAAACTAAGCTAGATTCGTTTTCTCAGGATAAAATTAGTATAGTAATATTGTTTGATGATAACTTAATAATTTAACGTCTTTGAAACGTCGGGTTAAAATAATATCAATATACCGCGATAAAAGGCGTAATTTTTTTATTTTATTTTAATTGTTTTAAGTTTTTTTAATAAAGAAGTTATGTTATTTGGATTTTCATGTTATATAGTATAGCTGGATCGTTCAGAAGGCAGATAGCATAGCACTAGAGAATCATTTTTGTAGATATACGCACGTGACAACGAGAGATGAAACTAAAGAAGTGATGAATATAAATTGATGGGGATGGAAGAGGAGAGGGGAGTCTGAAGAAAAAGTGAATTAGGTGTGTGAATAGAGTGTGACAGATGAGGTTGACGGCTAATAGTCATGTATGGAAGAAAATAACATGTTGTATCCCATACAAATACTAATTTTATAAAGCTGAAGGGTTTGTTTGTATGTTTGTTTGTTTGAACGCGCTAATCTCAGGAACTACTGCTTGGAATTGAGAAAATATTTTTGTGTTGCATAGTCCATTTATCGAGGAAGGTATAACTATGAACTACATATATAACATCACGCTACAACCAATAGGAGCGGAGCATAAATGAAATATGTTGCAAAAATACTAGGCAAATTCATTATTTATACCACTCTCTCTTGCGCGGCTCAGCTAGTGGTCAATAAATAAATAAGTAAATAATAATAATAAATATTTCCGGACATTATTACACAGCGCCATCTAGTTCCGTGGTAAGCAAAGAGGCTTGTGTTACGGATACTAGATGGTTGACATACTACATATATACTTTTTTTTTGTAAATAAATACCTACATATTATACATAGATACATCCATGACTCGGATACAAATGTTGATGCTCATCACACAAACATTTGTCCTTACCGGGACAGTGGAGTAGATTTAAAAACATTTCTATCTTTCAGGATATATTTGTTAAAAGCTGTCCACTTACTATATTATATCCCATAGACTCCATTATTATGTATGATTCGATCTAGGGCAAATATTTTAATAATAAATGAAATAAAGAAATATTCCTGGACATTATGAGTTATGACACAGCGCCATCTAGTTCCGATTCGTTGTCGTCAAACAATTTTAATCCGTTGAAATAAAACTACTTATACGGATTTTATCGCGGTATATTGATATTATTCTAACCCGACGTTTCGGATCCTTTACAATTCATCCTTTATTTCAATGTCTAATATTCTCGTAAGTGTAAGAAGTCAATTTTAAGCCATTTCTCTGTTTCAGTATTCTCTTAAAATTACGCCAGCATATATTGATGGCTTAATAGTCAGAGAGATAGTGATCCAAAGAATAAAACCACATTTGAACTGCAAGTTTCAAGCTCATACATCTCCTCACAATTTTCGTTTCCAGTGGAACCCTTACACGTGTCCAAACAGAACAAATCATACATAATCCCTAATTAGCCACCGCCACAAACTTCACAGCACACCCCTGGATTGATTAGAGATCAAACAATAACCCTTGCGGCAGCCCTGTGAACAACTATGTCCAAGTTGTACATTTTGAGATTTTAGTGATGTGACCATGATTTTATAAAAGAGCTGATACAATTGATGGCATTAAAAATACCAGCCAACACATCTCGTTTTCGTACGAGTAGTGCATACTCACACAAACAGGTAAAAATTATAATACGCTCACACTGGTTTTTTGTCTATTAAGATGATCCTATATGTAGATATAGTACTCCTATAAACACTCCATTTTTTTACGATAATCTGCCACACAAACAAATCCGTGTGGTCAAATGTCTATTTAATATTATACCGCTCAGAGTTGCAGATGAGGTGATTGCTATTAAAAAATATAAAGTAAAGAATTGTTACTATCTTCCACTTGTCCAAATATTCTTATATCTGTGCAAAGACGAAACGTATTGCTAGTTGTCAATATATTTCACAACTAATGCTTCACAGGACAGTCTTCTCTTATCCATGAAGCATACGTTTTTTCATTATGTTAATGTTATGACATTATGTTAATGTTATGTTTTGACATAATTATTTTATATTTGACATTATGTTGATTTTTATGCATTGGGATTATTTATAATATACATATCTATGTGAATGTGAGCACTTTGTAGGTAGATAAACATACGCTTTCAAACTAATGTCTGGCGGCTTTGGGTTTTTGAAATGGCCTACGCAAATGTCCCGCTGATCTTGCATAGACGTGCGTCGGGTCGTTAAGCTCCCACAATAATGGTTTGAGCTAAACGATGGCTGACGTATGCGTGCTGTCAGTATGGACAGGTCAACTCAAAGCTGCACTGGTGCTTTCTTCAAAAGGCCATCCCAGACTTTAACTTACATCGTCAGGCTCACATATTGTAACCAAAATGTTTGGACTTTAAAAGAGACCATGATTCTCTGAGTTTGTTTCGGCATTTCTTCTCAGAGGTCGTCAGTTAGGAAATGCCGATGTCAACTAGATACTAAAAAAAAAAATGTACATGACTTGTAAAAGTGTCTTTAAAAAGATCTATTTACAGAAATAAACAATCATTCATTCAATCATTCAATCATACGGCCCCTACTTCAAGACAGGTCCAAAGGTAGAATATTTGCGGAGCAAGTTCTGACCGTTGTTGACACAAACGATTTGCTCCGCACCATTTCTGTAACAGGTTAGCGGGAGTTATTAACACAATCTAATTGTGTGTGCTCAGGCGTTGCGGTTGCGGTTGGTACATGCTGTAATACGGTTATAGAGTTCTGAATGTGGTGTACGACTGCTCATCTACTGGAATCCTTGGAAGTTCCTTTTGAACAATTAAATGGCCCTCAAATTGGCTGGTGCCCATACACAGCCAGAAAGCAGGGTACACGCAAAAGATACATATAATCTCTTGTAATTGCAATGAAGACTTCGCTAATACCTGATATTAACTATTAAATCAGTAAGGAAGTCCAAATACAGTCTGCTGTATTTGGACTGCTATGACAGAAAATACATCGATTCAAGCAACTGTTATTCTAAAACAGTGCAGAAAAGTATTAATATTTAAATTCTATTAAATGCTTTTAAAAGGTTTATACGTACATTTTTGCACTAAAATTTTTTTCTCATTCAATTTCTGTCATCTTTTCTATGAGTGATCACATAGTCAATGACTACGTCTAATGTAATATTGGGCCAACTGCAAAACTAAATAATAAAATAGATTTAGTGAAATGAAAGAAGAATAATATATATAAAGAATATTGCTGATTCATAGCGAAACAAAATGACAAAATACCTATATAATAATAAAATATATCCGGCCATCTAGTTCCGAGCTAAGCAACGAGGCTTGTGTTACGGATACTAGAAGGTAAAAAATATATAAGTTCTGTCACAAATGAAGGCTCTACAATCAAGCACAGAACACAATTCTTCTGTAAACTCTCCTTAAAGCGCTCCTCAATTCTCTTTCAAATACCAAAAATAAACCAATGATATCAAACACCGTGTGCTAATCAAATAAAAAGCTTTTATATAAATATGGCGGTACAGAATCGCGGTCTATCAAAATCATTAAACTTAACGCGAGGACAGTCGCGCTCGTATTTCGATGGATACGCCCAAATTTCCATCAAATATATGATGCGGGTTAAGTTATGAGAAATAAGCGAATTTACTTTTAACTTATCGCCACTTTGGTACGCCTTTAATGTAGTATAATATGTTGGTGACCGCAGTTGAAAACTAAATGGTTACCATTTCAATAATTCACACTCAAGTTGTCTTTACAACGTGTATTCAACGCTTATTTCTTTCATAATTTCTATGTGATCTTTAAGGTTTTAAAGACATTGTGCACCGCTCTTTGGTTTAAATCTGGATGTAAAGAATGGGAAATTCATAGCAGTTTATTCTTTTACATATTATATAGCTTATTCAGCTAGCAGTCTTTTATTTACTCATACATATATTATATTATTATTCGTTTCTTGTTATTCTTTAAATCACAATGTATCGGTTCTGTTAAAGAATGTTAAAAGTAGTTCAAAAACCCATTTCCGCGCTTTAAAAATAGATTACATGTTTCAGAAGACTTACATAAATCATGATAACATGTGCCAAGAAGTAAATTAATCTACCCGCTCTCGCTCCCTCTTATGACATAGCCCCGACATCGCATGCGAGCCGCGCCCACATTTTCGTATAGACTAACACGATATGCAAATATGGGACATAAAGGTAATATTTCGTGATAACGTTGTACTGTAATTAATAAAATATGTCCTGTCCACTAGTGGCCGAGGATTGGGGCCGTTCGTATTAGATTTGATTGTTCCACCGTATGATTTATTATTGTGGTTTTGACCTTAATTATGTATTATATATTTTTTTGTTATGTATGTATGTGATACATTTTATTAATTGTTTTTTTTATGATTAGGTGAGATATTGTTATAATATATTATGTTAATTAATACACATACCATCACGCTTCCATTTCCTAAAGGTTGGGTAGAGTGGTTCTGATATCAGTTCTTCAGTTCAGTGGTACTTTTAGATCCCATTTAATGTACTAATTACTTACGCGAATATTAGACATAGAAATAAAACAACATCGTATGTATTTTATCGCGGTATATTGATATTTTTTGAATCACAATGTTTTGGATCACCTGCGAGCAGAATAGAGGATAAAAGGTGTTGCGTGGATGCTGTAAAAAATCACAAACCTTATTACCAATATTAAATAATATCAATACATTACGATAAAATATAATACAAGTACCTACTTTTATTTCAACATTCAGTCGGTCAGTTCTGTTGTCGTGTAAGTGACCCATGCCTATTGAATTTTATGTCGATGACCTTTTAAGCAGCTCCAGTCTTCCGGTGCCCATGGATCCTGCGATAAAATCTATAAAAAACTAGTTTAATTTCAAAAATACGCTTTGTACATACATTTGTATGCACGAAGAATGGAAACAATGTCAGTTTTCTTATCTCAACCCACCCAGTGGGGGTTCCACGAACTGGTTCAATAAAACGTATAATATACAACGTCAAACTATAATCAAAAAAGGATTTATAATTAAAAAATATCACCCCAAACGCCATTCAATTAGGAACATTGAAATACCTCAGCTACACGCAGAAACAAAATATATATTAGTGGCATTGAGGTATAATCCGTATAATACACTTGAGGCAATACTGTAAAGTATTGTTTCGATTTTCAGAAATAAGCGTCATTAAAAAAATGGTTGTCGTTAATTTGGTTTTAAAAAGTACAATAAAGATGTTATTAATGATAATTACGTAATTGATTCATGTCATTTAGTTAAAATGTTATTAGTAAAGTATGAATAAGTAATTGTTCACTATTTGCTGCACATTAAGTATAGCTAAAAATCCTTGATCATTTTATAAATTATTTTTAAACGAAAATAGAAGCTATTACTTTTTTTTACAAACATATTATGATTAATTACTGTATCTGTGAAAATAAAAAATTGAGACAGTTTGCTAGAGAGGCAGACGTAAAAAATTGTGGGATGACTAAGACACATTTCTAGGGAAGCGTAGTAGACACTGAATGAATGATTGAATGAATGAATGAATGATTGTTTATTTCTGTAAATTGATCTTTTTAAAGACACTTTTACAAGTCATGTACATTTTTTTTTTTAATATCTAGTTGACATCGGCATTTCCTAACTGACGACCTCTGAGAAGAAATGCCGAAACAAACTCAGAGAATCATGGTCTCTTTATTGAGGGAGCTTAACGACCCGACGCACGTCTATGCAAGATCAGCGGGACATTTGCGTAGGCCATTTCAAAAACCCAAAGCCGCCAGACATTAGTTTGTAAGCGTATGTTTAACTACCTACAAAGTGCTCACATTTACATAGACATGTATGTTACAATAAATAATCTCATTGCATAAACATCAACATAATGTCAAATATAAAATAATTATGTCAAAAACATAACATTAACATAATGTCATAAATATAAAATAAATAAAATTAAATAATAATAATAATTAAAAATCTATAGGTACACCTATACAACTCATGTCAGGAAATAAAATAATGACAAAAAAAATAAAAATAAAATTAACATCAATGTCACGAAAAAAAAAACAATGTCAAAATTATAATAAATGACAATAAAAGTCGTTCGATAGCCCGATAGTAAATTAGTAGAAATGGAAATGGTCGAAGGTAAAACTCATATGAAAATCTTTCACAGAAATATTTGACATTTCAGATGACAACCTCTTTAGTACAAAAGTACATTATACCTCAATGATTAGTGTAGTAATATTAATAACAACCACATACATTGCATGCGTGTGGGCAATTAGTAGACATTCGGAGACATGCTATGTTTGATTTAAATATCGAACAAGGGCTTGTTCGCAAGTACTCCACTAGTTTTGACACTAATAATTTCTGATCACTCTAGCACATGCTAGGCTAGCGTGGCAACTCTCATTGTAAGAGGAGCCCAGCTCTGGACTCCTCCAAAAAGTTCAGATACACAGTACTCGTAACTGGCACACATGTATAACAAAATGTATAAATACATCATTTTCACAATTTTTTATGGTGATAAGGGGGCAAACGAGCAGGCGGCTCACCTGATGGTAAGTGATCACCACCGCCCATGGACATTTGCAATACCAGAAGGCTTGCATATGTGTTGGCTACCCCTGCAGAAACCGTTTAGGTATCTTAAAATAGGGAATTACTAAACTGACAGCAAACGGTATGCCCATGCTGTCAGAATAGTCGCTCCCCCAAGGAGCTCTGGTAACTTTACTCACTCACAGAAATTGTTTCACAGCGGGCTTCGGTAAAGTGGTGATATTTCCCCAGTCGAGCAGCTCGAGAATCTCACTATGGCCTATAACTCAAAATTCTAAAGTTTCTGCCTAGCCCCATTTAAAAAAGGCGTGAGAGAGATATAAACATTGATATATTTTACATCATCAATATACCTGGGACAAGGTACATGTTTATATCTGTAATAATACCTATTACGTCAGTGGAGCTCCACCAATAGGTAGGCGTGGCCAGATTATAACCTATATGTGACATAACTATACAACTCCATTTCAATCACCCATTGATCCAGACCTTATTGATGGTTATTTTGATTTAGCAGATTTTTTCCCCATGTAAATACAATTTTTATATGATAGCCTAATAGTATGACCAGTCATCCAATCAACCCATTATTCTCTCACTGCTGGGCACGGGTCTCCTCTCATTTGAGAGGGTATAGGCTATAGTCCACCACGCTAGCCTACTGCGGGTTGGCAGACTTCACTTCATGTTTTCCTTCACCGTTTGAGCATGTGATAAATAATGACCATTGAGCATTTTGGAAATCAGAAGTCTTGAGTTCGAACCCAAGGAAGTTATGTGGTAATTTATCACATGCTGAAACGGTGAAGGAAAACAAAGCGTAGGAATTTTCATGGCTGAGAGATGTCTCGATGCCGTGTGAAATCTGCCAACCTGCAGTAAGCTATCGGTTGCCAATAATTGTAGGGACAATGAAAAGTTTTTATTTGAATGGGCAGAATTCAAAAGTCTGCCTTCATTTAACTCAGTGTAAAGGCCGGTCCGGTTCTTATTGAAGTTTATAAGACAGTAGTTCAGCCGTATATGACTTTCGGTTGATGTGATTTTGATGTAAGAAACGGCTCATTTTAGTCCCGTAGATTTTATGTCATTTGCAACGCGACGTCTTGTTATTGAATCAATCAATGACAAAGTCTAATTTCCCCGCCATATCCAGTTTTAATAAAAAGATATAAAAACTAACAGTATACCAGCTTTGCTTTGGTGCACTATTTAAAAACAATTAAATCAATCTTGGAAGCTGGTTTGTACATCGTGCCAATTTTTTCTTTTTTAACCTTACACAAACCAATTAATTATTTTTTATACCTTAACGTATTTATAGGTTTTACTTTCATAACTTCAAGGGACGCATGTAAACAGGTCAACTTACACCAACGAAATATCAAAACTCATAAACACATTTAAATCTATTAGTGAAATTAAAAAAATCGCCCCCGCCGTGTCGAGATTACTATCTATTATTACAATAAAATCCTTGTATGTGACCGCTCCCATACAAAAACTGTATGATTTCATACAATTATTATTAATAACAGTGACAAACGGTTTAAGTATCATTTGTTTCTATTTAATATTTAATCTGGGTTCTGTTAATATGATATCTGTTAGGTGTTGAGTCATTGTTTTTAAACGAGTTTTTAATTTTGAGCATGTTATAAGACATTGATACAAACCTACATTCTACGGAATATATATATTCTATAACTATACAAAGAATCCAAAATACATCAATATTGGCTCTGCTATTTAGTCGCAAATATATACCAAACACACAGACTTAGCAACTAGCGCATTTATAAATATTAATTTTGGTTTTATCGACATCACCGGTCGAAAATTATGTCTAGGCAAGTCTACAATATATTATAAATAAAAGTGATAAAAAACCTTAATTTATACTTGTTTAGACTCAAATTTAAAATACACCTTGGATATAGTAATACACGTATTGAAAACATTAGCAATACGTCTCAAGTCACCCCTACATGAATATTGTAAAACCCTATTATGAGTCAAAGCGAATGACATACGAAGAAAGAAATCACTCGCCGTCCGCTATCCTGAATATTTCATGTTTCATTACTGACTTCACAAACTTATTTTTGCAATCTTTCAAATGGATTTCCATCTCTATTACATTGGCATAAGATTCTAGGTACATCAGCGTGTTCTTGGTATAATTTTGTCGTGAGATTTTGGCTGGCATTCAGCTCTCAATACTATGTTAGTGAGACAGCTTATTTCGATGGTTTATTAGTATATCAGATCAGAATTTTGCTGATCTAAGGCCCTATTTACACGTCACTAATATTAAGTAGGTAAAACAGCTGGAAAAACCTGGACTAGACTGGCGCGGGAGAGAGAAGATTGGAAAGTATTCACAGAATAAAAACACATATTATTAAAACACATATATACTTTTTTTTTGTAAATACATACATATTATACATCCATGACTCGGATAATAAAATGTTGATGCTCATCACACAAACATTTGTCCCTACCGGGATTCGACCCTGGACCCTGTATAGCACAGCAGGCAGCGTTAACTACTGCTGAGTTAAACGGGTCGACAAATGCATAGTTATGACTGAAAAAAGGCTATTTAATAAAAATAAAATATTTAGTAGAGTGTATACTACTCAACGTGTTCTCTGCTTTATTGTCTTATTGACTGTAACCGCAGTTGACGAGCATGAAGACCTGGCTTCGATTTCTAATTCGAACAAAGTTTTATAATGTTTCATGTGTTACCAGGTTCTGTTAACCTGGTCACAATTTGTTTGGAAACCGTGCAGCATATCTTTTTATTTAATCCATCCCATTTTTTTTCAAGAAATAAGTGTTAGTTTTTACAAGGTCAGCAACGCGCGAGTGACACATACCATATCTTGGTGTATGATGGATCGAAAAAAAAAAAACAAAGTTATTAAGAGTTAATTATTGTTAACTATATAATATATACTACAAAATGTGTCCTATTTTAAGAATATTCTAACCATTCGATGGATGGATGGATGTCCCCCATACCACAGGAATTTCCTAGCGTGGGTGGAGGTCATTAATCTATTTGTGAATGTTTTCTCCCTGTGTTGTGCATTGTTGTGTCTTATCTTTTGTTTTGTACTGTACTATTTAGTGACAAATAAATTTATTATTATTATTATGGTATACACATAGTGTGGGTGACAGACACCGGCTGTAGTGGTAGCCGGTGGTTAAGCTTGCCTGTTAAGTTGCCTAATTTTACCAACAGGCAGGTCGTAGGCTTATTCTCCATCTAAGTGATATAAAAACAAACTATCGTCCATCATCCCACCATCTAAATCCACTATTTTTCATCTCCCTATATCACTATACATACCACTTGTATATTCATTACTTCTTGAGCTCCATATTCGTATCATTACTTCTTTCGTTCCAAATGTTGCATCTCCTAACAACATGTTCATAGCAACACAAACACTTCCTTTGAAATAAATCTCAGGACACACACACAACCATGACTCAGGTGCAAATGTTCATGCTCATGACACAAACATTTGCTTCCACCGGGAATTGAAACCGGCACCTTGATCATTAAAGGCTGCTTCAATCTTCAAACACAACTGCGGATACATATTTCACCGACTTTCCTTAAGATTTCTTTGTTTTGAAAAAGCTTACATACCTACAGATTTCGCCAATACAACATTTAAAAAAACTACTTTATACTGTTAAAAAACTTGTGGTAAAAGATTAAATACATATAATTATGTATAAACTTTTACCAGTAGGTTTCGCGATACCAAAATACTCGTAGTACGTCCGGTAATCCAGTATTTAGTGAAACATAATTATGGCGTCTGCACATCGACGTTCAGTAGTGAGGCTAAGTACTGATAATGTGTGTTACACACTGACTACAAAAATAGCAACATTTTTTTTATCGTCATCATCATTTCAGCTAAATTTCCACGATAAGTGGTCCTGCAATTTTTTTTTATATGTGGAACAACAACAAAAACAATTATAATAAGTGAATTCTCTTCTTATTTTTAGTTAATTACACAGGTCTGCAAAGAAAATGCTGTCTGGATGTTTTCAACTGATCTCTATGTATTTAGGTGTTCTAAAAACTAAAAAAATACTCGAAAAATTCTAGAACGTCAGGTTATTTTGCTAAACGCAAAATTTTATTACAAAAGGGGTTTTTTGGGCTAACTTGAAGTCATAAATAAATAAGTACGATTTTATTTTGATTATTGTTTTTAAATGTATTTTGACTATAACTATCAGTACTTTCTAAATAAAGAACGCCCTGTGTGAGCTAAATAAACAAACATAAATATATTGCAACCTGAACGTGCGCGCTCCGATAGTGTAAAAAGTGATACAATTACGTGTTGTTAACTCGTCATTGTTTAATAGATCTTGTTTAAGTATAGTGCAATGTCGTCTGTGCGTAAGTGTGTGAATTCACCTGACAGTTTCTGTTATATACATATATGATATTAAAGCAACAACTTAATATTACGGACTTTGTAAAAAAAGTATACTTCGCGTATGTTGTCTTGAAGCTCGGAGATCAGGATAAAGTTTGGGCACCTCATAAAGTCTGCGAACGATGAGTTGAAGACCTTCGAAATTGGTTTAAGGGCAAGCGTCTACAAACAAATCGCCAAAACTATGTTAAAAGCATTTCAAGCTTTAGGTTTCCTAATGAGCTTAAAAGTTCATTTTCTTCATTCCCATCTCGACTACTTTCCAGAAAATTTAGGAGATGTGAGTGAAGAGCAAGGTGAACGATTTCACCAAGATATTAAGGAGATGGAAAAAAGATACCAGGGAAGATGGAACGTCTCAATGATATCAGACTACTGTTGGATGCTTCAGAGAGACCTTCCAGATGCTTCCTACAAGCGAAAATGTACCAAAAGGAGTCTCACTGGGAAAAAGAAACGTGTTTAGTGCTTTTTAATTAATGTATTTTAGATAAAAAAATAAGTTTTGTTACGCAATTATAAATAAAAATATTTTTTTTAGTATTTTATCTTTTATTTTAAGATGATAACTTGTTTAACATAGATACCTATATTGTCAGAAAACGTGACTTTCTACGAGCAAATGAAAGTCATTTTCGGATTCAGCACACCCAAAAACATAAGTATTACGCCAAAAAATCAAAACAGCTCTCAACTTTTTTTATTTTGCCGACTTGTGTTATTGGTAAATTTAGGTAATTTTTTAAATTAAACTGGTAAATCATTTTTTTATATCGATTTATTTTTCAAAATGTTGTGACATGTTATATTTATAGTATATCTAACATTATTGTTTTGAAATAAAACTACTTTTTACGGATTTTATCGCATTATATTTGATATTAATTTAATCCGACGTTTTACGATTATTGTTTTGTTATCGGAACTTATAATTCTGCATCTAATTGGATGTCTTAACATAAGTAAAAATTCCTGACATATAGATTATTATCTATCTATCGTCTTCATAATTCGATAATGTCCGAGCATGTCCGACTATCTACGTGCCTGTGGATCACATAAGCCGCATTCGCAGCGGTTTGTATTGAAATTTTTGAATATGCCAACACTCGACTGGGATACAGCTTTTGAGTGTATCCGAAAATATTCGGCGTAATTATACGCCGGGGTATTTCGTAGTTAGGGGGTGTAGTGTGTGGCGTCCGGACTTGGCGGGGATTTTTTATTTTGTTTTATTTTGGAGAGGGTTGGATTAGGAAATGCCTTAATGCAATCCATTTTAAGATTATAATATTCAGCTGTTGGATTTTTCTGTTGGAAAGAAGGAAGTTAGATAGATAGATAGATAGAATATTCTTTATTGTACACCAGGAATTTAAAATATACATTACATCAATGAAATAAGGGTACAATGGCGGTCTTATCACTAAATAGCGATATCTACCAGACAACCTTTGGATGGACAAGAAATGTATGTGAATTAAACGGGTGTGGCGTACTAAATTACTATCCTAGAATTATAGATAAATCCACGTTAAAAATACAATTTTTATAATATATTATACATAAACCATAAATATGTACACATAAACAAATAAATACATAAATAGATATATATATATATATATATATATATCTATAAATATATATAAATACACATACATACAACAAATGCAATGTCTACATACACCTTAACCTTACATAAAATGTAAATGCAAATAATGCAGCATAATAAATAATGAAAAAAGATAAGAAAAGAATTGAATAAAAAAGTTAAAACGAGTGAAAATGTTCGTTTACTAGAAGTTTGAAGGAAGTAAGCGACTGAGCTTGCCTTATCGAGATAGGTAAAGCATTCCAAAGACGGACAGCCTGGACAGTAAAGGACATGTCGTAAGATCTAGTGGAATGCATTGGCATTTCAAGCCTTAAGTTTTCCGATGATCTCAAGTGTCTAGTATGTGTGTCATGAAGGAACTTAAATCGTTCTTTGAGATAATGAGGGGTTGAGGGATTAAACAAAACATTGTATAACAAACATAAAATATGAGCATTCCGGCGAAAGCGGATTGGGAGCCACTTGAGCTTAACACGAAATTCTAAGTTATTCTTCTTCGAAGTTATTCTTTTGTTGTTGCGATATATACAATATAATTTATCTTTACGTATTAAAAACGGATTTTAGTTTTTGCATTGAGTTCAGTATAGCTTCTATGGTGACAAACTATCTCCTAAAAAACTAATAGTAAATAAATGATGTTATGTGTTGTTTGAAGTCAATTCTTTAATAAGGTTTTTACATTTCCCATTGTATTGATCAATTTAGATGCAATCGTTGAATAAAAATATTAAAAAAAACACCATTTATTTTAGGTTCATATTCCCATATTAAACAATTTATCAATTTGACTCTACTACTCTCTCTATTTACTCTTTTTTTACTTTACTCTTTCACTTTACTCCATATACTTTATACCTAATAAAATCACATAACTTTTAGAGATAATTAATTCATTTCGAAATAAAAATAGTAACACCAATCGCACATAGCACTTTATACGCGCACAAAAATAGAGTTCCAAATTCAATTTCTTTGATAGACAAACGTATACGGTTTTTTTTTCTTTTTGCATGCAATGAGAATAATCCGTGAAATCCAAGGGGAGGTAGCCTTGTCTAGCCGCCTCGCTGTTGTAATGTGAATACAGACGAACTAAATTACTCCGATCATCGGATGGGGCATTTGGACATAATTTTTAATCTATAGAATGGAAAAGGGTCGTTAAATCTTTTTACTTATAAGAAGTTAGTAAATGACTTTCTATTTGAAGTTAGTAGAAACTTGTTTTCAACACGAGACGATATAGATATATAATATTTTTCTACACTCACACTTACGCGTAAATTATTATAAAATTGAGACATTGAAATAAAACTACTGTCTTACGGATTTTATCCAGTTTTATTGATATTATTTTAATTCGATATTATGAATACTTTAGAGCATCCATGGTCACGAACATTTTTTTTCATAGGATCGCATCTACAGAACGATCATTCTTTTGAACCTCTCTAACGTCAAATGCGTCAATGACAGTTATGTCACATTTGCAAGTCGACGTCATTTTGCTTACGGGAGAAGGTATTTAATGTAAGGCAGAGTTGCGATAGGATCATCATCAATCTAATTATTGTCACAATGCTATGCACAAGCCTCCTTTTATTTGAAAGGACCCAGGCTGTAGTTCATCACTCCAACCTACTGCGCGTTGGCAGACTTCAGAAGCCATCGAGTCTCTCAGGCATACAGGTTTCTTTACAATATATTCCTTCACCGTTAGAGTATCTTATAAATAGGCAAATAATTTCCAAGGGTGCCATAGTTTATTTGTTTTATGAGATAAGGGGCGGTAGGCTTGATGGCGACACAAAAACGATGCTTTTACACTTTAAAATTAATTTATTAATTTTACACAACAGAAATACATCTGCCTGCCGGCAATCCAAAATTAAGAGAGCTGTCATGTATGAATGAGCTAGTATGATGTACAGAATGAATGGAAATGTATACAGCCGCAGTGTAGTGATTTTTTAACTCCATATCCGTGTTATTTCGAAGCTCCGTGGCCAATGCACATGGTTTTGTTTGCACAAGTCTCACCCGTCAAGTTAGGTAGTTGTCGTTTCTTTTCACGCTACTGCCAGTTCTTCGGGAAGCAATTTTTATAGAACCTTAATGGTGATACTGGGTAGACGTAAAGGATTATAAATAAAGGTATTTATATCGATTGGTTAGAGAACAATTAATTATATTTTCACAATGTTGTATAAACTAATATCTCTATATTAGTTCATACAACATTGTGAAAATTGTGAACAGGTTTTGAACCTCTCTAGGCTCAAAACTAAATTTCTTTTATTCTTTTTGTATTTGTAAGATAGTAATATTTTATTATACTTTTAATAATCTCAGAACTAACTAACAAATCTTGTGTGATTGACCACCAGTTACACAGTTGGTGTGTTAATACATATTATGCTTTTCGTTGCATGATAGGGTTTTGAATTAGCATAGTGACCCATCCATATATTAGCCGCGCCAAACGTTGCTTCCCATTGCAGATCAAATGGTCTGCGATGTTTATTCTTTTCATATTATATTCAATATTATATTATTATATTCAATATGAAAAAAATGAAAGGCGAAGTGAGTTTATAAAACAAACATTTTTTTTTCACTTTTTGAATACTTTATCTACTAATGTTTCTTTATTATGTGCCACGTTTGTGTAGATGGTTTCAATGGCTACACAAGTCACCCCAAAGTCAAATATACAAATAAGAAGCAAAAGAATATATACAATTATTCAATGAATCTACAGAACGACAATAACATCAGACACATTTACTGAGAACCTTATTTGCATATTTTAAAATATTTACAAACATTCTTCGTAAACGGGAACGCCGCAGTCGAACAAAATTATTCATAACCTGAAAATCACAAATAGCAGCTTTATTTTTTACGTACTAGAGTTCAAACCAACAGCAAAGGTTTAAATTGTTTAAAATACCAATACAATTCGTCCCCCAAACCGTATCATGCATTGCAAATGTAAAAACGTCACTGATAGATCCGTTTTTTCGCGCCAATATCAACCTTGCTGTCAAACAATAAGAATTTGAGGTTAAGAATTTCGGCGGCAAACGTTTAAGTGTGTTCCTTATTTAAAATTCAAAGAAACAATATCGGGTGTGCATACAGTTCTATTTTCGTCGCATCAGGGTATTTTATGAGCGTAGTGGGAAATACGACAGTTACCTATCGCGTATTTTTTTTTTGAAAATGTAGCTCACGAGAATTTATTATACGTCCTCGAGCGCCATTTTTTAATCACGCGTGAGTGTTACCACTTCGTACAGGTAATTTGTTCTGCATTGTTTTTAAACTTTATTGTTGTGGATATATTATTGGGGAAAGGCGTGGAGGCCAATTAGTCAGTAGTAATTTATTGTACATGGTAATAAATGTATTTCAACCATTTCAATTAATTAAATATTAATCTGACAATATTTTTGTAGTACATATAACTTACGTTGTTTTATGACTCATTAGTAACCTGACCGGTAGGTATAGGGTTTATTGCTGAACAAAAGCCTTATAATTATATCGCCACCAATATCCAATTTTACACTTACGCCAGTATTAGATATTGAAATAAAACTACTTTTTAAGAATATTGTATTGTGATTATTTGTGATAGTATATATTGATATTATTTCATCCCTACTTTTTGTATCCTATACAGCATTCATGGTCTGCTCGTGATGCCCAGATAATATCATTATACCACGATGAAATCCGAAAAAAAAAACCAATTTAACCCAATCTTATTCTTTAGTTTTTTTTGGCAAAATACCGGTTGATATAACCATATTCAAACGCCTAGAAAAGTGGTCCTTATACCAGCGGAGTAAAAGGACTGCTTTGTAATTATGTGATACTATATTGAAGTGGTATGCAGGGACCGTAGCACGTGGCATTCTGTAGTTTCTGCCTACCCCCATCGGAAAAAGGCGTGAGTGTATGTATGCATGTATGTATGTACTATATTGATTGCTACTTATAAATCTATGCTTTCCTAATATTATTTTTCACTACGTCCCCTCTTTGAATATCGAAGCAGAGATCGCCAAGTTTCAGTGTATCGAATTAGGGGCGAAATCAGGGGTGAATGTAACAACCCGATCTGTTGTCCAAATCTTTGGAATGTATTCAATAACACGCAATAAAGGCAGAATGGGGTCTGACCCTTGCGTCTTACAATATGGAAAACCAATTGAGGATTCTTAAGAACATATCTTTTGAATTTTGATTTTCGACGTAACCTTTTTTTCTGTATTTTTTTTTATGTAGTTGTTATTGATAGATTGTAGAGTATAATTTTTTTTTCGTCTGAATTGATCTTATCATAGATATTTATTGACCTACTGCTGAGCACGGATTTCCTCTCATTGGAGATGAATTAGGCTATAGCCCACCACGTTAAATTGTTGATAGACTTTACACGACATTGGAAAAGCTCTATGCAGATTTCCTCACGATGTTTTCCTTCAACGTTTGAGCGTGTGATAAATACGTAGGTACTATAAAGTCTATGGTGCATGCCTTGGGTTTGAAGTCGAGATCTTTAACTGCACAGTCCATTGAACACTAATCTATCGTGAGAATCAATTATTAAATTATTTAAATAAGTACATACTATAATACTTAATGTAATGACGCCATATAAAAGCAATTCACACTTATTAAAAAACAATCGCACCTCTACGAAAGGCAACACCGCGAAATAGGATTTTATTTTCATTTTTCGAATCGCAACATTGGAAGCATTTTCTTTTACTCACTTACCAACTTCCATTTGCGATTAAAATCACCTTTGACTAGTATATCTTAAGGTGTATTTTTCCTTGCCTTGTGGTATCGTATAGTGATGTATTACCTGCGCTAGATGGAGGGAAATTGAATGGGAGGTGCCGCCATTGACAACTGTCACTATTGTCTAAAGAAACACGTCGAGCTGGAACATAAGGTCTTTTAATGATTGCAGTCGTCATATGTGAGGCTTAAGTGGTCGAATGATAAATTAAATAATGATGAGGGGAGGTATTTTTCTATCGAAATAATATTTGGCTTGGGTGGTTAAAAACTATCATTGATCAAATGATTGTTTTTTTTTTTTCTCTTCTATGTAAAAATATGGGTGAACATACCTGAAGTAAACGCATTTTATTTATTATTTATTTATCAAGTTTGATGATGATAAGTTATCACGTTCATTACGATATCTTATCAGGCCACGGAAATTAAATGAAGGAAAATAAATGTATTACCTGATCTCAATAAAATATATTTATTATCACAGCTTGTATAAGGCATGCACAAAATCTTTAAAAGTATAAGGAAAATGTAATTTAAATTCAGAATATTAATTCGATTACTTTCGTTTCGATTACAATTCTTAGTAATTAAGTTATTCAACATTCGTCAATGATAATACTGGCAAAATCTACTCTTGAAAGCAAAGACTGCTTAAAAAAAACCGGACAAGTGCGAGTTGAACTCGCCCACCGAGGGTTCCGTACCTAATTTAAATATAAGATCATCAAAGTGGGCTTTGGAGGAAACTTGGAATGAAATCGTTGGATCCTCTTACCTAGTCCGTTTTGAGTAGCCTTTATATAATTTATGTAATATTCTTCAATTGCTTTGTATGATAAATTGTTCGATAGGTACCTATTTTAATTATTAATAGGTATTTTAGTTGAAGTTTGCTATAACGTTAAAATTCAACGTGATGTATGTTTTTTTAATATCCTATTAAAATATACCTACTATTACTATTTGACGACCCACTTAGTCCAGCGGTAGATAACACTGTCTTCTGTGCTATGGGTCATAATGGGTCCCGGGTTCGAATCCCGGTAGGAACAAATGTTTGTGTGATGAAAATAAACATTTGTATCCGATTCATGGATATATCTATTTGTAATATGTATGTATACCTACCTATATGTAATATATCAACCAACTAGTATCCGTAACACAAGCCTCGTTGCTTAGCTCGGAACTAGATGACGCTGTGTCATATAGTTCAGAGATATTATTTATTTTATTAATAAGTACAAGACACTTAAATTGGTAGGTACCTGATGCATACTCGTTGACACCGTTACCAAGCAACGTTGTTTATTTTGCAGCTTGTCATTATAAAAACATACTCTTTTAGTAAAGATGATTAATTTCCATATTTTATTTAATAGTACCTATTTAGGATTGTGTTTAGTTACAGAATTAAATAAATAGTTTATGAAAATAAATAAATAGTCAATTAAATAGATAAAATAGTACCTTTATATAACTAATAAAGGACAGTACCTTGACAAATGGCTTGTATCTCAAAGAGCGAAATAGCATGAAATATCTAAATTAAAAATATATTTTTTGAAACAGACTTAATTACTTTTTGACGTGAGATAGTTTTTTGAATAATAATTAGTACTTTTAAGTTTCCGATTAAAAGTACGCCATTTTTTACTATCGCCTGTCAATACTAGGGATGCCCATTTTTTCTAATGTGTGTATTGAGACTACCGACCTACATACGATAAAATGAAATAGATTAACTTATTGATTGATTGTTTCATTTACCTAACTTATTTTCATTGAAAATGTGACGAAACTATTAGCTTTCTTTTTATTTATTTTTGATATCATAATCGGTTTTGTTTCAAATTTCTTATATATACTAATATTTTATACGGAAATCGATTGTATTAAAATCTTAATCAAAACGTTGTACCCCGTGGTACGGGTACACGTACTGATAAAGATTTTAAACAATCGATTCGCCTTATTTGATTTTTTTATATTAATGAAATTGTCATTTTAATTTTATGTTCAAAATTCACGCCAAAACGCTCGCTGGTGTCATGGCGTCTGCCTGTGACGTCATTTCTATGTATATCAACACTAAACATTAGGTGCTAATAAACGAATATATTTAGCGTGTTAAATATGAACTCTAAATTATATAAGTGATACGCGGCCCCCCAATGCAAAAAATACATCAATTACAACTCTCAACAAATTATATATTTACGTTCCACACAAAAAAATCACCATTATTAATAAATTATAAAATTACTGGAGTACAATACTTGGCTGTATTGCCTAAATTCCTTTGCCTTATCCCTAAACGGAAGTAAAAATCAAATAATCAATACTCGACGTAGGTGTTTAAAAACTGTCATTCGACTTATCATGGCGGATTGCTGTATTTTGTAGTTTTATTTTAATAAATATATTTATATTATTTATCAATGACATTGATAAATAATATAAATATATTGTGCAATATGCACATCAAGCTCTTTCATATGATACCCCATTTGAACTAATAGCTTCAACTAGAAATTTAGATTCCTATAACAAAATTGAGACCCCCCATTAATTAAGATTTAGCTACAAATGTACAGTTTTGAGATTTTTCCTTGTATTGTTGGTCTATAACGATGTTAAATACTAAATTTCATAGTTCTAGGTCAACGGGAAGTACCCTATGAGTTTTGATTCCCTTGAGAGTGTCGAAAAATGCGTTTTTTGCTGATTAAATGGCCGTATCTTTTTTTTACGTAAATTTAGAAGATTGATTTTTTCACAACTTCAAGAGACCGTAGACTTGAATATACGGTTTAAATTTCAACTTGATACTTCCACGTGTCTCCGAAATAAAGGGTCTTGACAGACAGACAGACGGACGGCGGACAGACAGACAGACAGACAGACAGACAGACGGACAACAAAGTGATCTTATAAGGGTTCCGTTTTTTCCTCTTGAGGTACGGAACCCTAAAAAAGAAGCAGGAAAGGCGGTAAGGAAAGAAGAATTTAACATAAATATCTATAATTATTTTGTTGTACCGATTTGAAATTGCCTGAGCCAGTCTTGCATCTTACATTATACCTAAGTAAAATTCGTAAAATACAAAATACGTATTTAGTGATACTGATTTCTTAAACTTATGTCTGCCCCTGACAATGGATGCTCAAAAGTTCCAAAACTTCAGGTGTATATAATATATAGTATATATAATAACATCAATAAACCACATAAAACATAAGTTTTAACACGAATATCTAATATTCGCGTAAGTGTCAGACTAACACTTTAATTACTAATCAAACTCCAAGTATAATTTAGCTAGCTCATTCAGCTTATTACATAAAATATTTGGAGTCACAACACATTACTCTCGAGAGCAAAACTAAACAAATAATCGAGGTACCGGCAGAGAATGCAATTTCCCCGTCAGTCCGGCCAATATGTCTCCAGCGATCTCCGAGAGCGAGCAAATGAATAAAAATCAACCACACACATCCACCTATTTGTTATCCCACACAGACGGACAACAATTGTAAATAGAACCTTTATATGTGTGACGTACGTACACATTTTTCCTTGAACGTTTTCTTGTGTGTAATATAAATGAAAATGCATTGACATTTATTTCAAGACTGCCTCATTGTTCTGGTGCGAAGTAGCGGTATTTGGTTCGACTCCTAGGTCGGGCAAAGTGTTATTGGGTCAGCTCAGTAGCAGTTTGGAGTTTGGTTTCGTGCCCGGTTGATGACTATAGGCCCGCCGCCTATTACATGGGATCTTAAGCATACCAGTGCGGATGTTTTTTCAATCAAGATAACAGCCTGCCTTTTAAACATCTTTCAGTATCTTCTTCTCAATTGGATAGACCATACATTTTAATCGAATTTAAATCGACCAACATCAACTTAAAACTCTTATATAAAACACTAGCTGACCCAGCAAACGTTGTTTTGCCATATTATAGGGGTTGGTGGACTACCCCTAACTTTTAGGGGGATGAAAAATAGATGTTGGCCGATTCTCATAGATACCGGATAAGCACAAAAAATTTCATCACAATCGGTCAAGCCGTTTCGGAGGAGTATGGCAACGAAAACTGTGACACGAGAATTTTATATATTAGATTAGAAATCATAAAATTAAAATTCACCTTTAAAACGAGTTACCAACACCAAGGTCCAAATTCCGCACAGAAGATTACCTCTAAAAGATAACATACGATAATCAAGTTAAGGTCTGCATTGTCCCGTCATAAGTAAAGGCCGCGCCAGATTAAATTTATGCCCCCTAAAATAATTAATTCCCTTTAACTTCATTAAGAAAACCCGCATAGGTGTAATTACAATGAGCCAAGGAATCTTAATTGTCGAATAGAGAGAGGGACATACGGTATAATAGGATGGCAAGCGAAAGAACCAACATAAAACTGAATCAAGTTATGATAGATTTTGATAAAACTAATTTAAATGAAAATATGACAATAGAAACGGACCCTCGTTGGACTACCGAGCAAGAGGTCTTGGGTTCGATTCCCAGGTCGAGCAAAGTGTTATTGAATTTTTCGGTGAAATTCCCAGTAGCAGCTCGGAGTTTGGATTCGTGCCCGGTTGGCAATAGGTTCGCCCCCTATTACATGGGACCTAAAACATACCGGCGAAACGTGGGTGTACATTAGTACACTTCTGCCTTACCTTTCGGGGACGACAGTCATGATGGAATGTATGTATGTAGAAAAGGACCCCGATGTAGCTAATTCGTTGTAACGGCGAATTTGATTTGTGAGTTTAAATGTTTTTTAAAATAGTTTTAAGTTGATGTTGGTTGGTTTAAATTGTGATTGCGCAAAATTTATGCTTTAATCAATTGAGAAGAAACAAGTGTAGGAATTTTAGAAGTAGTTAATAATACTTTAAATGAGAACCAATATCAGGAATTAATCTGCAATTGCTATTTATGTCTTCAATAAAGAGTTATAATATGAAAAATGTAAATATTATTAGATATTGAAATAATACTAGGTTCTTTTTACTCCGTTTATAGTTGTATATTTATATTATTTAATCCGGACGTACCCTTATCCGAACCGTAAAGTAGTTTTACATAATATTTCAGTCGCCCAACATGCTCGAGTACAGCTGTCAAACTAAATAACCCGTGTATCACACTGCCTACATAACACAACGCCTTATTCAAGATCACATAATGGGATGGATATATGGGTTACTGACGGTCAGGCCGTCATGCCACAACAATAAGCAGTAATATCGTATTGTGCCCTGTGATCCGGAGACAAAGGAGGTACAATACGGCTTTCAATAAGACGTAGCTAAACTGTTTATGAATTTGTATATACGTTATTAGAGGTACCTAATGGGTTATCGTTTAATGTATCATCTGAACTGGCTGTTCTGTCGGTTGTGATCCTGTTACGTGATTCAGTAAAAAACATCCAAAAATAGAATATATCTTTGAAATATATATTATATGTTTGGATGATACTGGAGCATAGAAATGAGAATGACGTATTCAGGGCAATTGACTGAAGAGACTCCCCCTGCTTCAATACTGAATGGCCCTATCACAAATAATCATCATCAATTTAATGTCCCACTAGGAGGCAGGGCATAGCGAGATTCCTTGCTCAAACTGAGCTGCCCGACTGAGGAAGTACCTCCGCCTTACAGAAGACCGCAGTGAATCAACAATAGTTGTATATTTGTGGGTGAGTAAGGTTACCAGAGCTCGTTGGGTGAATGACTATTCTGACAGCATGGGCATTCCGTTTGCTGTTCAGTTTAGTAATTCCCTATTTTAAAAAACCTTAACGGTTTCTGCAGGGGTTGGCAACGTATATGCAAGCCTTCTGGTATTGCAAATGTCCATGGGCGGCGGTGATAACTTACCATCAGGTGAGCCGCCTGCTCGTTTGCCCATAATTTTAGTGGACTTATAGCACCAATAAAAGAAATATTAATCAAATATTATCATTGGCTGAATAGAAAACCAACCGTTGGAACAACATTATTAGAAAAACTTTATCGAAAACCTGAGAAACTACCAACTTAACAAACATGCTGAAATCTTAACTATTAAACCTTATGCGTGAAGAAATAAAGTATAAATCGTTACCGTTTTTATTTTATAGGCGGAAAATAATAAAATTGCGGCTCCCTAGTTAATATTGACTCGTCAACAGTGGATTTCGTTCAAACTTTTCTCATTTGGAATCCAGTCAAACCGTCCTTTCTCTAGTATAAATGCTAGGATCAGATTTTTATGCTCTAGACTTTATTAATGGAGACTGGAACAAAGAAAATACGAGTTAAAAATTAAATGTTAGTTTTATATACAAGATATTTAAAATACCTGCTGAATTGTTACACTGTCGCGAATGTTCAGACATTGAAATAAAACTACTTATTCCGGATTTTATCGTAGTATATTCATACTTACTTATCACATGCTCAAACGTGCCCAGCAGTGGGACGATAATAGGTTGATGATGAATGATATTGATACTACATAATTGATCCCGGAGTTTTCCTTTATACTATGATTGCATACGCTGAATCAATCTGATCATGAATGCTATAAAAGATCCGAAATGTTGCAATTAAATAATGTCAGTATATCGTGATAAAAGCCGAATTATTTTGCCCATTTTTTTTTACTTACTTGTAAATCTAATTGTTAACACTGGTACAAAACAATACGTCCATAAGGTATCAACAGCACATGCTTCTAAATGTAGCAATAATGTATTTAATATTGTTGTATTATTACTAGTAAAAGTAGGAGGTAGTAGTTTTGTAGGAGGTAGGGCAAAAATATATATTATATGTTTGGATGATACTGGAGCATAGAAATGAGAATGACGTATTCAGGGCAATTGACTGAAGAGACTCCCCCTGCTTCAATACTGAATGGCCCTATCACAAATAATCATCATCAATTTAATGTCCCACTAGGAGGCAGGGCATAGCGAGATTTCTCGCTCAAATTGAGCTGCCCGACTTATATTTCAATGTATAATATTCGCGTAAGCGTAAGAAATCATTCAAATCATATATTAACTTTAAGTAAAAGTTAACACCACATTAATTGAGTTCGTTCCTTCGAATCCGAACTCTGCGTTGCTACAAAAATCTTAATAAACATTTTTTTAACTAGAAATGTCCAGGTCTTTTACAGGAAATTGGCAAAGTAGAACTAGTTTCCTTTACATTTTAAATTTAAAGGAGGTGGGAGAGATCAGTGCAGACTAAAAAAGACTGTATTGAAATAAAAAAAACTGGTTTAAATAATATTTATATTTATTGAGAAAAAATAACTGACATTAACAACTGAAAAGGATTCAATACAAGTAGTAATAAAAATCAGTAATAAATACAAATCAGGATATAGGTAAGCATATTTAAATCAAACTGATATAACAATCCTAACTCAAGTACATGCCGTTATCAATGAGGTAACAGGAACCGGTGATACCCCTAGCCTTTTCACTAGCTAGATACAGGATTAAATCACCAACTTCATCAGCATCAGAAGCTCTTTTCAGCCGTGTCATATTGTTAATAACAGTATCATTAGTGACATCTGCTGGTGCATTAGAATTGACACCTATGTCAGTTTTAACTGGTCCAGGGTTAACAGAATTCACTCGTATGCCTGAAGAAGCCAATTCTGATGCAGCACCTCTTGTGAAGGTATCCATCGCAGACAGACAGCAATTTTGGACAATGTTGACAGAACACTTGAAACATTTATGATGTTACCTTTTGTCTTCACGAGATAAGGGACCGCTAAATTGGTGATGAGAATGACGGAACGTAGGTTTGTGTTTATGATTTCATCGAAATTTTCTATTAAATTCGGCTCCAACACAGTCCTGTAGCGTAGGATCCCAGCATTGTTCACAAGGACGTCGAGTTTGCCGAACTTGTCAACTGTTTGCTGGACAATGGTTTTTGCTTCTTCGTCTTTGGCGACATCTGCTTTAATGATGAGGGTTTTGACTCCATATTGCTTGCAACGCAAATCAACCTCCTTCAGTTTTGTTTCGTTTCTTCCAACAAAAGCGACATCAGCACCTTCTTTAGCGAATATTTCGACTGTAGCTGCTCCAATACCCGAGTTTCCACCAGTTACGAGGACCACTTTGTTTTTAACCATGTTTATTATTGCGTTCACCACACTGAATTTGATAACACATTAACTAAAACATTAGTATAAATAGGATTCTGTTATCGAATTTAGTGATACTGTTTTATAGATATCATAATTATCAATACCTACATCATGACTCTTTATAAATGGGAAATTTTTAACTGCACCTCTATTTACAAATTTAAGCAAACAAAATTTCTCCACTAATAACCTACTGCATATCAAATAAATGACTGTACTACGTATTTAAGACTTTAACTGTAAATCCCTTTTTTTCAATCAAAATATTCGAAATTACAACCAAAAATACTGAATTGCACACTAAATTTGAACCGAATCGGTCCTATTCATAATTATTGGTTTAGGTTAGGTTAGAACTGTGACCACAACGCACGTGCCGAGCGAGCGAAGCGAGCGTGCCGCGGCAGCGGCGAAGTGCCAGAACCGAATCAGTCCTATTCATAATTATGCTGTAAAAGTTCTGAAATGTTGCAATTAAATAATGTCAATAAACCGTGATAAAAGCCGTATTATTTTGCCCATATTATTTTACTTACCTGTAAATCTAACTGTTAACACTGGTACAAAACAATACGTCTATAAGGCTGCACAACAGCACATGCTTCTAAATGTAGCAATAATGTATTTAATATTGTTGTATTATTACTAGTAAAACTACTATTAGTACTAGTATTACTGGCCTACGTCCAGCAGTGGACGAATATAGGCTGATGATGATGATGATTACTAGTAAAAGCAGGAGGTAGTAGTTTTGTAGGAGGTAGGGCATAGCGAGACTTCTCGCTCAAATTGAGCTGCCCGACTGGGGAAGTACCTCCGCCTTACAGAAGACCGCAGTGAATCAACAATAGTTGTCTTTTGCGACTGAGTAAGGTTACCAGAGCTCATTTGGGGGAGTGACTATTCTGACAGCATGGGAATTCCGTTTGCTGGGAGTTCAGTAACTCCCTATTTTAAGAAACCTGAACGGTTTCTAAGGGTTTGGCAACGCATTTGCAAGCCTCTGGTGTTGCAAATGTCCATGGGCGGAGGTAATCACTTACCATCAGGTGAGCCGCCTGCTCGTTTGCCGCCTTATCACCATAAAAAAATGATTTAAAACTCTTCTTGAGCACTCAAAAAACGGAAAAGCATACTAAACCAAACACATACGTATAAATACAATTTTTTATCGATTAAACTTTAATCAGTGTAACCATCGGAGTTTCATAATGATGACTTGTGTTATATCAGTTGTCAGAGTACTGATAAATAATGTATTTGTTTTCATGATTAGGCGATTTGTTTGCAAATTTTGGTTCACCATTCCGCTTGATAACAGCTGAACTATAAAAATTGCATTTTTAACCGACTTCAAAACTTCGACTACAGTTCGACTGTATTTTTTATTTTTATTTTTTATGTTTGTTACCTCATAACTTTCGACTTGGTGACCCGATTTTGATGATTCTTTTTTTATATGAATGCATAAAATGGTGAGGATCTGATGAGCGGATCCTTGGGAAATCGAGAGAAGCCCTCAAATTTTCAACGTAGATGACTCGTTTATTGTTCAACCTATTATACACCATGACGCCTGTCGTCCCCGAAAGGTTAAGCAGGGGCGTACTAATGTACACCCACGTTTTGCCGGTATGTTTTAGGTCCCATGTAATAGGGGGTCACTTGCTCAAACGGCGAAAGGAACCTGCATGCTTAAGAGAATTTCTCGATGCTGTGTCAAGTCTACCGACCGCCCCAATGCTAGCCTGGTGGACATGAATGCAATACGCAATGTCATCATCATCAGCCCATATGTATGTGTATGCTACGCAATGTAAATGAGTATAATTATTCAATGAGAATATGCCATATTTTATTTATTTAAATAGTACTAATCTAATCTTCAATAGTGCTTAAATAAATGCAATTGAAAAGTATTATTAAGTAGTTAACCATGACATTTTTCACGATAATAATGACTTTTAAAATTTGTTGCCTGGCAATGCATAATTTATAAAGAGTCATGATGTAGGTATTGATAATTATGGTATCTATAAAACTGTATCAATAAATTCGATAACAGAATCCTATTTATACTAATGTTTTAGTTAATGTGTTATCAAATTTATTGTGGTGAACGTAATAATAAACATGTTTAAAAACAAAGTGGTCCTCGTAACTGGCGGAAGCTCGGGTATTGGAGCAGCTACAGTCGAAATATTCGCTAAAGAAGGTGCTGATGTCGCTTTTGTTGGAAGAAACGAAACAAAACTGAAGGAGGTTGATTTGCGTTGCAAGCAATATGGAGTCAAAACCCTCATCATTAAAGCAGATGTCGCCAAAGACGAAGAAGCAAAAACCATTGTCCAGCAAACAGTTGACAAGTTCGGCAAACTCGACGTCCTTGTGAACAATGCTGGGATCATACGCTACAGGACTGTGTTGGAGCCGAATCTAATAGAAAATTTCGATGAAATCATAAACACAAACCTACGTTCCGTCATTCTCATCACCAATTTAGCGGTTCCTTATCTCGTGAAGGCAAAAGGACACACAACATCATAAATGTTTCAAGTGTTCTGTCAACATTATCCAAAATTGCTGGCACGCTGTCATACTGCATGTCTAAATCTGCAATGGATACCTTCACAAGAGGTGCTCCATCAGAATTGGCTTCTTCAGGCATACGAGTGAACTCTGTTAACCCTGGACCAGTTAAAACTGACATAGGTGTCAATTCTAATGCACCAGCAGATGTCACTAATGATACTGTTATTAACAATATGACACGGCTGAAAAGAGCTTCTGATGCTGATGAAGTTGGTGATTTAATCCTGTATCTAGCCAGTGAAAAGGCTAGGGGTATCACCGGTTCCTGTTACCTCATTGATAACGGCGCGTACTTGAGTTAGGATTGTTGTATTAGTTTGATTTAAATGCTTACCTATATCCTGATTTGGACTGATTTTTACTACTTGTATTTAATCCTTTTCAGTTGTTAATATCAGTAATTTTTCTCGTAAATATAAATATTATTTAAACCAGTTTTTTTTATTTCAATACAGTCTTTTTGAATCTGCACTGATCTCTTCCACCTCCTATTATAAAATGTAAAGGAAACTAGTTCTACTTTGCCAATTTCCTGTAGAAAACCTGGACATTTCTATATAAAAAAATGTTTATTAAGATTTTTGTAGCAACGCAGATTTCGTATTTCTTTCGGAATAATGTTAATAAGCTCGACTCCAATTATACGCCAGAATACCGCAGTGAACAGTGTCAGTCTACTTGTGTCCTTTTAAAGATACAGCAATCATTGTAAATTTTATTACGTTTGTATGGCATTGTGTGTCGGGTCGTTTTATTCTCTATACCATGGTTGTATAAGAACGATATTGACGTACAAGTCTGGCTCATGATCGGACTCTGTTTGTTGGGGTTGGTCAATTTATACATGTCAGGGCAATCAACATTATTTTATATTTTCTCTTTATTGGAAAGTAATTTAAGCTAGTTTTTTGAAATCTTTCTCTACATCAAACTACTAAAATAAGTTAATTAATTTAGTTAAAAAAAGTATCCATGGAGTTTTTTTGGACTTTGTTGTCTGTGAGTATCGGAGAGTTTTGTTTGGTTATTGGAGTCTTACCAGATGGTAAGTGACGATGTGGACTCCTAGAAGAAGTATACTCAATCGTGACTTAAAGACCTCTAAATGAAACTAGCCGGGATATACAGATTCGGGTAGCTGAATCCATTTCCTCATTTTGTAGATTAGAAAATACCGAGTTGGAATTTCTTATCGGCTCTTCACTATAATACCTCCTTATTAGAATCGTGCAAATAATTTTGAAATATTAAAAGTAAAATTCTATCTGATATAAACTTGACTCTGACCTTACAAATCATGAAATATACTTGTAATAGTGTTGATAAACCAAGCAAGGCTGAGTCTGATCATTGGCCTGAGATAAGCGTTAATTAGATGGAAAACCCTGACAAAATGATGACCGACCTGAGTAGAAACGTTATTTATCAGTGGTTCAATATTGCTGTGCTGCTCGAGTATTATAAGATATCATAAACGTTTTATCAGCATGATTAACGATCATTATAGTAGTGGAGTAGTTAGTTACTACCTCACGCGTCCCGGTTCGATTTCCGCACAGAAGAAATACTTAATGCAGATGTTTGTGAAAATTTGTAAAATTAAAATACCATATATGTTCTTTTTTGTAAGTGGATTGGACCCTTTCAAAAGGAATCGTGCTTCTGAGGAAGATAGGATCCGGAGAGTAGGACTCTTTCTTCACTGAAACTATCAGCACATGAAGAGAGGTGCCGAGTTAAGAAAACGGAATCTCTTGTGCAACGCTTTGTGGCTTCTTCTCCCATCTCCATGCGGAGATTGCATAATACTATAAAAAAAACGACTTCTGATGTTAGAACGGGACCAAATTTAAATGGGACCACGCGGGAAGCACCAACTTTCAAATAAAAAAACCCCAAAATCGCGTCACCCATTGGGAAGTTATAAGGTAACAAAAATAAAAAAGTGCAGTCGAATTGAAAACTGTACTCATAAGCATATGACAACTGTGTTAATGTGCTAATGTTTTGTCTGGGGTCACTATCTGGGGGCACGGCAGTGCCCCCGCCAAGTCGAGCAAAAAAAAAAAAGCGGCACGGCCGTACTATCTTTTCTCGAACCAATTCAGGCCATTTTAGACCCCCTATAACTTCGTTGTGGATTAGACTAGAAGCTTGAATTTTCATAACTCAAGCACGCAGTGTGTAAACATGGTACATTTCGAATTTCATTTAATTTGTACCAGTAGTTTAAGAATTATAACTAGTCAAAGTTTCGTAATTTTGTCACTCACTCACTGACTGACCGATCATCAAAACTCTAAGGCACTTCTAGCAGACATAGAAGCTTCACATTTAGAATGCAATGAGTGTTTAGTGTACAAATAAAGGGAAAACTAAAATATCTTGAAATTTCAGCGTATTGTTAGCGGCCACGTTTTGGTGCCGTAACTCATTACTGGTAACACACACTCGTCACATTTTTTGGGAGAAAATGAATTGGCATATCTTTCCGAACATTACCCAGCCGAAATGGATCCGACGATTGAACTCTTTCTAAGAAGTTGGACTTACCTACGACGTAAACGTAACCGTCAACAACTTCGATGACAGAGCTACCGACCTTCAACGGAGTCCTAGTCAATACAACATGGATATTCAACATTACTTTCATCTTGTTCATGTTCGTTTTAAAACCGACACATTCATAAGCTCTCCGGAGGCCGTTGATAATAAACTAAGCTGTTCAGTGGCCTCAGCCATGACAACTATATCGTCGGCAAATCGAAGGTGAGTGAAGTACGCCGCTTATGTTGATGCCAAGCATTCAATTGAATTATATTCAAAGTTAACTTTAATACATTGAAATGGAAATGTCTAATGCAGTTGTACCGAAATCACGAAAAGTATTAAGTAGATTAAATTGCCCGAATTAGCCATGAAAGAAAGAACACTAATAATCATAACCGCAGCCGGCAAAGGTGGCGGGCCCACGCCGCAGCTTCCACGCTGTCCGTCCGTCACAGAATGTCGGTCGCTTTCTTCCATGCAACCCATGGGTCTTGCTACGATAACAGAGGTATATACCCAAACCGCATTTAATTTAACCGATGTAAATTGTATCAGTCAGAATGGGTATACAAATTTTAATAATCTTAATATAAATCTAATTCTGTAGAAAAATAATAGGTTAAATATAAAGAAAACTATTTTGATTCCAGCAGTGATTACCGTACATTCGTTTAAGTTAATCCTCTGTTAAGCTTGATGTTGAAATTTTCTGTTCAGTATATTGACAGTATTTATTCTGAATGAGGTATAACAATTTAATATAATGACATAAATTGTAGTTTTAAAACCTCCGAAAAATACGCATAGAGACAGTGTGTGGGCTTTGAGAAAAACGGTAGTAAGCTGAAGTTCAAGAAGTAGTACCGGAACAAAAAAAAACGAGGAACACTACCAACAGAAATAAGAAAAACTTACAGAGAGTGGACTTTAATAAGATGGGCGGAAAGAAAAAATAGTAGGACAATCTACAAAAAGAAATGAGATGCCATCAAAAACATACCTGTAAAAAACCCAAGTCGCGCCATTCAGTTCTCCTACCGTAAAAAGTTGTGAGATCCATGTAATACCAAGTCGGTTAACTTATTCAGTCCCTACTTTTAGATTTAGATTGACTTGGGCATCGCATGGAAACACAAAGTATCTCACAAATACTACACATTACCCTTACTAATATTATAAACGCGAAAGTTTGTAAGTATCGATGGATGCATGTATGGATGTTTGTTACTCTTCAACGCAAAAATCGCTTAACACATTTGAATAAAATTTTGCATACATATAGTTTATTACCTGTATTAACACGTAAGCTACTTTTAATCTATATACCATGCGGAAAAACCGCCAGAGGCAGCTAGTATTAAATAAGTTTGTTTAGTGCGATGCCCAAGTCAATTTAAATCTAAATGTAGGGACTGAATAAGTTAACCGACTTGGTATTACATGGATCTCACAACTTTTTACGGTAGGAGAACTGAATGGCGCGACTTGGGTTTTTTACAGGTATGTTTTTGATGGCATTTATTTTACTTTTCAATATGTTAATTAAACAAACATATGTATTTATAAATAACAACATAATTATAGTCTACATTAACAATAACCCGTTATCATTTACATAACAAGATCCAGTTACACCTTTAGCCTTATCACTTGCCAAATGAAGAATTAGATTGCCAATTTCTTCAGCATCGCAAGCTCTACCCAGTGCAGTCATTTTCTCAACTATATTATCTATACCCATATCTGGAGGTGCATTGGAATTTTCCATAATATCAGTTATAACTGGTCCAGGATTGACGGAGTTCACTCTTACACCAGAAGAAGCTAATTCTGCAGCAGCACCTCTTGTGAAAGCATCCATAGCAGCTTTAGACATGCAGTAAGAAATTGTTCCCGGGATTTTGGACCACGTTGATAAGACGCTAGATACATTTATAATACTGCCTTTCGTTTTTATGAGGTAAGGGATCGCCTTACTGGTGATAATAATAACGGGACGTATGTTTGTATTCATGACTTCATCATAGTTCTGTAGTAAGTCATGTTCCAGTACTTCTGTATATCGAGCAATTCCAGCGTTATTGACAAGGACATCGAGTTGGCCAAACGCGTTTATAGTTTGTTCGACGACGATATTCGCTTCTCTGTCTTTTGAGATATCTGCTTTGATTACCATAGTTTTAGCTCCATGTTTGTAACAACGCTCGGCGACTTCTTTCAGCTTGGCGTCGTTGCGCCCGACCAAGGCAACAGAAGCTCCTTCTTTGGCAAACAGCTCGATAGTAGCTGCACCGATACCCGAACTGCCACCCGTAAGCAGTACCACTTTGTTTGCAAACATTTTGCCTTTAAACTAATTGCCACTCAATCAGACTCGAGTTTATAATACGTTGTTATCTTTTTATCGATCAGTTTTGATATTGAAATAAGTGCTCTAAGAGTCTCTTCAGGACTGACTAGAGATACATAAATGCCACCTGGGTTAGACTGTTCTGGTATGGGCAATTACGAATAGCTCAATATAAAAAAATGATAATTATCGCTGGAACAAGACAAATAAGTACCTAATAATAAAAACTTGACCTATGTCCAGCAGTGGACGTCTAACGGTTGAAATGATGATGATAAATAAAATCTTAAAATAATATCTTTTCTGCTGCATAATATTATAGAAATCACTTCATATCGATTTCTTACACTTACGCAAATATTACTCATATCGCTTAGTTTGTATTATAATTGTATATATAGTAATTTATAAATTCGAGTTTCAATTTGTGTTGTTGTGACGCCATCTGTTCTCCTTACTAGCAAACAGTATTGGAAGTTTGCTGTTACATCTCCTTGTTGGCAACAGATGGCGCTGTACGCTTGTTTGATACCTATATATTGTATACTATCATAATTAGCAATAAGCCTGATAAGTTAATCTCTCTATAGCCAATTATTAAGAGGCTCGTAACATTATCTTTGGTAAAAATATACTTTTCTGACCTTGTAATTGTAATTTTATATTAATTTACATATGCATAACATCACACCTGTTGTCCCCGAATGGTTAGTCAAAGGTGTTCCTCGCCGGTACATTTTAGGTCCCATGTAATAGGGGGCGAGCCTATTGCCACCAACGGGGCACCAAACTTCGAGCGGCTACTGAGTATTTCATAGAAAAATTCAATATCACATTTTTCGACGTGGGAATCGAACCCAAGTCCACTTGCTTGTTAGTCGCACTTACGGCCACTAGACCGAAGAGGCAATACTTCTCTAGTAAAATAAACTACATAAAATATAGAATTGCTATAGGATAATATTTGTTATAATAGATATTATCGATTAATACATTATTGTAGATAAGGTAAACATGCCCTGTAACACAAACTGATAAATCGATACCAAGTATTGATTAACTATTTCTAGTACGAGGTCACGATTGACAAACGAATTTGTTTATGTAGCAACATTTCTTCTTTCCGTAATCACACATTGGTTTTACTAGAAATACGGCACTGTCAACGCATTTTCTTGAAAAAAATGTAGATATCATTTTGTATCTATATATATAAAAGGAAAAGCTGACTGACTGACTGACTGACATATCAACGCAGGGCTTAAACTATAAGGGTTAGTTTAATATAAATAAATAATAAATAATTCTGGACATTATGACACAGCGCCAACTAGTTCCGAGCTAAGCAACGAGGCTTGTGTTACGGACATATATACTTTTTTATTTCTAAATACATACATAGGTATTATACATAGATACATCCATGACTCGGAAGCAAATGTTTATGCTCATCACAAAAACATTTGTCCCTACCGGGATTCGAACCCAGGACCCATAGCACAGAATGCAGCGTTAACTACCGCTGGACTAATCGGGTCGTCAATATCTATATCAATATCTATCGAGAGTTAGGACCTAGAGTAGGTACTTTAGGTCCTAAATCTAAGTCTAGAGCTGTAAAATAATCAGGCTTTTATGGCAAGGCTACAAAAGCATACTACCAGAAAATGTCATCAACAAAACCTATCGGATTGATTTGAATCTAGAATCATCAATCAAAATACACGCAAACACCCAAAAAGTATTTATTTGTACACGTAATTATCATATTAAGTTTGTTTTTAGTTTCGGTTTTCAAAAAATATTAAATGTCTTTGGAAGCGTGCAAAGGGGGTCAATAAAAAATGTTTTAGCACACAATGCTTTTAATTCAAAATAAAAATGAACAAATGATATCATAATAATATTATGCAAAGCACTACACAATGATATTAAAATTTTGCGAATCGCAACTTAAACATTTGTAAGGATCGTTTCAGTTAGTTTAGTTTAATTTATCTAACGAATATATTTCACTATCATCCTTAAAATTATACTTACATAAAATAAAGACATTGATGGTAATGACAATAATTTCCCTTAAAATTAATGAATAAATAAGTGATATCAAGGAATTGGAAATCCTGATTTGAAGAATAAGTAGGTACATTGAATGCGACTCTACAATTAATGCAAAATGCAACAGGGTACTTATTCTAAGGCATATAATTTCTACATTCAATTGTTATGAAGGTACATAAACTATTCTTGCAGAAATATTCATATTGAATTCATAGAACCGTATTAGAAACGTAGGTATACACCGATAAGTCATTTAATTTATGAACGAAATGAATGTCGCTGTAAAGTTATAATCGTTAAAACACAATTATTCAGGCAATTTAACTAAATAAATTACAATAATTCTCAGATTCTACTTCAGCATCACACCATTATCAATAAGATAACAGGAACCTGTTATGCTCCTAGCCTTGTCACTGGCTAGATATGCAATCAAGTCACCAATCTCTTCAGCACTAGAAGGTTTACCAAGTGCTGTCAATCCTGCTACTAAATCATCCATATTGACATTTTCAGGCATAGGCATATTAGAATTTTCAGCAAGACTTGTAATTACTGGTCCGGGATTAACAGCGTTTACTCTTACTCCAGAAGGAGCCAGTTCCATAGCTGCGAGTTTCGTGAACTGGTCCAGACCAGCTTTGGAAATGTTGTAGGAGATAGCTCCAGGCATCCTGACCCATGTTGATGCGACACTGGACACATTTATGATGCTTCCTTTCGTTTTGATGAGATGAGGGACCGCCAAATTAGTGATCAGAACAACAGCGCGAAGATTCGTGTTCATAACTTCATCAAAGTTCTCCACTAGATTTGCGTCATGTATTCCTGCATTCCTTAAAATCCCGGCGTTGTTGACGAGCACATCAAGTTTTCCGAACATGTCAACCGTTTGTTTCACGATGTTTTTAGCTTCCCTGTCTTTGGAGATATCTGCTTTGATAACTATGGTTTTTGCTCCATATTTGTGGCAGCGTTCGGCGACCTCTTTTAGCTTGGTTTCGTTTCTTCCAACAAAAGCAACAGAAGCTCCTTGTTTAGCAAACACTTCAACTGTGGCTGCGCCGATACCAGAGCTGCCTCCTGTAACTAGGACCACTTTGTTTGCGAACATGTTGTAGAACGTCTTCCTAACCTGACAACCGAAAATTTACTGACCCTAGCCAAATTCTATCGACAATAAATATACCAGTTTATCGTTTTTTATCTGATTGGAGATAAGACTATTTTAATTTAAGTAAATATTTAAGTGTTTTTATACAAGTTGTAATGACTTGCGTTTCGATGATTCATTACGTTTCCTATTGACAGTACACATAATTCATAAATCATATATTTTAGCCCCAAGGACCAATACATTAGGTGTGTCATCGGCAACTATTAAGCAAACAGCATAGTAATGTAGTGGTAGAAGCGTTAGCGTTAAATTTATTAATGATTAAGTTATTTCCAAATACTCTAAATTATAAATCATTAAAAAAATCACACAGTAAGACTTTACAACAATAACATATTTTAGTAAGCATCCACATTAAAATAAGAATAACATACATTAAGTACGAAGATCACATAACTATTTTAAATATAATGGGTGTATGTCAATGATTGAGAAAAAAAATATTCGAAAACTATAAATAATACTTTTATGAGCTGATATATTAGTACATGAAAGTCAGCATGACTATCATAATTTAGTACTAGATATTTAAGTCATGACGACTTTCAAATTTGGAAATACACTATTGGCGAATTTTCCTGGGACCTCAAGGAGATTAAAGTAAGTTGCGTCATTGACAACCAATAAACCAGCCAGCAAAATCATTAAATTTCACTACTGTCCTCTATAGCCAATGAGCGATAGCATGACATATGCACTTTTAGGCTAATCTTCTACGCGCTTTTTTAAAAGTATACAATGTGGAGATGACAATATGACTTTAAATGAAAACACTGGCAATACTGGTTTATAGAAACATTTGTAAACTATCAAATAAATCCGAACATGGAAATTAAAAAAAAAAAAATTTTCTTACAAACTAAATAGCTTAAAACTGCAAACAAAATAAAACACCATTTATAAAAATGGTACACTGACCTGCGATAAGAATGGCAACGCAGCTTGGTTTCATTCATGTTAAAGCTGTGGCCGACGCAGCGACGTAATGTTTGGCGCCATTATTCTTATTGTTATTAATGCTCAATTACACAAATCAAATCACAGAATATTAACCAAATAGTCGGGCATCATTCACCCGCGAGTTATTCACTGATCAATTTATTATTCACAATCACTTTTCGATCACATAATTATGTCGCCAGTCATTAAATTTTTTTATTTTCAATATGTCCGCCGTGTTCTTGAATACACAAACTACACCGACGTATAATGTTATTTCTCACTCTTGATAATAGGTCACCATTAGCAGCCATTTCTTTCAATTTATTAAAAGATATTATTATTCTATTTTTTAATTCCTCAACGGTAGTAACTTCTGTTGAGTATACCTCATTCTTTATGTGACCCCACAGAAAGAAATCCAGGGGCGTGAGATCTGGTGACCTCGCTGGCCACCGCACTGGTCCAAAACGGCCAATCCACTGCTGTCCGAACATTTGAGTCAAACGCTCTCTTGGAGACACCACTGAATGAGCTGGTGCTCCATCTAACTGGTACCACATCTGCCTGTACACGTCCAGCGAAAGTTCGTCCGTGTACTCGGAAACGGATCCGTCGAGGAGTTCAATGAACTTTACAGCATTTAAATTGCCATCAATAAATACCGGACCAATAATAGTATTTCTGTGTATGCCAGCCCACACATTGACCGCAAATCTGTACTGGTGTGAAGACTCCCGTACTAGATGCGGATTCACGCGGCTCCAGTACCGAAGGTTCTGTCGGTTCCATAAACCATTCCTTGTGAATGTACTCTCGTCAGTCCACAGCACATTGTACAGGAAGTCAGGATTCTCGAGATGTTTGGTTTCCAACCAGCGACAGAAAGTTTCTCTTATTGGCTTATCTCTCGGTAACAATGCTTGTACTTTCTTGTACTTATAAGGTCTGCGTTTGTCACGTTTCAAAACTTTTTGAATAGTTTTGTGATTTACACGAAAATGTCGACCTGCATTACGCAGACTGGACGTCGGATTACGATCATAATAATTAATAACTCTTTCGTCTGAAATCACATTTGCACGTGGAGGAGCACCATCTACGTGCGGGATCAAAGATTGATTTTCCCGTATCCTCTGGACAGCTTGTACAATAGTGCGCCCGTGGGTCGGACACATACGCGTGTTCCCATACCTCTCACGGTATGTCCGTACAGCTAAAGCGGCATTACCGTGACACTCCCCATAAATTAAAATCATATCAGTGTACTCCGAAGCGGTATAATTGTAACGAGGCATGATTATTTAATAATAAAACCTTGAAACACCAAGTATTAAGCGTCTAATTTCGCAAAGTTCACTTAGCTATTTAACTAAGTACCTATAATACGTTTATGTGTCCTGTCACTATTAAAACAAAGCGTCAAATTTCGCACAACACAACACAACACAACAACAAAGATACGATAACACTCGCGCGGCGACTTCAAACGGGCGCGGGCGCATCCGAAATTCCAGAGAAAATAAAATGCGTCACAGGCAGTAAGGACGTCCGGTGACACACTGACCGCGTAACCTAGACACGTCGACAAGTAAGCAAAGAGGAAACAAGCAAACTTACCTATCTCTTTCGCACATACATATTTTGCGATTGACATGAGTGCGTAACAGGAAAGTAATAACTTTCGTATGCATTTTTTCTTATCTAGCTGTGATGACACGCTTTATGACTCTTATGGCTCGGGCATAAAGTATAATTTGCATTGAGAAAATAAATTTGATAGAAAAGGCGTAGGTTTTTAAAGTGGCGAGCTGGCAACGTAAGTCGTTAACCTGTCGCGTGCTCTCCTGTTTACAAAACATCATGTCGAAAATACTTAAAATGAAAAATAATGTCCTGTGGCTAAACTACTGGATACATTCATTTGATTTTTTGTGTGACGGTTGGGAATATCATGACTTATACGAAGTTTCATTTATGATCATATTGTCCTCCCCACATTGTATAGTAAAAAACAAGACATTTAGTAACGAACTATCGCGGAGAGCGTACATTTAAAAAAACTACTTAAATAAATCTAGATTAACGGATCTATTAAGAAATAAACAATAAAGAAGGCCATAATAGACAAGGACAAAAAGATATTACAAGTGTTGACCAGTTTTGTTTCAATTTGATAAAAACAGTGTGCCAACAGTATGTCAATAGTTGTTTATCGTCGACCAACAGCAGACAGTATTGTATTTATCTCTGGTGTTTTTGTATATGTGCTGTTTTAAGTCCTACCTCGTCTAGCAAGACAGATCCATAGCAGCAACCTGAAGAAGGAAGAAGAAATGAGCTGGAGAGTTCTGAAAAATCCTGTGATATTCAACGTTGACGATGGCCTTATTCTCTCAACTCCTAGTTCAACGAATATTCGTTAGCCTTGTGCCTATTGATTCCAATTGGTGACATACTTTAACTGAGCCAGGGCTAGCATGAACTGGTTTCATATGCACTAGTTACGCGTGAGTATTCTTCTTTTATGTGTAGACTTCTTACCCGATATTCTGAGTCTCACTTAAAAGTTCAGCGGAACTAAATAGCAGTGATGACTTTGTTAGTGTAAAGATTTTACTATCAATGTGGGCTGACTGTCAAAGTTTACCAGTGATACAATGTGTAATTAAGTTACAATAAGTAAAATTTTCGAAGTTTTTTCCCGCTGGATGCGGGCGGCGCACTGGTAGTCGTGGCGGTTCTTGCGGGAGACCTATCTCCAGCAGTGGACGTCAACGATTGATGTGATGATGGTGATATTAAGTAAAATTTACGAAATATATATTTTTTTGTTGGTTGGGCTAACGGAGGAGATCCTTCTTAAATGCCCTGCTAATCGCAAAAAAAAATATATTTTCAACAATATCTAATTATGTTTTACAATATCTAAATCCTATTTTGATGAAACAGCAAACTCCATAATTTTCACACTCATCTCCAGCTACGTATGGATATCTATGATTTCGTTAGTAGTTGCTGTCCAAATTAAAAATCAATCAAACTATTTTTCTCATAATTGTCATTTGTAACATCATCATCCTCAACGCTTTTCGTACCCCTGCTAGTCATGATTCGAGAAAGAGAGGACTTAGATAGTCTGTGTAGGTGCGGATTAAACTTTACATCATGATTTAATTGCCTCCGAATTTCCTCACGATGTTTTTCTTTATCGTTCAAGTGATACGTATATTTTATGTCATATATTGCCAGGTAATTATATAAGATAGATAGATAGAGGTTCTTGATTGTACACCAATGAAGCAATATCACGGATTATACAGATAGTATAAAGTACAATCGGCGGTCTGTAAGATAATAGTTTTACTGAACAAATGATAAGATTGTATTAGTAGGCGGGAAATATTGTATGTAGAACTGAAGGCTACATAGGCAGAATGTCCAGTTTAAAGTCAAATGGCGATTACACATCGGAAAATGCAACGAAGTTCAGCCTATAATAAAAATGCTCGGATTAGTTGGATGCAGGGAACAAACAATCGGTACTGATGAACATGGCATGCCTTTGATCAGCTGTAGACGATATTTGGTTAACATAGCAAATAGGTACGTATTAACAGAAGTAGAAAAATGTGGCCATTTTAGTTGATACATGGAAGTTGATATCGATTATTTAACAATTCTAAGTTTATATGATATAGAATAATTGTATTTTTAAACTTACTAGAAGATGAATATTTATTTATTTTTGATTGACAAAAGTAATATTCTCTAAAGTTTCTCAGTTTTTTTTCACAAAATTAGATTAGTATAATAAAAATGCACTATAAGTAATTATATTAATTCAATTTATTTATTCAAATGAAACACGGTCATTATTAGTAAAATTAAGAACATACATACGTTTATCATGCAAATGTTGCATACAAATACAACAATTCAAATCTTAGCTAATCATATTTTTTGTCAGAGATATTTTACATACATACATACCATCACGCCTGTCGTCCCCGAAGGGTTAGGCAGAGGTGTACTAATGTACACCCACATTTCGCTGGCATGTTTTTTAGGTCCTATGTAATAGGGGGCGAGCCTATTGCCATTAGCCGGGCACGAATCCAAACTCCGAGCTGCTACTGACAATTTTATAGAAAAACCCAATAACACTTTGCTCGACCTGGGAATCGAACCCAGGACCTCTTGCTCGGCAGTCGCTCTGTACGACCACTCGACCAACGAGGCAGTTAGATATAGAGATATTTTTTCATATCATAATACGCTTGTATTAGTATATGAAATTATTTCACAGTAAAATATTATTAAACGGCGCACAATATGCAAAAGATAAGACCAAATTAGTTTATTGTTTTACAATCAAGTTTGGGATCTTCGAAACTTATCACACAGTATCCTTATAGTACTATTCACTTATTAATCAACTTCTGATATATGTATGTTTGCTGATATAAATAATTTTTAGAATATATTTTTCCATAACGGAATTACTTCAGCATTATACCATTATCAATAAGATAACACGAACCAGTCACACTCTTTGCCTTGTTGCTCGCTAGATACAAAATCAATTCACCAATCTCTTCAGCGTCAGCAGGCTTATTCAATGCTGTCATTCCCGAAACCAATTCCTCCACATTTACGTTTTCCGGCAAAGGCATATTAGAACTCTCTGCAATATTAGTTCTAACTGGTCCAGGATTCACAGCGTTAACTCGCACGCCAGAAGGTGCCAACTCCATTGCAGCAAGTTTTGTAAATTGATCCACACCTGCTTTGGAAATGTTGTAAGCGATAGATCCTGGCATCCTCACCCACGTGGACGCAACACTAGATACGTTCACGATATTTCCTTTCGTTGCGATAAGATGAGGAGCCGCCAAATTACTGATAAGGAGGATAGGACGCAGATTCGTGTTAATGATTTCATCGAAGTTCTCCACCAGATTGGCATCCTGTATACCTGCATACCGTAGAATTCCAGCGTTGTTGACAAGTATATCAAGTTTTCCAAAAGTATCTACGGTTTGTTTGACGATGGTCTTTGCTTCTCTGTCTTTAGAGACGTCAGCTTTGATGGCCAAGGTCTTAGCTCCATATTTATGGCAAGCCTCTGCAACCTCTTTCAGTTTGGCTTCGTTTCTTCCAACAAAGGCGACAGACGCTCCTTGTTTAGCGAATAACTCAACTGTAGCCGCACCGATACCAGAACTGCCTCCGGTTACAAGAACCACTTTGTTTGCGAACATGTTGATAAACGTCTTCACTGCACCGCAACTCGAAATTTACTAAACGTGAATTATAATTTGCCGGAAATATAAAGGATCAACGGGAAAAAAAATACTGATTATAGATAAACATTTTCAAGCAGATAAACGTTATTATTATATGTCATACGAAATGATATGATTCAGAATGATGAGTTACGATGAGGTCATCGCCATTACATAATCATCATTTTGTAGGTTAATAGCAAAATAATGATTTAAGAAAAAAGTCGTACTACCTATAAATAGCCTTTAAAAATATTCACATATGTACATCAATATTAACAGCTTATTTAAAAATACTCACATACACAAACAACCAAATTATGATTTCAAATATTTGCACCGATTAAGATTGTGGGCTTTTTTACCTTATAAAGTGGCGTGGCTAACACCTGTCTTTACAATAAAATTGTCTTTACTTTATATCTTAGTTGAATGTCCCTTATCATCATCATCAATTATCATCAACCCATTTATTAAATATTTCTGGACATTATGAGACAGCGCCATCTAGTTCCAAGCTAAGCAACGAGGCTTGTGTTACGGATACTAGTTGGTTGATATACTACATATATACTTTTTTTTGTAAATACATACATATTATACATAGAAACATCCATGACTCGGATACAAATGTATCAATAATTTAATTTAATATGTATTTATTGTACCAATAATGTCTTGGGCGTGGATCTCCTCTCGTCCATAGTGCGGGTTGGCAGATTTCAGACGTCATCCAGAAAATCTCTTAAGCTTCCAGGTTTTCTCACAATGTTTCATTTCACCATTTGAGCATGTGTTGAATACGCGGGTAAATTGAAATAATTAAAGATGCGTGCTTCGGGATCTAATTCGAGACTTTTGACTTTACAGTCCTTTGGTTACACCACTAGGTCACATTTGGTTGCCTCTTTTACAAATGTGTTATTAAAAAAAATTGCAGATGCATAGTTAAATATACAAAAATATACGGTTCTATTTATTGATTGGGGTAAGACTGGTTTAGCAGCTATGAATCTGTTGGGCCATGAAGGTTCTGGAAACTATCGAAGGAGTAGAAATTATGTAGTAAAAAGCAGAACTCGGTACGGTCTTCAACGAGATGTGCAGAGTATATGGTGATAATAACTGGTTACATCTGGATGTTAGTAGCATAACCGGTGCTGGGAGAATCATCTACAAGGGAGACCTTTGCGGTATGTTGGACATCCAATAGCGAATATTTATTTGAATAACAAACGTAGGTACTTATAGTTAGTTAAAATCTCGTCGATATTTACCATGAGTTGGCATAAAATTTATCAAACAAATCTTTGGTGGCACGATGAACGCTGTTGCTAAGCAATCAGTTTTTGCGTTATGTGTTGTGGATTTCATTTTCTATACGCCTAATAGGTTTAAAAGTAGAACGTTGTGTGTGTTTGTGCAAAAACAGTTATTTGTAAAGGGACATTATCATCAATACGACACAGAAAAGAAAAACAGGCGAATATTCAAACAATGATTTAATGGTTTTATGATGATTTTAGAGTAGGTATAGTCCACCTAAAGAGTTTTATAACATAACATACTATCATGCTTGTCGTACCTAAAGGGTTAGACAGAGGTGTACTAATGTATACTCACATAGCCCAAATAAAAAGGTTTATCCAGTAAACACACGGTGCCAAAATAAAAACAATTTATTTTTATGCAATATATTTATTGATATACAGAAATTAATGCGTGATATTATTGACAAAGTAAATAAATGTGTTTACAGTTAAAAGAAAAATATAATGGTTGCAATAATTAACAACAATGAACGATTTACTTTAGCAGCACACCATTATCAATAAGATAACATGAACCAGTGATACTCCTAGCCTTGTTACTGGCTAGATATAAAATCAATTCACCAACCTCCTCAGCTTCGGCAGGTTTGCTCAGAGCTGTCATTCCCGCAACGAGTTCCTCCACATTTACATTTTCAGGCAAAGGCATATTGGAACTCTCTGCGATATTAGTTACAACTGGTCCTGGATTTACAGCATTTACTCTTACCCCAGAAGGAGCCAATTCCATAGCACTGAGTTTTGTAAACATATCCATACCAGCTTTGGAAATGTTGTAAGCGATGGTTGCAGGTAGTCTTACCCACGTGGAAGCAACACTGGATACATTGACGATATTCCCTTTAGATGCGATTAGATGAGGGACTGCCAAATTAGTAATAAGTAGAGCAGCTCGAAGGTTCGTGTTAATAAGTTCATCAAAGTTCTCTACAAGATTGGAGTCTTGTATACCTGCATACCGTAAAATGCCGGCGTTGTTGACGAGGACATCAAGTTTTCCAAAAGTGTCTACGGTTTGTTTTACAATAGTCTTCGCATCTCTGTCTTTAGAGATATCTGCTCTGATGACCAAGGTCTTAGCTCCATGTTTGTGGCAACGCTCTGCTACTTCTTTTAGCTTAGCTTCGTTTCTTCCAACGAAGGCAACAGACGCACCTTGTTTAGCAAATAGCTCCACTGTGGCTGCGCCAATACCAGAGCTGCCTCCGGTTACAAGAACCACTTTGTTTGCGAACATGTTGAAGGACGACTTAACGGGATCGCGGTTCAAAATCTAATAACTCTGACTTATTAATGTCTGAAACAAATATAACGAATTATCATGTAAAAAATATCTGATTGGAGATAAAACCCGATAAGCTAATAGATCGGATTTCAGATAGCTCCATTTTCATGATATATTATTATTCTCTTGTATAATGAGAATACCGATTAATTTTTTTTGTCAGGGTTACAAATATATTAATAGTTCTATTATTCATTTTGAAATAAAACTATTAATTACCGATCTTGGATTCAATAAAATCAATATAATATGTTTTTTTTATAATCGCGTCATATTCATTTATTTGTTATTTTTTAAATAGATAAAACTTATTGGAAAATAACATTATCATTCGTATAATGATATGATTAATATGATGATACATTACGATTAGGTATTGATTACTAGATATCATTTTGCATGGTGATAGCAAATTGTATTTATTTTCTACTTTTGATAGTATTTTTAATCTTTGATGATATATCATTGTATAAAAATACACTGGCTTAGGCTACAGTAACCTTCCTAGAAAATGATTGACAAATATCTGAAGGCGAAACTAGACATTTAAACTTATATACCCTCAATGAAGTTATCAAAAGGCTCCGATGAAACTTGTGAAATTAATCAGGAGTTTTGAATCAAATTACAACGATATGATACACTATAATCTATGACGCATGAATATTATATTTATGATACATACAAACGAAATGCTGAAACTTCAAGAATTTTCTACTTGTGTATCATACGTAAGTGAAATGCAGTAAAATTCTTAAGCGAAATAATAATTGAGTAAGCAAAAACAGTTTTAGGATAAAACTACGATTATTGTGGATACACGAAAGTTTTTTTTTTAATTTTAAATAAATTGTGTTACTGGAACTTTTTCTTTTTTGTCCTCAACGTATAACGACAATGTGACCACGTTATCTTATACATTGGTTCCTTTTATACATTATGTTCGGGATATGTCGTTAAAATATATCATAACAGGCTTTTCAAGCTACTTGGCAACATATGCATTAAAAACATGCTTAATAGAAGTAATAATATTATATTAAACCGTAGCAGCTTGAAGAAGTAATAACAGATTGATACTGTCCGCAACATCTTATTTATTAACAACATTATTATGGATCCGTTCCTGATCTGTTCCGGATCCGTCTTTTTGTTTGTTTTTTTTTTTTCTTACACTGCCCTTGAATTTCGACCTTTATAGCACCTTGTACTCTTCAATTAATCAATATTACGCAATTCAATGGCAATATCACTAAGTAAAGTGGTTTTATTTCAATACCAGAGAGTAGTATGACCTCGCTACTCTCTGTAGACATTGTTAACGATTTATACTTTATCGCTTCTGGTGAAAAATACCTGCATAACCTCTCAAAGACTTAATTACGGAATCAATACAACAATATACTTCAGAAAGTTGAGGACGTAAAGGAAGTAATCAATATCTCAAGATGGCTCTATAAAACTAATTGTCATTGTCATTAAGGATTGTACATACATGAACAACATTACTCATGGTTAATCATTTCCTACATCGTCAAGACAAGTTCATAGTAAATGTTTTTTATTCTTGATATAAAAAAGTTCTAACTTCTCACGTGTAAAAATATTTTAAAAAATTGTTGTAAGTTACTGCTTCCAAATGTTGTTACTGCCTAGTTGGTTTAATGGTCGCAAGTGCGAGTGCTGAGCAAGAGCTGTTGCGTTTGATTCCCATATCGAGCCGTGTTATTGGGTTTTTGGTTTTAGGTTGGGTATGGTGGTACAAAATTATCTATATATTATCTTATTATATTAGCAGCAGGTCCGGAGTTTGGATTTATGACCGGTTGATGCCAATAGGCTCGCTCCCAATGACATGGGGCCTAAAACATACCAGCGTAATGTGGGTGTACATTAGTACACCTCCTTCGGGGACGACAGGCGTGATGATGGTATGCTTACGTCACTTGAAATTCCTAAAATCAAAACATCTAATACTTTAATCTGCCTGTGACCATACTAACTGTAAAGTAACTGAAACTTTGGTATTTAATTTCATGTCAGTGTAATTCTATTTCACTGTCTAATATGCATGTAAGTATAAGTTGTTTGCCTTTATTTGAATATAAAATATTACATATTGATGGTAGCTGGAGCTGTTGTAGCCTAGCGGTGTGACCAGTGGACTGAGACGTCGAAGGTCTCGAGTTCGAACCCAAGACCACTGACTTTTCGAAAGTTATGTGCGTATTTATCACAAGCTCAAACGGTGAAGGAAAACATCGTGAGGAAACCTGCATGCTTGAGAGATTTGTCTTGATGGCATGTGCAGTCTGCCAACCCGCAGTAGGCTAGCGTGGTAGACTATAGCCTAATCCCTCTCAAATGAGAGGAGACCCGTGCCCAGCAGTGGGACGTTAATGGGTTGATGATGATGACATATTGATGGTATAATTTCCTCGGCTTCTCTGACTAGACTAGATTTAGATTTGACTCCTGCACGCGTCTTTAAATTTACCTACATTTCATATAAGGCTTGGCATAAATACAAAAGATACACAAAAATAACCTCGTGTCAATATATATTAATAAATAATAATTAATAATTTGAATGAAAACTGTTAACTCTAGGGGATTAAGGGTTACCAAATATTTTAATCACGGAAAGAATTTAAAATCTGAAAGAGTAAAATGAAAATGTTTTTAAATAGAAGTTCAGTTAAATAATGCTTCCTACTGAGAGTACTGAATGTGCTATAATAGATAACTAACATCAATCATAAGCTGTATCTTCAACATAATTTCAATATGCACTCAACTCCTCGTACTTAAACTGTTTGATAATTTATTCGCGTCATAATTCTTCCGTATCCTCACACTGAACAGACGTTCTGAAAATGGGTTTTGCGAAAAAAGTGGTCCTAGTTACAGGTGGAAGTGCAGGTATTGGCGCTGCCATAGCCCAGTTATTTGCAAAGGAAGGTGCCTCTGTAGCTATAGTTGGCAGAAACGAAGAAAAGTTGAAGGCAATAGCCCAAAGTTGCCAGAAATTTGGAGCATCTGTACTGACCATTAAAGCAGATTTATCTAAAGATCAAGACGCAGATTTGATTGTCCAAAAAACAATCGACAAATTCGGGAAGTTGGATATACTTGTCAACAACGCTGGTATATTGAAATCAGCTGGTATTCTGTCAGATAATTTTCTCGAAATCTATGATGAGACTATGAATATAAATATGCGAAGTTTGGCCCGCATCACCCGATTTGCTGTACCTCATATCATCAAAACTAAAGGAAGCATAGTAAACGTGTCAAGTATTGCTGGAAAATGTACCATCAGACCAAACAACATAGCTTACAGGACATCTAAGGCTGCTCTCGACCATTTTACCAGAAGCGTTGCTTTGGAACTTGCAGCTCATGGAGTCAGAGTGAATTCGATCAGCCCAGGTCCAGTACGCACTGATATTTTCGAAGGTCTAGACATAAATGTAGATACGCTGTCTAAAAATACTGCACTGAGTAGAATATCGGAACCACAAGAAATAGCTGATATGGTTGTTTACTTAGCCAGTGATAAAGCCAAAGGTATTACTGGCTCTGATTTCATCATAGATAATGGCTCTTTGTTGATGATGAAATGAACCGCCATAAAAACACTTCAAAATTATTAAAAGAAAATACTTTGAGAATTACAAATGGTTATATATTTAAATGAAAGTATTTTTCATTAGTGTAATATTTCGTATTCGCGTTTTTTTGCATAAATGTGTATATTAATAAAATGTTATTTAAAAATAAATTCTGTCTTCTCTGTGTTTAAACTAGAAATAGAAAATGAGTTCTGTTTCCCACCTGCTGCTGCTGGAACAGCTGCTAATGGTTGGTTTAGTCATATAAGATCTACTATTATGGTCTCCTATCAGATGGCTTACTATGACCTCTGTATTTGCAACGCTACCTTCAGTACTAATTTCTTTTACTTCTGATAAATTCACCTTTTAATTTGTAATGTTTGCCCTCCGCCCCTTAAAATAAACCGCGCACCGACCGCTATACATGATTACACCATTATTTATTTTGTTTTCCTAAACTTATTCACCGAAACTAATAACATAATCGAAGCATTACCTACTCATGATGACTTGCAAAACCAAACAATTGTCAACAAGTACCTGAGAGTTTTTGTTTGTTTCTTGTCGACCTAGACTCACTGATACCTACAGATATGACTCTTACGGATCATATTAAAGCATAGTTATCTATTTATCAATATTTTTATTACAACGTTATCAGATATAGGATTGTCTTTTATTACCTTATTGTCATATTTAATGCTCTTCATCAACCATTAACTGTTTCATTTCTGAGCATCATTAAACCTTCTCAATTTGATAGTGGTGGATTAAATTATAGTCTAGACTGCGGATTGTAGAGAATCTTCTAGAAATGTATATTTTCCTTGCGATATTTCCATTTCCCGTTAATTCGACTGATAATAACGAATAAGTTCTGTGCGCAAATTAGGATATTATAACACAGCGCCATCTAGTTCCGAGCTAAGCAACGAGCCTTGTGTTACTACTTATATACTTTTTTTATAAATACATACATATTATACATAGACACATCCATGACACGAATACAAATGTTTATGCTCATAACTCTTCGTGTTAAGAGAATAGTGCGGAATTCAAAATTCCAAAAAATGGCAAATCTTCCTTAACATAATAACAGTAAGTACAGTTACCCCGGGTTAGCAAGTAAAGCTCTATCATTTAGGTTTTACTTTTACTTAAGTTATGTGCAGTAACTGTGTATACTGTCGATATAATAAATTAAACATCATTTTTATATTATTGCTTTAATCACTTAGAAAAACAGCAGTAACTAAATACACTGTGGATGGATACTTCGCCCGCAGAAGGCGCCCAAGTGGTGGCATTGCTGGATTTCTGGACTTAGCATGTTGTGGCTGAAAGACTGCATCTAAGCCTGTCGTCTGCTCATAGAGTCCACAAACGCTATCGGGATTTTTTTTTATGGTGATAAGGGGGTAAACGAGCAGGCGGCTCACCTGATGGTAAGTGATGACCGCCGCCCAAGGACATTTGCAACACCAGAGGCTGCAAACGCGTTGCTAATCCCCTTAGAAACCGTTCAGATTTTTTAAAATAGGGTTACTGAACTGACAGCAAACGGAATGCCCATGCTGTCCGAATAGTCACTTCCCCAACGAGCTCTGGTAACCTTACTCACTCGCAGAAATATAAGTATTGTTGATTCACTGCGTTCTTCAGTAAGAATGAGGTACTTCCCTAGTCGAGCAACTCAATTTGAGCGAGGAATCTCGCTATACACTGCCTGTATACTTGCATACTTGCATTGCTTTAAAATATTTTAAAATTATAATGAAATGACCACTGGCCGATAGCGTAGTGATGTAACCAGTAGACTGTAGAGTGAAGTCAATGGTTTCGAGTTCGAATCCAAGGCCACCACTAGCTTTATGAAGTTACATGCGTATTTATGTTCAAATGGTGAAGGAAACCATCGTGAAAAAGTCCTCAATATGACGTGTAACTAGTTGTGACAGTAGGCTAGTGTGGTGGACTATAGCCTCATCGATCTTAAATTTAGGAAACCCAGCTCCAGCAGTGGAACAGCAAATGGTTTGATGATCATGATCACTGGCAAGATACATAATCAAATCAGCAATATTAAGATCTGCACACTTTTTAATTCTATTATTTGGACCATTTCGTCTCAATAACTGATTGTAGTAGCAAATTAATGCTGACAGATCCAGAATTAGCTGTACTTACTCTTACTGCTAATGGAAGTTGATCTAATACTGCAACACGAGTGCAGGTGTTTACTTTAGATACGCAGAACGAAGATTTGTAAGAACAGAATGTTTTATGACACCCCAAACATAATCGAACCAATTTAATTAGTTAGGTACTTGACTTTAAAAAAAGTTCACATTTACCAGGCGATAATAATACAGGATATAATTGAAGCGGGAAGCGATTTTCTAGATTCTTCTCTGCTGCTTAGTTTATCAAGCCAAGGAGTGGCTCAGGCTAGTGATGAATCTAACAATGATATTAATTGTTATTTAAGTTTCTCCTCCGATATAATTGCTATTATGTGTGCTGTCGTGTATTTGGTTGCTATTAATTTTGAACAGGCATTAAAACTAACAGCATGAATATAATTTCGACGGCACTATTGGTGAAGTAGCTGAACGATAGGTTTCTGCCCTCAAGTTGCAGGTTTGAAGCCAACGAAAGCAATATTTATACCACTTACTTGTAGCTGGTTTGAATGTTTTTACGAATTAATCATATACATACATTAAAGGAGAAAATCCCTTAAAATCAGGCCAAGTTATTCATTAATTTATGCAAAATTACAAACATATTTATTTATAACTGCCCAAGTTCATAGCTATTGAATTTTTTATAGACTGATTAAAATAGAGTTTCAGAGTTATTAAATAAATTTATGAGAGTTGCTAAGGTAGCTTAAAAGTGAATCAATTTTTTTTTATTGTCGTCATTCCAGATTTATATTTAAAATTTTTTACAGTGAAAGACGACGGCTCCTAGAACAAAAGTTTCGTGATACATACAAATGATTTTTAAATGATTGTAATAATTTGTAATTATAAACACAACTAAGACAACAATTAAAAAGGGAACCTATAGTTTTTTAACATAAAATACCTTGATAGAATTTATTCTATTCTTACAGCTTAATATCGTGTTACCAAGATCTTTCACGCTTTATAGAATAAATTCAATCAATGCAGGTAATACGCCATTGGTCTAAGAGCTCTCAAATTACCAAAACCTTTTATCACAGAAATATTAAACATGCGGAGGAAACAACTACTAAATGTATTTAATTACATAATAATGTGACTGTTCAGTGAAATAATGCTTCTTTTATATAGTAATGTGTTATAATAGATAAGAAAATTGTAAGCAGTATCTTCGACTAATAATAAACTAAATTAATTCAACTTACACTTATCTTCTCATACATTAATTACGTGATAATTTGTTCAATTCATAAGTCAGCTGTATCTTGCGCTGAACAGACGTTCTGAAAATGAGTTTTGCGAAAAAAGTGGTTCTAGTTACAGGTGGAAGTGCCGGTATTGGTGCTGCCACTGCCCAGTTATTTGCAAAGGAAGGTGCTTCTGTTGCTATAGTTGGTAGAAGCGAAGAAAAGTTAAACGCAATAGCCCAAAGTTGCCAGAAATTTGGAGCATCTGTGCTGACCATTAAAGCAGATGTAGCTAAAGACCAAGACGCAGACTCGATTGTTCAAAAAACCATTGACAAATTCGGGAAATTGGATGTGCTTGTCAACAACGCTGGAATATTGAGGGAAGCAGGTATTCTGTCGGACAATTTTCTAGACATCTATGATGAAGTTATAAATATAAACATAAGAGGCCTGGTCCGTATCACCCATTTTGCTGCACCTCACATCATAAAAACCAAAGGAAACATAGTAAATGTGTCAAGCATTGCTGGAATATGTACCAGTAGGCCAAACAATATAGCTTACAGAACATCTAAGGCTGCTGTCAACCACTTCACTAGAAGTCTTGCTTTAGAACTTGCACCTCATGGAGTCAGAGTGAACTCTATCAGCCCAGGGCCAGTTCACACCGATATTTTCGAAGGTATGAAAGTAAATGCAGATATCCTATCAAAAAATACTGCACTAAAGAGAATATCGGAACCACAAGAAATAGCTGATATGATAGTTTACATTGCCAGTGATAAGGCCAAGGGTATTACTGGCTCGGATTACGTCATAGATAATGGCACTTTGTTAATGGCGAAATGAACCGCTAAGAAAACATTTCAAAAAAAATAAAAATTCTTTGCATTACTATATGACGCCTAAAGTATGATAAAAGTATTTATTATAAGTGTTATGATTCAAATCCACTAATTGTTCCATGTGAATATTGCATGTTAAAATGTTATTAAAATATTTATAAGAAATGTTGTGTTTTGATTTTTCTAATGTAAATGTGTTCTGTTTTTACTATTGTAGTTGTAGTCTGTTTTAAGTTTTGTTATCGAATACATAACAATAGCAATCAACTTCTGCTTCATTAAAGTTATCGTGATAGATCTTTAGAATGGTTTTTGTTGCAATAATTTTCCTGACAAAAGCAGATTTTATGTCTTGCTCAATCAATTCTTTTAATTAGATTAATTTTAAGTTAGGGTTACTAATCAAAGGCGAGGCGAGAAAACCTGCACTAGGCTAGCAAGTTCAAGTTATAGCCGAGGGTCCTCTTCCCTTTGTACCCACACAAAGATAAAGAGATCCTGGAGAACAGAAAATGGAATAGCGAGATTCAAATGCTGTTTCTAGACTTTTTCTCGAGATATCACCGTACTATAATGCTACTAAAGTATAGTTGTAAGCAGTTCCTCTTACTCCTTAGAAAAAGTCCTTTTAGTGTCTAAAGTGTGACATTCCCCTGCCCTCTCCCCACCCTGATGTAAATCATTACACTTCTGTATTCTTTGCATCCCTTTAGCCTCGCAATTGTCATGGTTATTTTTTTTCCTAATGTCATACATAAACACATCAAAATAACTATATAAGTAAATCTAAAAGTACAAAGTAATGACATAATAGTCATGGCAGCTGCTCTGTCAAAACAGAACAATTATGATCAAGTACTTAAGAACAATTTGATAACCTTGTCACACTAATACTTGAACAAACATCACTTATGGGGTACATCAAAGTATATTTATCTACGTAATGTATCTATCGATATTTTTACCTAAAACGTTATCAGATATAGAATTGTCCTTCACTAGATTGCCTCGTTGGTTTAGTGGTCGTACAGTCCGACTGCCGAGCAAGAGGTTTTGGGTTATATTCCCAGGTCGAGCAAAGTGTTATTGGGTTTTGGATTTTGGATTTGCGCCCGGTTAATGGCAATAGACTCGCGAAATATCGGCGAAATGTGTGTGTAAATAAGTACACCTCTGCACACCTCGGGGATGACAGGCATGACGCTATGCTTCACTGACTTATCACCATTATAAATACTCTTCATCATCATCCAGCTACTTTCCCACTTTGGAGCTCAAGTCTCCTTTCAGAACAAAAGCGGTAAGGTTTATATGTAGTTCTCCACGCTGGCCTAGATTACGGGTTCGAGAAAATGTTTTAGTTATGGAGATTTCCTCGAGACCATCTATCATGCAGATAGTATATAATAATCATTGCGGATTCATTTTGAATAACTCAGATTAGCGCAGTGGCCGAGCGATCGGCTTGTGCGTGTTCAATCTCCGCACGGAGCAAATATTTATACGATAGACAAGAAGTTGTTCCGGGTCTGGGTGTTTGCGTAATATTAGTAATATTAGTGTTTATGAACGCACCCACGGCACAAGAGTAAAAATTCAAGAATAGAGCTTTGTTTAAAAAGAACTAGAGTATCACAACATTGCTAAAAAATGTTTTTATGCTCGAAATTATTAAAGTTTAATTAAATTTGTCACGGACTATATACATGATAAAACCAGCAATATCTATAATGCTGGATATATATAATGCTGTTATTTTATTAATACCAAATTAATACAGACAGGTCCAAATTAATTAGGAGTTTGAATAATGATGAGGCTGCACGAGTGAAAGAGTTTCTAACTATCTCACCTGACCAAAGTATAATAAATACAAGAAACGATAATCCAGATTCTCTCTCAATTCCTAGTTCTTCAGATGGAGATGTGACTCTGATTAATGTTGAGTCAAAAGAGAACGATCACTTTGTATTTCACCGTATTCCAGAATTTCCACTAAAAATATTGCCAATTGCACTGGTGTATGATGTCGTAAGTATGCATTTTGTTGCTATTATTTTAGAGCAGGCATTCAAATTAACAGCGTTTAATGCATCTGGTGCAGTAGCCATACGATTGGTTTCCGCCCAAGATTAGCTACATATTAGAAGGGTTTAAAGAAGAAAGCACCGGACTCTGGTATAGGAGAAAATCCTGGTATGAGTTAAAGTTCTATAAACAATTAGTTGCTCATTTAAAAATCAATTTAAGCCCAGCCAAAAATAATAGAATACCTAAACTTTAATGAAATAACACCATTGTTGACGCATTTTATCATTAAATATTATTTAATCTCGATATTTCGGATCGGGTATGTGAATATTTGTGTTTGTAAACAGACGGGAAAAAATATTAGTGTTGTATAAAAAAAATTGTTGTCTTTGATCAGTTTAATATGATCATGTTTATGTTATAATATAAAATCGCAGTGTATTACTTTTTTATCAGAAGCAAAATACGTAGGTAACCAAACCAGGAATTCCTGAGATCTGTAGGTTTAGTTACTACGTTCCAATCTCCAGGAACAACTGAATGTTCTAACCGATTTGCAGAGACACATCCTTGATTAATGGCATTTACTCTAACATCTGATGTAGTGTGTAGTTCCGGTGCCTGTACTGGTAATGCTTGATGTCTTCATCAGATTCTACTTCAAAGAAGCTATAAAAGAAAATATTTTTCTAAATATAATGGAACTCAGATCACAAATGAAAAGAGGTGCGTAACCTCTTTTCATTTGTGATTTGAGTTGGGACAAGAACAAACAAAACATAGTCTGTTCAGACTTCAGTCATATGGTTCAGTCATAGAATGCGTCATATTTACAAAAATGTATGATAAATGTTTAACACATCTTTGATTCAATAGACCACTTTGTTTTATGTTGTTTTATGTTTGTGTCCTCATGCTTAAATTACGCGATAGTTTATTTGTGCCGCTAAACTGAAATTCTCAATATGAGTTTCGCGAAAAAAGTGGTTTTAGTCACAGGTGGAAGTGCCGGTATTGGTGCTACCACAGCCCAGTTATTTGCGAAGGAATGTGCCACAGTCGCTATAGTCGGTAAAAACGAGGCAAAGTTAAACGAAGTTGCCCAAAATTGCCAAAAATATGGAGTGTCTGTTCTGGCTTTTGAAGCAGATGTATCTAAAGACCAGGAAGCTGACTCGATTGTTCAGAAAACTATCGACAAATTTGGACAACTAGATATTCTTGTTAATAGCGCTGGAATATTGAGAGAATCAGGTATTCTGTCAGAAAATTTTCTAGAAATTTTTGATGAAGTTATGAATATAAACATGCGAGGTCTGGTCCGCGTCACCCACTTTGCTGTACCACATATCATCAAAACTAAAGGAAACATAGTAAATGTGTCAAGTATCGCTGGAAAATGTACCATGAGGCCAAACAACATAGCTTACAGAACATCTAAGGCTGCTGTCAACCATTTTACAAGAAGTCTTGCTTTGGAACTTGCACCTCATGGAGTCAGAGTGAATTCGATCAGTCCAGGTCCAGTCCGCACTGGTATTTTCGACGGTATGAAAGTAAATGCAGATATGTTATCAAAAAGTACTGCACTGAATAAAATATCGGAACCACAAGAGATAGCTGATATGATAGTTTATATGGCCAGTGATAAGGCCAAGAGTGTTACTGGCTCTGATTTTACCATAGATAATGGCGTTTTATTGATGATGAAATGAACTGCCATGAAAGCACTTTGATGATTAAAATAATTCTCCGACAATAATGGACTATATCTAGTCATTATTATATTTCTGTTAAAATTCAAACTCACTTTATTGAAACCAAAGAAAGATTTGAATAATCTGCACGTCGAATAATTTGACTATCTTACTTTCTAATTGGTGAAAATTGGGATCTGTAACCGGAGGCCTACGAAGCATACGGCAGTTTTATACTTACCAATATTGACTTCGGAGCCACGGGTTCGGGGCAATACGTTTAAACAAAAATATCCACAGACAAATAAACATACAGAATGTGTCATGCATGGGCGCCGGTACCGGGCACTGCGCACCTGACCTTTTTGAAGGAGTTTTTAGATGGGTGTAGTTGTCCTTCAAGGGTGCGTTTCCACTGACATTCCACAAATAAACATAACTAAATACAACAAGACAATAACAATAACAAAATCAAATAAATAAAATTACTTTTTACTGATTTTATCAAGTCTGCAAATGCAGTCTTTTTTCAATGTATAACCTACTCGCGTTAGTGCCTTGGACTGCCTTGTTCATACATAACAAAACTAATTTATCTGTAATAATATTTGATTAAGTTTATTTGTGTATCGGAAATGTTCGGGATTCAGCTGTTCTGATAGTCGGAGTTATTGGACTTAATTAGTATAAACATTTTTGGTATAGTGTATATTAGAATTGACATTATTTTAGATATTTTACTATAATTTTTGATATTGTCTATTTATTTTCTTATCATTCTCAACAATGTTGATATTTACGTTTGAGGTGTCCTATTTATTAAATGATTATTTTTATTACTATAACAAACGTTTACCTACCAACTAAAACTAGTACCTACCTAATCTATCCCATATGTACTTATATAAAATGAAAATATACTTGATATGATATTATCATTGCATATTTTCCGACCGAAAAATATTATGAATTCAGATGGTTTGAACCTGTTTCGTTTTTTGCCTTTATTACGAGAAGCTAGCATACAAACAGTAGCAACCAATGGGTAAAAAAACCAGTCACGAGCAAAGAACCTATAATCATACAGACAATGAGCATTATATAAAAAAAATATACATAGACACGGTATTTTCACACATTTATTTATCGGCTCAAGATTATCTATAATTCTTATAGACTGATTATGAAAGTTAGTATCAATTTATGATTTATAAGAGTTGCCAGGACGATAACAATAAGGTTTGCCACGAACTCAATGGTGATGCAATTAGATAACGATATAAAGATTTATTATTATTATAACAATGTAATCTAAAGATTTTTTTAAGAAAGATGGTCAATGACTTTCATGAACGAAGATAACAACTAAACAACTTTCATGAAGATAAAACTAAATTGTCCTTTCTTCTAGTTTAGTTTTATATCTAACGCTGAACAAAACGGTCTGCCTAATTTCACAATGGCTTTCAAAAATAAAGTTGTTTTGATTACTGGCTCAGGATCCGGTATAGGAGCAGCTACTGCAATTCTCTTCTCCGAAGCAGGCGCTGATGTTGTCATCATAGACAACAGTGAAGAAAGGGCTAATGACACAGCTAAGAAATGTAAAACATTCGGTAACCAAGTTCTTATCATTGCTGCTGATGTCTCTAAAGATGAAGAAGCTGATAAAATTATAAGAATAGCAATCGATACATTTGGTAAAATTGATGTTTTAGTCAACAACGCAGGCATTAGCAGAGCAGCAGGAACAATCCTAGATGGGAAAATTATGGAAACTTACGATGTGATTTTAAATACGAACCTTCGAGCGGTGGTGCACATGACCAGTCTAGCTGCTCCATATTTGTTGAAGACCAAAGGTTGTATAGTCAATACATCAAGCGTAACAAGTACAGAAGTTAGCATAACAATTGGGTACTCAGCGTACTGCGTATCTAAAGCAGGTGTAGACTCATTCACTCGAGCAGCAGCATTAGAACTAGCTCCGTCAGGTATTAGAGTAAATGCCGTTAATCCAGGATATGTGCGAACAAATCTGCTACTACATTCAGGTATTTCCACGGATTGGGACAAACTAAGTCAACAAACAGCTTTGAAAAAGTGTTCAGAACCTAAAGAGGTTGCCGATTTAATTATGTATCTAGCCAGTGATAAGGCAAAAAGCATTACAGGAGCGTGTTACCTAATAGACAATGGAATGAGGCTTGTGTAAAGAACGTTTTATCAAATTATTATGCAAATTACGGAAAATGATTTGAATTTTGGTTACTTTTTCTTGTGATATCAAAATTTAAAATCAAGTGCGATACATGGAGCAATTAAAAAAGGAAGTTTAGATTTTTGTTAAACTATACATATAATTAAAAATTGTAAATTATGTATATATTTTTAAACACAATCTGAATAAATGCTTATGTACCTACTCCGTATAATTGAGGGTAATCAGTCATATGGAAACAAACTCTCAAGGATAACTCTAAGACTTCGCAAAAAAAATTATAAAAAACTCGTTAACCAATATAAATTCGGCAAACTAACCGTTGGTATTGTCAGTAAAGCCGGATTTTTTATTGTTATCTAGGTAAATTCTTAGAATAAAAGTTGTACTTTTATTCTAAGAATTTACGTTGAATTTATTTACATATTACAAATTGGACGAATGGGCCGAATTGTACAAAGTTACTGCCTTGTACGATTCGTCCACTGTTTTCACTTCAAAGAAAATGGTTACTACTTAAATACTCAGACCGGATGGCCGTAGGTAGATGACCATACTTTGAAATCAATTGAAGGAAATGAGAGAGATTTTATTTGGCAATGGGATCAGGTCAACAAATTTAATATACCTAATATGATTACTCCACACATATGTATGTAATTAGGGTTTGTATCGCTGTTTATTATTCGTCACGGTCATGCACGATGTACCAGGCAAAAAAATGAGTCAATTAGATTTGCAATGTTTATCTTTGTAATTCTGACTCGATAGATAATAATAAAGACTATACTTATAAAAAATGACCTTTAGTACAATACTAATTAAGACCAATTTTACTTGAAAATGGCAATAGGCGCGGATATTTTCCTTTTTCCTCAACATTATTGTTTGTAACGCCAATCCAAGCGGTATAACTTCACTCTCTAAAACAATGTCTTTTAATAATAAAGTAGTTTTGATAACTGGCTCGGGCTCTGGCATGGGAGCAGCTACAGCAATGCTTTTTTCTGAAGCAGGAGCTCATGTTGTCATCGTCGACAACAGTGAAGAAAGAGCTAATAACACAGCTGAGAAATGTGAACCATTCGGTAAAAAAGTGCTTGTGATTACTGCTGATGTCTCCAAAGATGAAGAAGCGGAGAAAATAATACAACAAACAATCGAAACATTTGGGAAAATTGACGTTCTAATCAACAACGCAGGTATCGCTAGGCCCGGGGGAACAATCCTAGGTGGAAAAACTATGGAAATTTATGATGTGATTTTAAATACAAACCTTCGTGCGGTGGTGCACATGACCAGTCTAGCTGCTCCATATTTGTTGAAGACCAAAGGTTGTATAGTCAATACATCAAGCGTAACAAGTACAGAAGTTAGAACTGCAGGTGGGTTACCAGCATACTGTATATCTAAGGCAGGTGTAGATTCCTTCACTCGTGTAGCTGCATTAGAACTAGCCCCATCAGGTGTTAGAGTGAATGCTGTTAATCCGGGACCTGTGCGCACAAATATACTACAACATTCAGGACTATCCACAAATTGGGACGATGTTGGTAAAAGAACAGCATTGAAAAAGTGTTCGGATCCTGAAGAAGTTGCCAATTTAATTATGTTTCTAGCCAGTGATAAGGCAAAAAGTATTACAGGAGGGTGTTACATAATAGACAATGGAATGAGCCTTGTGTAATCAATTATATTAGCAATACAAAGACTAAAGTCCTTATGGTTCGTGTTAACTTAAGGTGTGGGTTAATAATATTCTAGTGCCAATAATTATATTTACTTTGTATCCAAACATGAAAAATATTCATGAAATAACATGAAACATAAGCGAAGTATAATAAATAAAAGCCAGATACTGCAGCGCCTCTGCAATATTTATGGAGGCATTCACTGATGATTTCTTTGCAGTCATAAGAAAAATATCAGCCTCTATCATGGGCATATCTAGACTTATCCTCCAGGGCTTGGCTCCTGCCAAGCCCCCCCCCCCCCCCCCCCCGAAGTCACCTGGGGTACCCACCCTATAAAGGCCTGGGGTGGGCATAGTCCACAGTATGATAATTTCTAATCGGTAGCCGAACATCCTAGTTTGGCACTCCCCCCCCCCCCCTCTAGGTGCGCTCAAGGCTCCTATGATGGGTAGGATAGATGGTAGTACAAACAGTGTCCTCAGAGTGCTAGCAAGCAAAATGAACAGCCCATTTATTGTTTACTGGGCAGACGTACAGTAGACTGCACGTCAAGCTACGACAATCTGTCTTTGATAGATTTTCAACTTTATGAGAAACTAATAAGGTTCATGTTCAATTGGTAAATTTTGGCAGTTTTGGATGGGTTGACCAGCTGGCGACTGTACATCTACACAGTAATAGATAATATATTTGAATTTGTAGATTTGATTTAGCTACTAAAGATAACTAACACATACTTCTTTATTTTTATGTGTATCAATTATACGTACTAACTTTTAGATGTAATAATTATTGGGCTATGTTTCAAATAAAGATTATATTATTATTATTATTATTCCAGTGTCATTATTAAAATTCTTTCGAACAGTCTACCCGTACATTTATCCTTTTAGATCAGTAATATCAAAACTATAAGACATCCAATTTAGCATTAAATACTTTCGAAATCAATGAATTGCTTTTAGATGCCCAAACGTCAAGACTATCACCGATGCCCCCCTACCGGGATTCGAACCCATAGAAGGCAGCCTTCATTCAGCCATAATTCCTTACAATCGACCCATCATCATCATCATCAACCCATTAATGTCCCACTACTAGGCACGGGTCTCCTCTCAATTGAGAGGGATTAGGCTATAGTCTACCACGCTAGCCTACTGCGGGTTGGCAGACTTCACATGCCATCGAGAATTCTCTCAAGCATGCAGGTTTCCTCACGATGTTTTCCTTCGCCGTTTGAGCATGTGATAAATACGCACATAACTTCCGAAAAGTCAGTAGTTCGTGCCTTGGGTTCGAACTCAAGACCTCTACGATCGACCCGATTAATAATAATCGAAAAATAATTATCGGGTTGTCAGATAATTCACTGCAACACTTATCGGCCAGCGATCGCAGTTCATGAAACAATCAACAAAAAGTAGTACAATCATTAACAGCTAACAAATTGAGCCACGATATTTATTGTGTTGTTACTACATTAATATTGATGTCATTGAAGTATACAATTACTAGTACGACTGCGCCAAGTGCGAGTCGGACCCGCGCACGAAGGGTTCCGTACCATTTACAGGCGGTCTGTCGCCGTTATTAATACCCTTAAATATTTATGTTATTCTATTTTTGGTGTTAGTTGTTAACAGAAATAATAATAATAATAATGTTTATTTATTCTCTCATCATCAAATCACAGAACAAAGTTAAAACAAGCATTAAGCATAGAGACTGGTGTCTGATGTAGGTAAAACCTGTAGTACAGATCACCAGGCCTAACCTCCGTAGGACAAATAAAGATCTCTTGTATTTTAACATTTTAACATCGAATAATTTAAAACATGTATCATAAAAAATCTAGTAGATAAAAAATAAAACAATTGGACATTTTAAAATCAACAATGCTTACTTGGCTTATAAAATTAAAAGAAATAAAAGAAAAATAAAATTAAAATGTTGGTTGGTGAAGTGAGTAAATCTATGTATTTTTGTGTTTGAGTGTGTGTGTGTGTGTGTGTGTGTGTGTTTGTGTATGTGTGTGTGCGTGTACGTGAGAATTTCGACGAAAATACATAATCTGTGAGAATTTCGACTTTCAAGGTATCACGGTTCGTATGATACAGCCTGGTGACAGATAGATAGACAGATGGACGTAAGGACAGACAGTGGAGGCTTAGTTATAGGGTGCCCTTTGGTTACGGAATCCTAAAAAAAATGTTGATTATTCACAAATACATTTGTCGTCAACTACAGAAAAAATAACTTAATTTGCATGTGTAACATGGGTTATATTAGCACGCGCAAATTATACTTTACGCTTTATCTTTTACTAGGGGCAATAACCTTTAATACTCATTATCAACTACTTATTTATTTATTTTATTTATTAAAACTTTATGCACAAAAAAGCGTACAAAGGCGGACTTAATGCCTTAGGCATTTTCTACCAGTCAACCTTAGAGTGGTGCAGAGACAAAACGGTAGGTGCAACCAAGAAAGGGAAAATAAAGTAAAGAATAATATTAATTTAACCAAAATACAAAAATAAATACATAGATACATACATAATATAATAAATAAAAACAAAGGAAGTCAGGAAAGATAAAAGGCGATGGTGAAAATCTAATTTAATAATATACCAATTATGATGAATCTGCCAATGTTTTTCGAATGTGATCTAATACACGTAATATACTACTTATGTCTAATACACGACAAAATTTCGGTAATTCCACATTGAAATAAAACTACTTCCTATGGATTTTATCGCGGTATATGGATTTAATTCCATCCCGGTATTACATTATAAAATAAATAATAAATCAATATTTCTGAACATTATGACAGCGTTTAAGCAACGAGGCTTGTGTTACGGATACTACATACATACATACACTCACGCCTTTTTCCCATGGGGATAGGCAGAAACTACAGAATGCCACGCGCTACGGTCCCTGCATACCACTTTTGCCTCGTCCACATTCATACATCTCGTCATGCACGCGCGCCGGTTATATATACTACATACATATTTTTTTTGTAAATACATACATATATATTTGTATAGATACATCCATGACTCGGATACAAATGTTTATGCTCATCACACAAAAATAATTTGTTTACCCTACTTATTGGTAAGAATTATTTAATTTGTACGATTCACGTACGAAAAAAAGAGTCTTAACTGAGCCGACATATTGACAGATGATCAGACAACAATGTGAACCTAAGTATACCGGCTTCTTTTTCCCTGACGTGTACACATCCATAAAAATATGAAAAAAGGACTGTTTTCTAATCTGATCCCGCAAACTGAATCCTATCCTTACTCTATTCACTCAGCCACGGCCAAATGTATCGTAATGTATATAACGGTAAAATATAAACTCGCCTGCAAAACGACAGCCACTATAATCTAGAACTACTTAAAATTGACAGGCGTATGAATATAAGCGTGATTAATATCTTTAAACCCCCAATGCACAGTATGCACCTAGTTTAAGGCCAACAAAAACTACCTACATACAAACTTCAACAAGATTTCCAATAAACTTGTGTAAAAATCTTGTGAACTGCACTAACCTGGGCCATTATCCGAACTTGCGCAAGACTATGACGCTTAAGAGCCTCCAATCTTAGTAGAAAGGCTTCAGGGTAAGTGGTACTGTTGTCGTCCTCGCTAATAACCCACGTAAATATTGCCAGCCGACTTAATATTAAAACGATGTAGAGTGAACGTTAACAGGTCTGGCAAGATGGCGGTTGTATTTTTAAAACGTTTTAATGTTTTACTTCAAGTTATTTCATATCTAGTTCCAGGTATAGCAAATTTTTTATGGATATTTTTTTGAAGTTCACAGTACCTTTGATAAAGAACTATATAAATCTGGAGATTATTACGCAGCGCCATCTAATTTCGAATTAGGTAACAAGGTTTGTGTTATAGATGCTAGATGGTTGAGACACTACGACACTATATAGATATTAAACGTGGATAAATAAATCCATGGCTTAGGTAGAAATATTCACAGTCATCGGATGAACAAAGGATCAAGGACGATAGTCTTTTATCGCTAATCGGATCGTCAATCTGTGCTCAGTTGATAGCATTTCTTCTACTACAAGGGACTTAGACAAAATCTCGGTTAAAAAAGGGTTAGGCAAAGGTGTGCGTACTTATGAACACCTAGAATGTGATATAAATACCAAATAATACTTTGCTCGACCTCTTGCTCACCTGTCGCACTTTCGACCACTTGACCAACGAAGCAAATTAAATATCTTGAATAATAAGATAAGGTACATAATTTAACTTTTTCTCGTCTAAAACTTAAACCGAAATACCGATATAGTTAAGCGAAATGAACTGAAAAGCGGCAAGAACACAATATAGTAAGAGACGCTTAAGCCAAGGCGATACCAAGACGCTGGGAGGAGATAGTGCTCGGGGGTCATCGCAAACAAATGAGGGGTGTAAATCCTGCCCGCCACCCCCACCGCCCAGCACAGGTAGCACTTGCTCAACCCTTTCTTGGCTAACATATGGTTGGTACACCTTAAATTATTGTAAATACTGGATAAGAAACTTGCATCTCATGGAATTATCTATATTTATATACAATTTAAACGAGTGTGCCATATTATTGTACAACCAGTCTTGAAGTTTAATTCATAGTAAAATTTTGGGAATGATTTATAGGTTTACTAGCATTCAAATTCAGCTTTGCACGTGAGGCATGTTAATAAAAACTATAGTCATTTTCTTAATTTTATCATAACATATAGTTGTAGGGATAGGTTGGTGCCTATGTAGTTATCGAGATAGTAAACTATCTACTAACTATACAAATTCATTTGCAATGGTTTTGAGTAAGAAACTAACAATATATTATTTAAGTGACTTACATATACATATATTCATCTTAAGGTACACATAGGAAGGAACTTAAGAAGTCACTAGAATGTTTGTTTCCATTTTATTAGGTACATCGAAAAATGCCCACGAAAATATATATGATTCAAAATTATATTATACGGATAAACTTAACTAAACAATTTATCAATAATTATATCATCTAAAAACCCATAAACTGCCGACAACAGTAACTAAAATTTCTTATCCACGTCTAAATGGATCCAGACGACACCTATGTACATACGTAGGGGCACACGCGGTTGAGACAGCTGAAGTGTTTCGGACGTTCCACCGGATTTATAGTCGGACTGTATTGGTTCGGTTAGTGTGCCCCACACCTAATGCTCTGGCATCTAGAACTTCTATTTAAAATTATGTATCTAAGTGAACTTCTAGTTGCTATAGCTGTAGTTACATTACATTCTGCTCGTGATATCCAAAGATTCTGGAAAGGATTACGTCGGGATTAAATATTATCAATATATCGCGAAATCACAAATACATGAAAATAAGGTTTTTAATGTCTATTATTTGATTAGAATTATTACCTGTTATATATGTTATGTATAAAGGTTAGACATAAGTGTACTAATGTACACCCACATTATATTTGTATGTTTTATGGCACATGTAATAGAGGGTGAGCTTATTGCCATCAACCGGCACGAATCCAAACTCCGAGCTGCTACTGAGAATTTCATATAAAAATCCAATAATACTTTGCTTGACTTTGGAAACGAATTCAAGACCTCTTGCTCAGTCGCACTTCCGACCACTAAACCAACGAGGTAGTTACTACGTATAAGATAAAAAAATACACACTCACAAATCTATTACTTATCGTCTCACAAAAATATTATCAATTTTCATCACATACTAACAGTTCCCCGTAATCCAATACGCACTGTTATATCAATCATGGTAATTACTTCACGACACCGACGTTTCCCCAAGAATAGACGACGAATGCGACAGATACGACAAATGCGACAGATCCGACGATTTTTTATCATACAACCGTGTCCCAATTCCCATGTCGGGCCCAGGAAAGTAATAGATAGCTGCTGCGAAACAATTCTAACAGTAATTGGGGTAGATGCCTCGTGAGGATCTCTGACACTCTTGACATATGACGATATTGTGTAAATTGTATACCCATATTTTGTACGTGACAGAAACTGGTGGTGTTACCCTATTTTGGATTTCGTTAAGATGGATGTTTGTGTCTATTGAAGGAGGGAATATAGTTGTTTTCTTACACTTACGCGAATATTAGACATTGAAATAAAACTATTTTTTACGGATTTTATCGCATTTTATAGGGTTAAAATAAAATCACAAAAAAAGTAGTTTATTAGTCCTCATTTCTTCATTCTTATTTCAATTATTTCTAATTGATTTCTTATATTTATGCGAATATGAATTAGACATTGAATAAAACTACTTCGGTCCGCTTGTGCCTCTGGATGATGTAAAGAATCCAAAACGTCGGGTTAAAATAATATCAATATACCGCGATTGAATCAGCGTATAAGCGAATAAGCAATTCTATTTTAATGGTTCCTTTTTTGACAATCTAAAGTGTAAAATGTAAAATGCTGAGTAGTGAAAACTACAACAGTACAACAAATAATAAACCTTTTAATTAAATAATATTATAACCGACTTCAAAAAGGAGGACGTTATCAATTCGAATGTATTTTTTTTTGTTACCTCATAACTTTGACTTGGTGAACCGATTTTGATGATTCTTTTTTTATTTGGAAGCTGGTGCTTCCCGTGAGGTCCCATAAAAAATGGTGAGGATCTGATCAGTGGATCCTTGGGAAATCGAGAGAAACATAAAAATTTTCTACGTAGATGACGCGTTTATTAATTGTTCAACCTATTACAGACTAAAAAATAAAATAAAAAACTGCGTTCAAAAAACGCATTTTTTTTAAACGCAGTTTTTTTATGTTTTTTTTCTCTATGCAAATGTCGTTTCATTCATTTGGGACAATAGGTCATTTTATCTATTGTTTTAAACCCCACCTATACAATTATACTCAATTATTAAGTAGCGTTGGGTTGATTTGACGTCATATTTTAACGATTAATGTTGTTTTGTCAACTAATGTTCGATTAAAGTGCATTGTGCTGTTCTCTTTTCTTAAACAACAAAAAATCCTCCAATTAACCAATCTTTTGCGCGAAAAAAATTATTGATGTGCCGTTTGAAAGGGATTAGGCTATAGTCCACGATGCCGTCACATCACGCCATCGAGAAAATCTCTCAGATTCACGATCTTTTCCTTCTCTTTTGGACCAATCAATGACGTGCTTTGGGTTAGAACTTGATACCTAGCTTTGACTTTCTCATGCCATGTCATGCCACTTGGCTATCATAATAACTCTTATTGTCACAGATTAACACAGCAATATTTACATAAGTAATTCAAGACAAAGGTATTCTTAGCCAAATACTTATTCTCACATATTTGAAACAAGGCACGTCCGTCACAGGCTAATGCCTGCGGCATATAGACGCGAATAAATATTGTTTGTTGGTATCATAAATAAGGGCCGAGACAGACGGCGGGACGCGCGTCACCTTTTGATACATTTCTACTGTCGTTATTAATGACAAGTCATCGGTGTCCTCCCGCCGGACGCCGGCAGGGTTGCCAGCAATGTAATGCGATATGTATTAGTTATGAGGACGAATTAAAATAAAATACTCGTGAAGAATTGAATTTTTATATTTGTTGCATTGTGTGTTTTGTGTTTTGAAGTTACGTACAGTATAAATATTAAATTATTTTATCAATAAAGTCTTTGTTCATTATTAATTTTATGTTGACACATCGCAATGGGCTGCCTCACCGATGGTGATAACTGATGGCTGATATCAATACCTAATTTCCCTTTTTCCAATTAAACATTCCTATAGACTTATTAAGCGTATACAATACGATAGTTTTCAATAAACCCAAAAATTTACAACTCTGCAAGTTAATAAACTAGACTCACTAAAAAATATCACCGATCTATATTTATAAATCTTTACTCCATCTTAGATAATCTTCGAGCAAATTTCGAACCTGCGTCTTTGGTTAAATACGCAAGGCGCTTTAACGGCGAATTTATTAAGCAGAAACCGTTCAAAAACATTCTTCTTTTGGAAATCTTCACGTAGATTTATATTAAATGTCCATAAAACAATCAAATAGATACTGACCCATTTAAAAGCGATAACGTGCAGCCCTATGTTGGAGGCCTGCCCAGCATAATAATAGATAGGAGTGGGGGTAGTCATATCGCATACGCCACCCTTTAATATCATGTGAGAGTTCTGCTAAATTTATCAATGGCACTACATCTCCACTGACGGCATTCGGAACTTCTTGCCGTATTTATTCATTGATATTTGCTCCAAAATTGTTGTATCAATTCTCAGTAACAGCCCGAAGTTTGTAACAGTGCTGGTATATGGCAATAGGCTTGTACTATGTGGGTGTACATTAGTACACCTCTGCCTAACCCTTCGGGGACGACAGGCATGATGTTATGTTATGTATGGAATGGGCACAGATTGTGCGGACCCATTGTGTCCATCTGTAAATAACAATCACATTAAAGACCTTGAACACAGGAGTAGGTAATTAGCCACTATTTTAACTCTTTCTAATGTCAAATGGTGTGCGATACCTACATTTCGCCGGTGTGTTTTAGGTCCCATGTAATTGAGAGCGAGTCTATGGCTAACGGATACGAATCCAAACTCCGAGCTGCTACTGAGAATTTCATAGAAAAACCCAATAACACTGTGCTCGACCTGGGAATCGAACCCGAGAACTCTTGCTCATCAGTCGTCCTTTACGCCCACTAGACCAATGAGGCAGTCTCATGTACAACAGTTACATGGGCACGTACTTATAGAACACTAACTGACCCAGTAAACGTTGTTTTGCCACATTATAGGGGTTGGTGGACTACCCCTAACTTTTAGGGGGATGAAAAATAGATGTTGGCCGATTCTCATAGATACCGGATAAGCACAAAAAATTTCATCAAAATCGGTCAAGCCGTTTCGGAGGAGTATGGCAACGAAAACTGTGACACGAGAATTTTATATATTAGATATAGCATAAATGTACAAACCAGCAACTATATCAAAGGTACCTACTCTGAAAAGCCTTAGTACATAATAATGTTATTCCAAAAACATTTTGATTATTAGAGGAGGTAGGGCATAGCGAGATTCCTCGTTCAAATTGAGCTGCCCGACTGGGGAAGTACCTCCGCCTAACAGAACACCGCAGTGAATCAACAATAGTTGTCTTTCTGCGAGTGAGTAAGGTTACCAGAGCTCGTTGGGGACTACTATAATAATTATTCTGACAGCATGGGCATTCCATTTGCTGTCAGTTTAGTAATTCCCTATTTTAAGAAACCAAAACGGTTTCTGCAGGGGTGTGCAACGCATTTGCAAGCCTTCGGTGTTGCAAATGTCCATGGCCGGTGATCACTTACCATCAGGTGAGCCGCCTGCTAGTTTGCCCCCCTATCGCAATAAAAAAAAACAATAATATCAAATGGATGCACTAAAAACAAAGCGAATCCTTAATCGCAATTCGACTAACGGCTCCACTCATTCAATGCCAACAACAATCCACAAACCTTTAAACCATACAAAATATTAAATTACAACGAAAATTCACGTACGAAATCTTGTAGAATGGAATTTATCGCCTCCTATATGTTGTTTTATTTATAAGAAAGCATGGGCCGCGCTCAGGGAGATGAAATTACGTGATACCATTGCGAATCAAAGTGATATACAACTTTGTATGTGTGGGCACAATCAGCTACCTGTGTGTGCGTGTGTTTTCATTTGAGCCTACACAGTTGATTGTAAACGATAAATTGTTTATTTTAAACAAAATCCTTGGATAATTATAATAAGTAGGTACCTGTTGTAGGTACTCGTTACTCGTTAATGTTATATTAAGGTAATGAATTCGGTGAATATAAAAAAAATCTAAATTAAAAACTAAAGTACCATACATACCACCACGCCTGTCGTCCCCGAAAGGTTAGGCACAATGACATATATATATCATTGGTTAGGCAGAGATGTGCTAATGTACACCTACGTTTCGCCGGTATGTTTGTCCCATGTAATAGGGGGCGAGCCTATTGCCATTAACCGAGCACGAATCCAAACTCCGAGCTGCTACTGAGAATTTCACAGAAAAAGCCAATAACACTCACTCACTCGACCTGGGAATCGAACCAAGGATAACTTGTTCGGCAGTCGCACTGTACGACCACTATTCCAACGAGGCAGTAAAGTACCATGAGTTGGAAAACCAGCCTACTGTGTACCGAACCTTAAACTTTACCTCACCTTATACCAAGCTTAAATTTTCAAGCAACGCGGCCCGACATGGTCTCCGAGTGGTGCAGGAGATCGCATTCTAGACTACCAACGGTTGCAAGTTTTTAGGACCTATGTCTGTGCACAAATCTAATATGGACTCACTCTCATTCGCACAATCTTGAATCTGTGAAAAAGACTATTAATGGGTACATTAATTAAGTATTTACACCGCTTATTGCTGACATCTAAGGGGTGACCAAATCACCAAACACCCGTAAGTACATTATTATTGCATTAGTTGAATGCAATATGAATATTCTAACATTTTAGACACGTTTTATATTTATTAATACAATAAAACTTTGTTAATTATTATATCTTGACAACAAAACGTTATTCTATGCAAAAACTAAACGTATGACGTTTGAGTATTTCGTAAAATACCGCGACGAGAACTGTCAAAACGGCAACTTGTGAAAATTATCGTTTCAAAGTAAAAACAAGAGATTAATTTAATTATTTCACGATGGATAACCGTTTGTACGATACTAAATTGCCGAACCATAAAATATTTCAAGACCTTAAAGACAGTTTGAGTGAAAATCCTAGTGGAAAGTTGCGTAATTTGATCGAAATAAAAGATGATGTGTTTTATGTTTGGAACTCAAATGAAAACTGTTTGCTGTGTTTGAACCTGCAGCAGCTTGAGGAAAAGGCTGACGAGACTCCTTATCAGGTAATGTGCTGATTAATTCCTCTATAATAGCATTTTTAAAGCCTGTTAATAAACGCCGGCACAATATTTTGTTTAAACATTTATAGGTTATGTTATTTTGTTATTGGTAGTTGTTTTTATTGATAGAATTTATTCTTAATGTAAATTAGGCCCATAATATTGATCAAATTGATGATTATTTGATGTAACGTAATTGAATGTAATTTTAATCGTTGAAATGGAATAATTAGTTGTAGTTGGTATTCCCAATATTGTTCAATGTACTGCCTAATCTAATTTGAAGGTTAATTTTTAAGATATAATCTAATTAGTGATACTAAATTATAAATGGCTCGAAATGGTTGGTTAACTCATTAAAACAACTTTTATTACATTTCAAGTATATATTGCAATTTATTTATGTCTGTCAAGTGAATAAACTGAATAATTGCAACTTTTGAGTTACAACTATTAAGTTCTTTAATATTATTAGCCAAGTTATGCCCTGAATAGAATAACAAATTCATTTTGAATTACCCATTCAAATAAACTTATTTTGTGCCTTTAAGTTCGGCAAAGATTGAAGACAGAAGAGAGAGAGAAATTGAAGCAGTGTAGTTATTGTTAATTATTAAACATGTGGCTACTTGACATCAACCCTATATCAGCTAGCCGCCTTTTAGTTAGTACATCGCAGCATTGTAGGTCCTTTAGTTCAGTAGCTATATGTTATATTAACATACCTGTATCTTCAGAATCTGAATTGATATTATCATTGAGTTTTTAAAGGCATTTATAAATGACAAATTGTTAAACTTGCTTCTTAGCGTTCCTCTGTGGGTGCATCTACTAGCATAAGCATAGCTGTTACTATTTTTGTTGTGCACTCGCCACTCTTGTTTTTATTTTATGTGTTAATTTTATATCTGCTTTTGTGTGGCCTTTAGGAACCTATTTTCTTTTTATCCATGTGCCACTTGCCCCCCTAAGAATGCTTTTATTTTGTTATTTATAATAATAATATACCTGGACATTATGACACAGTGCCATCTAATTCCGAGCTAAGCAACTTGCTTGTGTTATGGATACTAGAAGGTTGATATCCTACTACATTTATAATATTTTTTGTAAATACATACATATTATACATAGATACATCCATGACTCGGATACAAATTTTCATGTTCATCACACAAACATTTGTCCCTACTGGGATTCGAACCCAGGACCCGTAGCACAGAAGGCAGCGTTAACTACCGCTGGACTAAACGGATAGTCAAATCAATCATATAAATGGTCTCACGTTTTCTTCCCCTAACCCCGGTGAACAAATACACGTTTGTTTTGTTTTATTTTTTGCTACCCTTGATTGTATGCCGTGCCGTGAGCATATTTCATTTAAGTCACTTCTATGATATGGATATCCATGTTAGGGTATGTCAGTTTATCTTTATTTCATTCTTCTTTTTTTTCTTTGGCACATAGACAGGTAGGTATTTGATGTATATAAAGATTTTGGCAGCCATATGGGAGAATGGGTTGTATACAAGTATCAAACAGTTTCCGATTGATTGTTATTATGTTCAACCAAACAACAATTATTAAATGTTGTTTTATTATGATCAACCAAACAACAATTATTAAATGTTGTTTTATTATGTTGTGTGCACCAATTCTGTTATTGTTTCATTTTGCTGTTTTTAGTTTAATAATTTAAGCTTGTCTAGTGTCTTGCCTAAGAAATCACTTTTTAAACACACGGGTTGCTTTGATTCAAATTACTGCACGGAATAAATATTTGTAAGACCTGCAGCTAATAACTGTGAAAAATACATTTAAAAAGTACAAACTAATTATTAAATTTACAATGCCACTGCAATGTTATCACAAAAATTACCCATAATATTAAAAATAATAATGACGATCTCATCATTTGCTGAATGTTATTGTAATAATGCATTCTTTAAGCTTATCAACTTATGTTTATCCTGTCTTGATAACAACAATTATTACTATAGTACATACATAGCAGACAGCTGTCGTCCCCATAGGGGCAGAGGTGTACACACACACATTTCACGCGCATGTTTTATGTCCCATGTAATACGCGTAATGGCGCAAATCCAAACTCTGAGTGGTTACTGACAATTTTCATACAGAATTTATTTATTTATAGCTTTCACCCGCGAATCCGCCCATGTGGCAGGTTGATAAAAAGTACCCTATATCCTTTTCCAAGGTTCATCATCAACCCATTAATGTCCCACTGCTGGTCACGGGTCTCCTCTCAATTGAGAGGGATTAGGCTATAGTCTACCACGCTAGCCTACTGCGGGTTGGTAGACTTCACATGCATCGAGAATTCTCTCAGTATGCAGGTTTCCTCACGATGTTTTCCTTCACCGTTTGAGCATGTGATAAATACGCACATAACTTCCGAAAAGTCAGTGGTGCGTGCCTTGGGTTCGAACTCGAGACCTCTGACATCTTAGTCCACTGGTCACACCGCTCGGCTACCACAGCTTAATAATACTACACAGGTTAATAATAATAATATATTTTTTCGATATTTTTCTCAAATTTTTCTCAATATCTAAGTCTTTATCAATACCAACATTACGAATGAAACTAAAAATATATTATAAATATTACTTTTATCAACCTACCACGTGGGCGGAGTCGCGGGCTTAATAATAATAATATATGTTTGTTCCATTCGAAATTTTGGTATTGATAAAGACAGAAATATTCAGAAAATTTGGAAAATATATATTATTATTATTAACCTTGGAGAAAGATGTAGAAGGAAGAACGAGAAGGAAGGGTACTTTTTATCAACCTACCACGAATGCGGAGCTGCGGGCGGAAGCTTGAAAATTTATCAAAATCGATTCAATCGTTCACGCGTGATACCGCGACCAAGGGAAATAGGGATTATTTTTTATATGTATGGATTTAATCAAGATTCAATAAATAATATTTGGTACTATACTCTTTCTTCATGCATGTATAGGCTCGTAATCCACCGCATATGGGCATTGGTAAGTTTAACGTCGGACTGGTTGAATCGTATGAATTGGGTGGTTTCGGTGTGTGTATGTAGGTATTATGCACATAATTATGTGGCCTGATTTGAATGAGAACTTCATAGCTTTAGCAACAAGGATGATGTATTGGTTACTTATTAAATATCATTTATTTTCTTTTGAGGTATGTTGGAGTAAACAGTAATAATTAGATTCAATTTGTATTTGGTAACTTTAATTTAATATCGGTTAACGGGAAACCATTATATTACTGACTCACTACTGGACACTCCTCTCATTTAAGAAGCCCAAGCTATCTCAAGCAAGGTCGGCAGACTTTACGTACCATCGAAAAAATCTCTTAGGAAGCATGCAGATGTCTTCACAATGTTTATTTGTGATATGAAACTAGATGAGCGCACCACAGTTTCACAGGTCTTCAGATTTTCAGACCGGTTATTTAAAAAAAATGGAGAAGCCAATTCTTGAAATCCCATTTTTAGAGGTCTACATCTGGAGTGTCGTAAAATATTGTCGAACATAGTCGACAATATTTTACGATTTATAAATAATAATAATAATATATTTATATCCTCAAGTCTGTGAGCTAAATTTATCCACAAGGAAAAAGGATTAAAAGGATTTATTTGTAATAAGTTCTTACAAGCATTTATAACGTCAAAGACTATAATTGCACGGTTCCTAATTATCTGTCATATGGAGAGGAAATCAGGCATAGAAACTCTATTGATACTGTTATATAAACAATCTTTGCTGATCGATATTTGGACAATGATTTGTAGTAAAAAAAATAGGTATTTGATGTTAAATAAAAAGAAAGATTGCGCGTTCATGATGACGACGCGACATTAGGCCGGCAACGCATTTGCACGTCCTCTGGTGTTGCAGATGTCCACGACAGTGATCACTTACCATCAGGTGAGCGTCCTGCCCGTTATTTCAATAAAAAAAAAGACATTTTAATAAAAAACAATCGCCAAAGGAAGTCGACCTAAGCTTACTTAAATTGTAATATAGCTTGATTCACCAAAAGTCGCTCATAGATCTCGAACTTTACAGTATTTGAATGAAACAAAAAATATCCTAAAATCATTAAGAACTTCATGAAAATCAATTAACCAAATTGAGAAACAGCAAAACAGAACAATAAACATGTTACAAACGCCCATTGAAAAGAGCTTTCGATCCGACCGCTATTAATCTCACTTGAAACGTTACCACAGAATTAATTATCCTCTGACCATACGATTTAATGGGCTTCCTGAGGGACCCTGAGGTTTCCGATTAAATCACTACATCTCATTGGCCGATTTATAGTGACCAGAGTGCCAGTGATTTAATGTAAGCTGGATGTGGTCCGTTTGTGTTGAGAAATATTGCTCTTCGTAAGAAATATTGTAAGAAAACTGTTACAGTAACAATATATTTGTATAACTGTTTCAATTCATGCCATCTTCACGTTTTTTCGATACATATTTTTACTTATTTTTTTATAATCATAGTACATGGACTACCCGTAACAATAATGTATAATTTTATGTGCATTAGAACGTCATAATATAGATAGATACACGATCAGTATTAAGACTTAGTATAAATATATTTTGAGCCCAAAATACCAAAACTCCAGAAATGCGTCACATCGCATAAGTAAACGATAATATCCCTCCGCACACATAGCTTTAGTGCCATGGTCTTTCTAGCCGAATTTATGGTTCAGCTTTCGGTCCTTCGGTCCGAGTAGCCCTTTGCCCTGCCCAATTGTTAATCTGAACTTAGGTGTACTTTTCACCTTGGCCGTTTCGAGCCAAGACGGTCTTAAATCGCCGCGAATACTTAGTTAAAGGGTGGTCTTTGTTTGGCGGAAATAAAGCCTTGTATTTAGATAATGTCCACTGTTTTCCGGAAAATATAAATTTTGAAATGTTAATTGAGTTCTTATTTGTTTCTTTCGGTTCTTATTGTTTATTCATGGAAAGAAAAGAAGTAATCAACGCCATCAACTGGCTTCTCTTACGGTCAAAACCTTGGAAAGTATTATTTTTGTTACCATTATTTCCATTGTGAGCCACTTTTTATGAAAACGTGAACAAATGTAAGAACTGTATAATCACGTGTTTGTTTAACCACATAATGGTTCATAGAAATATCGCAAACAATACAAATTGAACTTTACTGTAGGGTTTACCTTAAAGTCCAGGCGGTATACATCGTGTAACATTTTAATTAAAACCAACCTAAGTGACCCACTTAGACCTTCGATTTAATCAGTTACTCAATAGGTAATTTCGGGGCACTACACCTGGGCGAAACAATTAACTTGACCCGCCTTCCATACATAAATGTGGAAAGCAAATATTGTCACAATTACGCGATAGCATCAGCCTGTAAACACACGGACGAAGAATGGTACCCTTCGGCGTATATCTCGAGGCTCCGGAGGCCCGTGTGGCAATTTAGATACATGTATAAGTCTTGAGAATAAGCGACAAATCTCTAAGGCGTAAGTATGGGTTACAAGCGAAAAAAAAGTATAAAGACCTTTAACCTTAAGGTTTAAACCTGTTCTAAGTTTTTCGGTTTATTACCTATTACACCTGATAATTTTGCCCCCAAACTGCTTGATATGAGCAGTAGCTTTTCCTCAAAGACATAGCATCTGCTCATTTTCAGTCTATTTTTTCATAACTGTCTATGCTTTTAATTATATCACATGTATACTGTATACAATGAAAACATTATATTTAAAATTAAACCAACAAGCGCTAAAAGTCTACAACTTGGCACTCGCACTCTAAGATATTTTCCTCCGTACCTTAAGATCGTTTTATTACCAACCCGGATGGACTTCTGGGATGGATGGTGGGGAATGTAAATTTACTGTACGGAACCGGACGCGAGGAGGTGAGCATCGGATTGTTTTGTTTTTGGTTGGGCCGCATTAAGGATGGCTGTACTTCACACCGTGTAGTAACTTGGAAGAATTTTCCTTTGCCTAAATTAGTATCGACAGCAAACGGATTTTTCAGTCTCCATTTTTCTAAAGAATTAGCGAATTCTATTTTGCGCACATAGTCTGTCACGTTTGTTATAATAGGCATCCTATCCTTATAATACATTTATTGCAATCAATCACACAATAATAATCAATCACAAATAAACACACGTTTCAGTTCAACATACTTCTAGAAGTTTCCTTTAACACACGTCAATTTAAATACTTGCAACACTATATCCTGCATTTACCTTACACTTCGGTATAGCTAGACCATTTCGCAAGTTCTTTACAACATACCAAACGATTCCAACCTTAAACATGTCTCAACAAGGCTTAAATTCATAGAATGGGTGAAGGAAAAGATTTGGGAGGTGAACTTAAGACAATCGCGTGTTCGGAGGCATTTCGCCGCGGCCTTTGTTTAGACGTGTTAGATCGATGTGCCTAATGTATGTGGATTGAACAGCGTGGGTTTAATTTGCCGCCTGTCCATTTGTTCCGATTGTGGCTTTATTTATTGTGTACCAAGAATTGGTTTGTAATTAATGGTTTGTGTTGATTTTTGCATCTACTTAGATAGGGTTAATAACATCGCAGGCCTGTTTTGAGTCCAAATCAGCATGAATTTTTTGAAATTGGGATTCGACTTTGTACCGTAGTTTTTTATAGAATTTAAGGACTATGACTATACGTCAAAGCGTGTATTATATTAAATAGCATAATGTTGGGAAATAACACTTGATTCGAGAGCCACTAACACCGACATACTCTTTTCAAAAAATATATTACCGTTTTGAAAGTATGAATCATCACCTTATCATTGATATGGTGATGATTAACTTTGTCCAACACTGACCTTTCTTCGATTGCGAAGAAAGGTCAGTGTTGGACAAAGAGTACTCAAACTATGGTTGATCAGCGCAGTAATTGTACACATTGTATCCCTTAGTCATTAGTATATAGATACTAATGACTAAGGGATCTATAGAGAAAGAACTAGCATAAAATAATCTAAGTTGTGAAATACTTCCCCGAAATTAGTTACTTCAGAAAATATAGATAGTATTATAAAATTAATTACTTCTTCGTACAAAGTTTTAATTGTTTCAGAAGCACTACCCTGAAACTAATCAAAGTAAACCACACAAAATCTATTAAACATAACAGTATCGATAGTCTTGTCCGGATTACCCTCAAGTTGCTCGCCCGTGGCACATCGGTTCTTTGTCTAAACCGATTGCTGCGGGCTGCCCCAAGGAGGTATCTTGGGACAGGTGTGCTCTTGCAAGGATTTTAATTAATAATGTCTCGATAGTGTGTGGTGTTAGGTGGCTGATTTATCGAGGGTACAATAGAAGGGTAGGATAGTTAAGTTTGTTTAGTTTTGGGATTTATTTCCTTTTGATAATAGATCTTGGACTCAGGAAATTTGGAGTAGAGTAGTTGGAAAGTTTGAAACGTGTTGGTGTATGGATTCCAATTAAGATTATATATCCGAATTTAAGTATTGAAATAAATTTAACCTATAACTATTAACCGTCTCCCTTTCCTAACAGATTGTTGTCAGAAAATGCATATCCAAAATATATTATTATATTTTGACGACCCAGTTAGTCCAGCGGTAGTTAACACTGCCTTCTGTGCTTTGGGTCTCGGGTTCGAATCCCGGTAGGGACGAATGTTTGTGTGATGAGCATGAACATTTGTATCCGAGTCATGGATGTATCTATCTATAATATGTATGTATTTACAAAAAAAAAAGTATATAAGTAGTATATCAACCAGCTAGTATCCGTAACACAAGCCTTGTTGCTTAGCACGGAACTAGATGGCGCTGTGTGCCATAACGTCCAGGAATATTAATATCTGTCACTACATTTTCCAATACACAAACTTGGAATTCTCTTTCATCTATATCAGATTTCTAATACCACAAAGTTAATAAAATCTAATCCTCCCCTCCATAACACATATTTATATTAAGCCATCTAAGTTTCACTTAAACCATCGGAATATCGACACAATGGTCTTAATAATACACCAGAAGATAAACAAGTCCCATAGAGACGATATATCTTGGAGCCCTTCACTAACGAACATTCTGGAGTTAACTGCACATTGCTGACGTCACAAGTTATTAGTTATATCTCATGTGTATTGTCTGATGTGCCAATAGTTGGATTAATTTGTACAGCCAGCGATATTTAGGGGTTTCGGTTGGGGAAAGTTCGACGAACAGACGAGGTCAAAGCGGTCTACGGAGTAGTAGCAAGATACAATTAGCTTCTGCCTGCTAACAGTTGTAATTTATTGACTTAAGCTTCTGTTGTTATGATCGACAGTAGAACATGTCTAAAGTTTAATTAATTAACCCATTCACTCTCCGCGAATTAGAGAAAATAATCATCGTATCTTGGATAAACGTGTGCAAAGCACCAATCCAATATCTTACTACTGACCAGGACCATTGTCATCTTCCTTTTATCTAAGATCTTTTCGAAATTACGAACCAATTAAATTTCTTATAAACTTCATTTAAATGAGGTTTATATTGTAATTTTTTTTCTTGTGACAAATTTCGGCTCTGAAACTATTTTTTTTTAGATTTTTATTATTTATTATTATCGGCTGCAGTAACATGAAATCGAATCGTTCAAATAAATCCTTCTTCGTTTTAGTTATTTAACATACTTTTACTAAATTATTAGATGAATTACTACCTAATAAGTTAATAAAAAAACATACAGAACATCACATAATTAATTCTCGTTTCCTCTCAAAATCTGCACCATATTAATTACTAATAAAACTTTAAAACGTGCACACCCATGCGAGTGTCTCAAGGCTCTCTAAGACGTTCCGCCGCCCGCCTCCCTGCCCACCCCTCGCCGCGTCCGTACATGGTTAGTGTGAATATGTAAGCCCACGGGTGTTCATTAACTCAGCATGTTAAGCCGATGATCGTAGATAGTGTATGTGGCCGCTCCATCGGCCCCGATTGAGAAAAGACTGAGGAGGATCAAAGGACCATTTATTATTATGCGGACTAGTGATTTTGAAAGGATTTAGATATTTTTATAGGCTTTTGGCAATGATAGTTTGCTATGTATTGATAGTAATTATATTCATGCGTTTATGTCTCAAAATAAAACTATTTTAATAATCTTGACACAGCATTAAGTTAATTTAATGATACTGTCAAACGCAAACGAGTAACTAAAGTTAACACATTTCCAAACTGTCATGATAAAAAAATTCCGTTAAAAAAAAAACTTTTAAAGTATACCTAATAAGTTCAAATATTAATCACAATATTTTTTCCAAAATCGGTGCAAGTGTATTGGATTTACACTACAGGGCGCGTTCACCTTGCCACTCGACATTTACGCGAACAAATCCAAAATGGCGTCATGTAAAACGTACATCGCGGTGAGCACTTGAAACTCGTTCTTTTCCCGCCTCAGAGTGTCGTTGCCGACATTAAATCTTAATAAATCCCTTCATGCATCACGATGGCAAGTCCTTTGATTTTTCACTCGGCAAACCACGTCTGCGTACTATCAAAGAAAATCACAACTCTTTTCAAAGCGCGTCGATATAATGTTCACAAAGACCACCTTAATTGATCCCCCCGCGTCCCATTCCACTTTTGAAATTTATAAAACCGGTCAGGTGTGAGTTGGACCAACTTTGATGGTTCTAGGGCTTTTAAAAAAAACAGATTCGTTGCTGAGCAATTTTAATCGTTAATGACTATGTACATTTTATCTGATTCATTGCTAAATTGAGAGTCTTTGTAAACTTTTAGTTCTTTTCAATTTTATAATTTAAAAATCATCTCCGGAATCAATATTGCACGCAAGTTGAATAGATAATTAAACACTATTTAGAGTAACTACAAAAGCTTGTAAAAACACATTCAGAAAATAATGTTTCATTGCTGCGGTACCCAGAAACTGAGGTTAAAGGGAGACGGGAAATGCAACGACGAAGCTCTCAATAGAGTGGACAGTGTAACTTCAATTTACTATAACAAATAAGCGCAACTCGGTCCTTTAAGCCCCCGACGACCGCTATAGGCGACGCTTTTAAAAGGACCTAGCCTATTGTGTTCAACCCTCAATCGTGGTCTCGATTATCGGAAAGAAAACACTCATCTATATTTTAAATAATGATCAGGGTACAAGAGACCCTCGGATGGGGGCAACGCCGGTTGTGATGGATTGTACGGGATACGGGCCAATAACGGCATTGTGATGTTGTCGCCTTATTTCTATAACATGGGTTTGAAGTTTATGAATTATTGGAGAGGATATTGTCTTGACATGAACCAGAATTTATTAGTAGTGGATCGTAATATAAATACATTTAATCTAATTGATACCAAAGTATTGAACACGGTCTCTATTAAATTATCAAAATGATATTATAGTATATAATTGCTGCTTAGGGTTTAGTAGACCCTTTTAAGCTTTAACCAAGATGGATACTTGCCATTAGACCAGTCGAAATTACCAGACCAGTACAAAGAGAATAACATAATGACAACAGACAAACACCAGATAATCTTTAAAAAATTCTAAAAGCATGCGAAACAAAACCGAGCGGGTAATGAACCCCCATACATCATTAACTGGTAGCGTAAGAGTATCACACAAACAATCCCGCTCCAGTTTCGCGAAAGGGACTGGTTGATAGTAGCGAGTAGTGGATTCGTTACAGCGAGACCTCTAGTGGGGACCATTGTGAGTCGAGGACGTCTGCGCCGTTGTGTCCGAGATGTGGATAATTGCCCCTGCTGCCTACTGTTGGAGGGAAAAAAATCTAGATGCGATTGAGAATTTTTATAGAAACATAATATTAAAAAAAAAGTTACATTTATTTGTTGTGACATTATGGATTACAATACAGGGCAATGCAATGGTATTAAACTTTTTTTGAATAACATGTTATGCCGTAAATGGCGTACGAATATTAGTATTTAATTTATGATGTGTATAATCAATGTTTTGTTTATGATAAAAAAATATATACGAACATCACAAATTAAAATGTTTAAAATTTAGAAAGAGGGTTGTGCTATAATATTGTTTATAGTCCTGTGAATTCTTTGGTATAAGAAAAATTTAAGGTTTTTTTAACGTTTGAGATAAATAGTCCCAAAAATATTCGTAGAAAGGAATTTTAAAATTTCTATCATTCTATACTTTCTTACTTATTAAATTGACGCAATATTTGTTTTCAGCTTAATTACAGTAGGACATAAACTCATTACCAGTTTACGATGCACACTTCTAAGGTTATATAACTGTAGTTTATTCTCCAAAGGCTCTTGAAGGTCATCTAACTTGAAGATATGGGGGGTCTCATTCATTAATTTTACGCCTCTACCCCTTCCAGAAGCATACGGATCCCTTAATAAACCACGACCGATGTCGCTCTGTTTATATGCATATAATAGCGACCCAAATCTTCTTATTGTTCACGAATATGGTTTACAGCAGCTCATGAACAGGTAATGACATTATTTATTGGTACTAAAGGAGCATCTAGGTTAAAGACAAAGAGTCCGAATAGTTAACAGGCTCTTGTTATGATAGTTGGGTAAGTATGTGAGTTATGGGCCACCTTCATTGATTCGACCCTCGCTCATACGCCAAATTCCAGAGATTATGCATCGCATCAAAAGAAACTTAAGTTCATAGACATTGTAGTTAGTTTTGGGAATGTCTTTGTTGGTAAGAAATTTGTGGACTAGTTATTTTAGTATTTATGTGTTAATAATGGTATACAAACTTGTAGCTTAAAAACTTGTACTATATTTATTGTGCTGACCGTATTTTATTGGTATTGGTTAGAAGCGCCTATTTTAGTGTAATTTATGAAAAGTAACTCACTTATTTACTAATAAAACACTAAATCAACTTGACCTATGAAGTCCTAAATATACTAAGTTGATAGTTTATTAGTAGAACTCTTTAGCCAAGAGCGAACTATAAAAACGAAGCTCAAATTTGGCTAGTAGGTAGTTTATAGGAGACCAATTTTAACATGTGTAATTGGAAAATCTCGTGCAATGCCGCGGGTAACAGCCAGTGATTATGGGGAATATAAAAGTAGTTCTAATTGATAAATTCTATTCAAATCAAAGTTCAATTCCCTAAGTGAATTTTAGTTCTTAACGCTACTGGTAATATGAGAAAAATCCGTTAAAAACATGAAGTTTCAAATTACTCAGTCAGAAAAAAAAACTTCTTTTCTCCTTTTCGATTGACATGCACAGGGGTCATAGAGGTAATTTGGTTTCAAATGGTCTCTTCTAAATCTCCTTAACGGATTGCCGTCATATTACCAGTAACTGTGTAGAAGAATACTTTGCTGTATATTACTCTTCTATCAATCAAATGAACTGTTGGTCCAACGGAATTATTGCGGACCTAATAAAATCAAACTGGAAGGGCCGGAGTGGCGTCTGGTTTGACGAGGACCCGCCCGTCTTGAAGTCAACAATGGTTTTCCGACTTCTTCTTTGCGTTGCACCGTTATTAAAATCTCATGAAACAATCGACTCGAAAGCGCACTTCCGCCGTCTGTGTACAGACTTGTTGACAGTATCGGCGGGATTTACAGTACCAGAATTATTGTTCACATAGTAACATTCATTCGGTCGTTTATTCTAATTGACATTATAAAAAAGTGCGGTTCTCTAACATTTTATAGAGTCGCACTTTTTTCATATCTTTTTCCGGATATTTTATTCGATAGTTCCATTTACGGAACTAAATAGTTGATATTAATTTTTTGCTGTAAACACATACATATTATACATAGAAACATCCTAAACTCAGATACAAATAGATCACCTTAATTTTCCATAAAGAATCTTGCAATATAATTAGATTTTTACAACTTACCTTATCATTTTTAGTACACAAAATCTGTACAAACACCAAATGCATGGAATTAATACCGGGCCTCACCGATGGTGACTCCGAACGGATCATTAAAGGATAATTATCATGCCACTTCACAGGAAACTGAAGGGTTCCCACTCGGAAATCTGATTCTTTCTCTATTTCTCTCCAGAGGCGATTTTTTTTCTCTGTAAATATTTTGGGCTGTCTTGTTTTAGGACTTACTAATACGGGCTAAGATACAATTTCGATTGAAAGATAATTTAGCGTAAATATTGCTGTGTTCTTTGTACCTAAATTAAGATTTCAATTATGTAATTGTACTATATCAAGAACTTATTTTGTACTGTTTTTTCGCGGTATATTTATATTTTTTAATCCCGACGTTTCGTATCATTTACAATATCTACAGTCACGAGTTAAGTAGAGAAATTCTAGTATTCGCGTAAGGGTAAAAAGTCAGTGCGTATCTTTTTAATGATTATGTTTTGTTGTAATGAAGGGAATGGAACACATCACGCCCAGAAATCACACTTACTAAACAGACAAGGGATTCAGCCTTAAAATGTACTAGGTTAAGTTTAAATTTAGAATAAACTTTAAGAAAACGATTAAAAGTACAAAAAATGTAATCGTGACTTAAGTCTCATACCCATATAAAGCCTCGATAAATTTAAAATTTCCATAAAACTTTAATGCTATAAAGGAAGAATCTCACACCCGATGCGTCGATCCTTGGGCGTCCACAAACGGCCTCCGCTTCGAAGGTCCGAAACCGAAGCGATGCATCATTAATGAACCACGAGCCACATGTATTGTGCACTATTTAACAACTACACACCCCGATGGGGATTTCGGACCAAATTAAACTCGTCCAACAACGATTGTATAGAAAATAATACTGGGAAAACTCTTTGTCCGAGCACACGGGCAAGCGGGGCAAATAAAACTATTGTTACAAGTAGTATTAATTAATGTGAATGGTAAATTAATCTCTAAGGTTCGCCTTCAGGACTGAAGTGGCTGTATGTTTGATTTGGCCGTATCGAAAGTGACCTGTGTGAGGTTCAAGGGGTTTTTCATGGCGTTAATAAATCATTTGGTACCGTGTCCGTTTAAAATGGTAACACTTCCCCATTTTCGCATTTGACTGTAGAGATTATTGTCCCTCAAAAAATATGATTAAGAGGCAGAAGAAATGTCCTTATAAATTCCAAAATCGATAATCAAGTTTGCTTGATAAATTTTAAACGTTTGGTTACAAAATATCATTGGCGCATTAAACAAAAAAAAGTTTAGATCACCATCAGCTCCTAAAAAAAAATTTGCATACCTGGCAATTATGTAAAATTTTAAAGTAAATACATTCCCGTAAACGGAAAAAGAAATCAAAAGCATACAGACAGTGTTTTCTTTGGCTACACCTCGAGTTGTCCCGAGGATATGTACTCGCTGTGAATAAACGCACCACCATGTTATCGCTGGATATTTCTCCATAATTAAAAAGTAGGGAATTGCTAGCGACGCTCCGAGTTGGGATCGGGAGATTTTAATTATGTTAGTGAACCGACTCTTTGTCCTAGCTGGGAATGCTATAGCTTTTTTTTGTGATACCCTCAGACTTTTTTCTGAGAAGTAAGCACTAACTAGAGAGTTTGCAAATAAAACATTCAACTGTAACTTTGAATGTAACCAGTTAATGATTCCCCTTTTTGTTTTCTGATTTTTGCTGTGATTTAGATGTGGACTGCGGAGCTTTAAAGTGAAATGGGATTATACGAGAATTTATGATTTATTCAGATATTTTAAATCGAACATTAGCTAAAGTTAAAAGGGACTAGTATGTGAGTGCCTCATTTTGTATATTGTTTTAGTCATATTTCTCCGATTCGGCCTCTCTTCGTGACAGCCATCGAAATCAATAGACTCTTCGCAATCCAGTAATCGCTACTTGCCTACAGGAAGTCGTTACTCCTCCTGGCTCACAAATAACAGTCAAAATAATAAGAAGTATTTAATGAATTTAAAAACGGCTTGAAGAATCATTTAAACTCATCCAAATCTAATAATTTCTACAAAATAACGGCACTACACGTCTAAACATCATAGTTTGTTCATTGTTCCACACGTTAACAAATAAACACCGTCTGCTTTCAGTTTAGCAAACCGTACAAAAGTTGTAACAAAATCTCATTTCGCACGAACAAACATTTGAATTTAACATGAGTAACGTGTATTTGATTGTGAGACTTGTTAGTTTTCATTAACAATCACATATACCGTTTACAGCATCAAACAAACAACGGATTTTGATTCAGAAACATTTCATTCTATAATGTAAGTGAAAGTTTTAAGCATGTCCCGGGTTACATGTTTGCCATCGTCCAACCTCGGACCTTTCGCGCGTAAAATTACTATCTGATACACCTTAGGTAAATATGTTGGGAAGAAATTCGCTTTGAACCCTCACAGCCCTTTGTTGTTCAACTAAAACTATTCTCAGTTAATCCCTGGATAAACAGTGCTTGTTAATAAATTAACGCGTTATTAATATATGTTACTGTGACCCTATGGTTGGCAGGTGTCCCTCCAGGCTACGTTCTCTATTCTGTTTCATTTTACAACAAAGGTTCCCAGTTAAGAAACAGTAATTTCGGGTCAACTGTAAATATTGTAGCCATTCCGCTTTTTGTGTTGTTAATAAATTACGATATGGTCGGGTGACGTGTTTATTTTGCTCTCATTATGTTGAGATATCTTTGTCAAGCATTTGCTCAAAGACGAAATCTGTAGGGACTTTGAAAATATGGTCTTTTTTCGGGTTGGTTCGTTTTATACTGCATCTAATGTGACCCTTAAGTGAGAGTCTTAAGAACTATTTCATCGCTGAAGTATATGTATCCAATAAAATATAATTTTGTTTCATCTTGGGTGTTCCGATTATGTTCATTTTGCTATCGACCACCTCATCCCAGTGCAATAATCAATTAACTATGTTCATAAAATTTATATTTAGAGATACATACATATATAATGGTATGTTATGTTGTGTGTAGGTAAACTGATAAGCAGTCTATTTGAGTACAAATAGTTCCTATCCTTTCCAATGAAAATTGTATTTTAAAACCTTAATCAAATTTCCTTTGTGACACAGTCTATTCTCCAATAAAAGCAGACCATAATTAACGACATCACAAATCCTTATATTGCATCGCCGAAAATAATCCGGACGAAGCTCCATCTCATCCTCAAATGTATCCTAAGCTAATAAATAGAAGGAGAAAAACTCGGTCAGGGGGAGGGGGGAGGTCTAAGTGAGTGCTTTACGTCATATCCGAAATCCCGGTAAAGTGAGTCCGGCAAAGCTTGGCGGTGTTCGATGGTCCGCTCCTCGCGAACTCTGTAATAGCAATAGCTTTGTGTTAAAGCTGCCCGAAGTGAAGTCTTATCGTTTGGTGCAAAGATTCAAGAATATGATACTTGATTAAATTGAGAGGCTAGTAATTTTTTGTATGGTAGAATAAAGCTGATATTATGCATTAAGTTCATTGGATTTAAGACCTAAAACACGTAGATTGAACGGTGCAAAATGCCTTTTATAATACACTTATTAACTCCACAGCATCGACAAAACTCCGCAATTATTCAAATTTAATATGAGTGAGTTTTTGAAGTTTATTCAAATATATTTATTAAACTGCTGCATTTCTTCTCTAGCAGCAGGGATTTATTGCATTTTCTTCATCGAATTCCTCGATAAAAGTAAGCCTCCCGCTTATCTCTCATGTCTTATGTTCCGCCGTTATATCGGCGTGGCTTAGCGCTTTTTCATCAATCCTGCTTTATTACGGCGGATTCGCTTTTGTCTACGGCCGGATGTCGGTCATTTAGCCTGACCGTGCCAGTCTCTATTACACCCATCCGATTTCATTCGTATCTGTCGTCCGGGACCGCCCGGAATCTGTCTTCGGACGTCATCTACCGTTTACTTTCCGACGGATTCTTTTTTTTTCGTCTCTCTTTTTAAGGCACTTGATGTATAACCGCCCGCCGTTGTCAGTTTGTTTTCTGTTTGGCAATTTTTAACGGGATTACACTCGCCGACCCCTGGTCTGATCACGTCTTTGCAGCTGCCCGCCTATTTATGAGGCAATATTTTATGGAATATTGAGTAAAGTGGCCCTTAATCTACTAATATAATGGGGTTTAGCAGAAATATCACCACGCGTTCAATTGTGTTTCGGTTTCCTATTGTTGTGCCCAAGTCTTGGTTTAATGGCAGTCTTAAAATTATTGTCATTGACCGGCTATTTATTATTTTCTTGATATATAACCGATCCTTGTGGAAACCTATAGAGGTATTTGTTCAGCGCTGAAACGTCCTTTGACTGATGCAATGAGTATGATAATGACATACACAAGGATAGAAAACTCAATCAGTGTGTACCTTTATTGAAAACTTTTTTAATTACCTGTAACTATGCTTAAAAACCTTCCATATTTAAAATTCTCCTACAATTTACGTTCAAAATATTGATAAAATTACCAGCAGCAAAAATACCAATTCAGACTACTATTCTCACCCCGATAGCTATCCCTGGCAGAGTTCCCAATGAAATGGGATTAAATCATGCGACATTAGCGTTGCCTCGTCCGCAGCACTAAATAATCTTCCTTTTATTAAACTCGAGATAAATGATTATACAGTCGACTGTCCCTTGTTTGTCCCTGTGTGTCGTAGATGGGAAAGTGGAATTTTTCTCAGGAATTAGAGGGTGTATTTCGTGTCGATCTTGGAATGAAAGAATGTTGAATGGAAATTCTGGCATCTGAAGAAGGCAGTAAATTGGCCTTGTAATTGATTGTTATTGACGTTGTTTATTTTTCGTTTTGATATAGAGAATTCTTATGTCTTCTTCTGTTGTTTCGCCCTGTAAAGTCTAGGAAATATGTAGACTAATTTCTGGAACTCAAAATATTCAAGACTTTTTGGTCCTTCGAGACGAAATGACTTAATTTGCTCTTTAATGTTATAACGTATACTTATAGATGTAAAGTCTTTTTTGGTAAAAACTTGATTAACTTACTACTGATTCTTCCATTATTTTTTTCTACAATTATAATAACATATCCAGAAGCACTTATGTCATCTTGGACTTGGTTATTTCCTACATCGCGTGTCCATTGTCCATTATATCGGTGACACCGCTTTAGTTTTGAGTAATTGTGTCCCCGACAAGGCTGTAAGACGAAGATCACGTAATATATGGTTCGGGGTGATACTTTCCATTCATTGTTCTATCATTTATCATGGGCTCAATATTTACTTAGCTTGGAAGGTTCTAGTGTATGTTATTATTGTTTTATGATTGTGTTCAAGCTTGACTAGATTAACGATTTTAGCTGCTTCTTGTCACGAAATAGCCTGGAAGTTAAGAGATGTTTTGGCCCAACAATGGGACAAGAAAGATGCTACAATTATAAAAATTAAAAAAAGTCATAAGTTAGATGTCTCCTATGTTATTGTTGCACCTTCAGACAACGATTTCAATATCTCTACCTTGGATGTCTGAGTTGTAGAAAACAATAAAAGATTAACTTACATTTCGCAAATGTGGTGTGTTTGAAAATGTTTACAAAATGCTTTTCAAATAATGTGACAAACAATAAGTGTATGTCATCTTCATCAACCTCTTTACTGTCCCACTGCTGAAGACAGATCTCTCATTTGAGAGGTATTAGGCTATAGTCCATCAGGTATAGCCTTGTCAGACTTTACACGCCGTCGAGAAAATGTATCAGGCGTGGAAAGTTTCCTCACGATATTTTCCTTCACCGTTTGAGCATGAAATAAATACGCATGTAACTTCGAAAAATCAGTGGTGTGTTCCTTGGGTTTGAACTCGAGACAGATCACACCCATCACAAGTGGCCATGACTAGGCTATGACATGTGTTTGTGTGTTCGTAACTTGGTTTAATCTAGTTAAAGGATCGGCAGTATTTTCAATGTTGGTTACAATAATTACATTGTAATTTTCCGCGATGCCACCCACACTGTGTTACCAATAATAATCGAATGTGTCGTCCGTACGACTAATGGTATTAGCCTTATTAATCATTTGCCATTCGCTCCTCGTATCTACCGACTGCGGCACTCAATCTTTTGAGCATTGTCTATTAAGTATTGTTCTTCAGATTAGACAAAGGATCTTAGTAATTTTGTATCATGAAATGAAACAAAACCCAAATAATTGATATTACTACAACTATAAAGTGCGTTCATTGCGTGAATTTAAAAAGAATAATTTGAAAAAAATTATATCTTATTTTTTCTTTGGCTTTTTCTATTTCGTCTAGTGTACTGTAGCATACACTGTATTTTTTCTCATACCATATATAATAATATATAATGGTTTTTATCGTAAACGTCGTGATTTAATCACGACGTAATAATGACTACATACTTTGATAAAATCTTAAAAAAGCAGTCTCATTATTGGCATAACCTTAATGCAGAAAGTCTCAAAAAACTTTGACAATCATACGTCTGCGTTGCGTATTGTCACCCACTAGGCAGGAAAATATATTTGATTAGCCACCACTGGCCACTAGAGGGCGCCACGGAGGGTGGGCTGGACATATGTTATTTATCTAGATATAACCTCCTCCGTGGCTTATGAGGAAATATCGGTTTCTTGGCAGAGGTGTTGTAGAACTAGAGAACACTTTTGTAAGTATATATAGATATATAGGCACTATCAAACTTACATTCCTGAACAGTTAGACTAAGGTCTGTATGTCAGTTTTGTGGTTTTGTTTTTTTTTTAACATGGACTTGGAGATGTTTCTGAGATTTAAAAAAAAATATATATAGCATCAATGTGCTCATATCGCGGCATTCCTATTTTCCTTACGACAATTTTGTTTTGCGTTTCATTAATATGCCCACCATTTATAAACACGTACGTCGTTTTAGTAACTTACAAAAAAGGACCATAATGTACCTTTTTATACAATCTAATACCCACTGATACTACCAATAGATTTGCGAGTTTTGCGACTCATCCCCCAGGGAAATACACAATACCTTAAAAGCGTGTATTAGGACTAGTATCATTTACGCCCTTGTGACTATGGGCTATCAACGTGCTTAATAATTCTACACGCATTCTGTATGAAGGGAGACCCGATCATTTGACTTTTTCATCGAATATGATTGGTGTTATTGAATCGAAAATGGCTTAAGTTAAAAGTGACAAATGCTTAATATATTTCTAATATATGAATCATTATCAAGTGTTGTGTTTTCCACTAGTTGGGTTTTAAGTCTGGAGACAACCCTGATATACAGTGGTGTGTGGGATTAGAAGCCGTGCCTAAAATTGGGAAAAGGCTCTGATAACGATTAATTTTTGAATGTATATTTGGTGTTTCAATTTCTTTATAATATCAAGTCTATAAGATCCGAAACTATTGTTCTGTACATCGCAGGATACTACTGTAGATCGCAGTAGTATCCATGAATAGTAATTTTGTTTCAAAGACGACTGTTGAACATTTAATGAGTACAAACCCATTAAGCTTTACTGTAGCAGTGTATTTGGCGGAAAACGTATTTTATAATTTGTCTGTCGATGAGAAATCGGATTAATTATCACCTAGTCTTTAAATTCAAATAATCGAGTATATTGAAGACATAAATAAACAACCCCAAAACGTTAACTAAACCATCAAAGAAACCCCATAACTGCTGATTACTACCATCGACATGCAATTCAATTACATACTAATAACTAATAACCATAAAAGGCCGAAATCCCATGACAATTGCTGATAATATCGCTGGTAGACTGATATTAATAGTCACTATTAGATAATGACGGGTTACACCCTAATCGATGGGTTAAACTACTGTCATTACCGAGCAGTAAGTAAGTGTAGGTTTAACTTTATGTTTGTATTTGGTGGTTGGTTTTGATAACCTGTTTGTACAATTATAGGTTTTGACATCAATTTGATTGTTTGTGTATTAAATTATTGAACCAAAGTGATACTTATGAGAATAAATTCTTTAAACCTATACTGATTTCTTGATTTTACACGCGATTTTAAATAGAAAATTTTTTTTTGCGGATTTTATCGCGGTATATTTTGCTTTAATCTCATCCTTTCAGATCTTATATAGCATCAGTAGGGATGCTGTATATGCATAGGCAGTGATTTTCTTGTTGTTTTTTGGTCCTTCAACCCGCGTGATATTAGTAACATGTAAAACATTTTTTTAAAGGAATAGCAAATATTTTACACAAATATACTACGAAAATGTTTCTAACAAACTCTTCCAAGGCTTAGTGCATATAAAAATTGATTTCCACCCTTGCAGTCGGTAAAAACATAGCTCTCAATTATTATTTTTATTGAAACGTTTACCCACACTAGGAATTTCTCCTGTATTTGTAAACACAGGCATAATGCACAATCACCCAGACCCGATAAAACTACATGTAGGAAAACTACATACATATATTTGAACACGTGTCAAGCGGCTGCAGAAACCGATCGCAGGACCACTGCACCGACAGTGCCATCATTCAGTTACTACTCCTTAATAGTTGATTACGTTATAAACAACATAAAAACAAACTAATTCAATACAAGCAATTTAATTAGAGCATGCTATCAATTAAGTATGACGTAAAGGCGTGGCCATACATCGGTTATAGCCAGTAATTAGTGATGGCTTCAGCGACCGCTGCCCGACTAATTGACCGAGGTATAACGATGTTTACTGAATTTTTGTCTGTACTATGGGAGCGGTTATTGAATGTCATTATGGTCATTTGAAACGGTGGCTTAGTATAGTATAATGGTTAATCGTGTTGTGATAATTACCAAGACTGTTGATATGCAATTGATCAGGCCCGGGTCGTGTGTCATTTGAGAGGGGGTTACACTATTCATCATCACTAAAGCGGGAGTTGACATACTTCACACGCCACCGAAAAATAACCTTATAACCAGGTATACGAGGTGCATTGAAAGAGTATGGCGCAGCTTATATAACAAATATATCTGACGTTTATTATTATGACGACACGACTTATATTTTAAAAGATAAGTGTCCACTAAGGCACGGTAGTAATCAACCTAAAATATAGATTTCTTTTTTTTAACGACTACGGCCCGCCTGGTTTTGAGCGGTTACCGTAGCCTATTATAGTCTATAGGCTATATATTACAAACGTCTACAGGATATATATAGACGTTTGCAACATCAAAGGACCTCAATACTTGTTAGATCATAATACTAATTTCTTAACCTATTCATAGAATAATTCCAAACCAGTCCAGTTAAAAGTAAGATATAACAGTTATGACTAATTATGATTATTACACCAAAAAACTGCATGCTACGTACAAACATCGCACATGATTCCGTTGCATATTAGATTTAATGGCGCGCTCCGAATGTTTTAATCACAATTTAAGAGGGGTGCTCACTGAAAGAACGTGTGAGCTATGTTCGGGAGCTCGGCAAATGGTTTCGAACCTGTTTCCGATGTTTTATATAATGAAACATATCAAAACACACCACCACGCAACCTAATGTAGTACCTAATGGACACCCAGATTTCCCAATAACACTGCTCATCCTAGGAATCGCACTTAAGACATCTTGCTCTGCAGTATTATTGGGGTTTTCCATTAAATTATCAATAGCAGCTCGGAGGTTGTATTCCTATCCGGTTGATGGCAATAGGCTCACCCCCTATTATATGGGACCAAAGAAAAATATCGGGGAAATCTGTCCATTACTACATTAGGCTAAACTTTCGAGGACGACTTACGACCATGAGTCTACAAAGTAATAACTTCTAAATAATTTCCTAAAAATAAAATATAACATGAATTTACATCATAATTTATGCGTATATTTCCACGTACGTATTTAAAATGTTAATAAAAAATTATCGCATCGAGACCACACCTTAATCAGCGCTCTCACTGAGCAGGCATGAGCTCGCTCAAAGCGAATAAAGATATCTATATTCATTAAAATTTAAAACGCGAGCGGGTTATAAGATTCAAAAGGAGGGTGCAGAGGACGCGTGTGTACGTACCCACCCTGTATATAGTTCAGATGGGACGCTAATTTATATACGAGAGTAAAAAAAATAAAAAATTAGATAGAATATACTTAATGGGGTTTGGAGGAAGGTACAGGACAGGAAATGCTGTGGTGACCAGTCGATTGAAATGACAAACGTCTCGAGTTCAATTCGAAGGCACGCACAGCTGACTTTTTGGAAATTAGGTTAGTGGTAGGTTAGATGTGTGTATTTACCGCAAACGGTGAAGGGAAATATGTAAGGGAAACCTGCATGTAATAATAGATTTGATCGATGGAGTGTGAAGTCTGCCAACCCGCAATAGGCTAGTGTGGTGAACTTATCCTTCTCAAATGAGAGCAGACCCGTGCCTAGCAGTGCGACAGTAAATGGGTTAATGCAATGATGATAGGATAGCACTTGCTTCGTTCTCGTATTCGATTTCGAGCGAAGTCTTGTGTGGCAGCTCAATGTTTGTGGGATTGTGGGAATAAATTCGTCCCCTACTAACAGAGGCCGTGAATACATACTGTAGAACTGCAGGTGTAAATCAGTACATTTCTGCTAAATCTTTTAGGAAAATATGCGAGACCGTGTAAATCATAATTGGGATATTTGTCCATCTCACTGTGTCGAAATCAGCATATATTTAGGTAAGATATTATATTTTTTTACTGAATAGTTCAAGGCGGAATGAACCAACCAACCTTATAAAGTAATGCAAGGAGATTTAACTAAAATAAAACTCCTTTTCTACAGATTTTGTCGCGGTATATTGATTTTATTTTAATCCCGACGTTTCGTTCCATGGTTACACCGCATATTTATCAATAATTTTACATCTTTAATCTGTAAAAAGTAGTTTTAAATCAACGTCTAATATTCGCTTTGGTGTCAGAAATCAGTTGATTTAATTTGGATTACAGCGTACTAAAATAAAAGTTATGTAACTAATGTATCGAGGGATTTGCTTGATTTTTTGATTTATTATTTATTACAGTAGAAAATATATTTAGTTATATACTTTGATATACATTTTGAGCATATGATTGATTATATGGAGCTATTTGATAGACGATATATTTTTTAGACCAGAGCACCGTAGACACTAAAGACTAAAATTTGTGCACATCAATATCAACAGCAAAGATATATTCTTTATTTCTGTTCCATTATAGTGAGCTTGGTTCTTTATCAAGTAAATTAAAAACCCGAATCGTTTTTTAAAGACCAATGGTAGCTCCAATTATAACAATTGGAACACTATCAAATTCGGTAGCTTATATTCAAACAGTCGCCCGAAGATCGTCGGCAGTAACAATTACGATTCGGAATCACGCACCCGTCATTACGCGAACATTTTATCTTAAGAAAACGCAACGCGCCCCAAACCCTTTAACGTCTAATCGTGAATTATATACGGTAATAAAATTCTTTAATCAAAGAAAACAACCGAGGGCCCATTAAGGCGCGAACACGTCGCCACCTCGAGTCGTTACAGCGAATATTTACATACATGTGTCATTACATTACACCACCTACCCCCCACCATAATTAAGAGTATAACGGAATCTTAGCGTCTTATTACGCGAACGTAACGATATCCTTTCAGAAAATTGTAAGTGTGTCGTTATAACCCCCCACCTTTCCCCTTTTTAAATGATCGCCTCCGTTTGCCACTCAAAAGTTGGGAATATCCTCACAGGGAAGCTAAGAGCACACACGAAACTTAAATGTGAAATATCCTCTAATGAATCAGACAATATTTTAAGGCGTGGGAGGCAATAAAAACACCCCCGCCACCCGCTAATGTACACCAACACTTTGTCTCAGTTTAGGGATGGGGTGATTTGGGTAAATAAGTGTCGATGTGGACAGGAGATAGCGACAAAATGACGCTGTGTATCGATGGTTGGAAGGATTATAAAGTATAAATGGTTGTATACAAAGTGCAAAATTTTTTGGTACACACATTTGCTATCTATAATCTTTAAATTGTTTTCTTAATTATATAATGCTTGGTAAAAGAAACATTTAAATCAATTATATTTTTCAATTAAATTAATATTAATTGCTCATTAAAATATTATGAATCTTATTGCCCACGAAATTAAAATGTATCTCTCAACAATAGTTTTCTGTAAGACATAAGTTTATATGATAAATATTAACAAAGTAATAAACAAGATTTTATGACCAATAAAAAGTATCGATACACCTACAACACTAATGTCTCGGTCATGCTCGGTTTTTGCCACAACGGGGGCCGAAATTATGTCAAGATGCCGATGGTGTAACGTCGTCGAACACAATACGTTTCCAACTGAGACACGGAGATTTCTGTGTCGATGTATTTCCTCTCCTTCGACTCAACGAATCGCAATCCTGTATAAATCCATCTTGAAGCCAAGACGGATTTATACAGGATTGCGATTCGTAATTACTACTTTGACCACTATAATGATTTACTTTAATATAACATAAAACATACCATCACGCCTGTCGTCCCCGAAAGGTTAGGCAGAGGTGTAGGTACTAATGTACACTCACGTTTTGTCGCTATGTTTTAGGCCCCATGTAATAAAGGGCTTTCATAAAAAAATAACTACACCTGGAATTTTTACATAGCGCAGTTTGTTTCACGCATCATAGCATACTATGATGTTAGTGTATGCTTATTGTTTTAAAAAACTACATCGATATGAATATTAATTTATCATTTACAGTAAGCAGCCGCTGACCTTGCATACTATAAAATAAGTAAATATATCCGGCTTTCAAACGCCATCAAGATGTTTTTCATCAACGTTTGAGCATGTGATACATACGCATATAACCTTAAAAAGTCAGTGGTATGTGCCTAGAGATCAAACTGAAACCTTTGACTTCATATTCGCATATGTGTGAGTGCACCTAAAAAAGTCCTAATAACCATTTCATTCTCAAAAAAAATTTATAACCGAGTGGTATTTTTGGTCATCCCATTTAAGCAAAAAAGGACCAAATTAAGTTTTGAATATTACTCGTCTGTGAGCTTCGTGTGTATATTATTTACATGATGCAATAAAAATCATGATACATATAGCTTGACTACACAGTGTGTACCATCATGAGATACGGCCGGATCCCTAGAGGGTGTTTTGTGGTTACACTTGCTACCGACTTAGGCCTACAAGTGTTTATATGGAACTTTGTTTCATTAATACGGGTAAGCTTCACTGTCTTATAATTTGACTAGCTGTATACACAACAGCTCGCGATTCCACATATTATTTATATGTGTATGAAATGAGCAAAGACCCAAGGGATATTTTTCTGTCCCGTAACGTTTATTTAACAATCGATGAGATTTACTGACATTAAAAAGTTGTGGATTTAATTGATTTTTCTCAAATTTCTTTCTACCTACATAATTCTCATATACGGTGATCAAGTCCGGATCTTCCAAAAATTCGTTCCGAGCAGGGATCTAACTTACCGCACAAGCCGATTGCTCAACTATTACGCTAATCGCGTCAATAGTGGGGTGAGCAAGAGTCAATAAAGTAACCTGACTTCCGACTTTGCAGGCCTTTTTTATTAAAGTCCTCGTGGACTTCCGCCGCTTTTAGGAAGGTGACGAGGCATGTCATTAGAAACTAAAGTAATTTATTTTCTATGTATAAAGTATTGGTGTTATTGACGTTAAACATCCGATACATTATATATCCGATATATATGGCGTACATATTTATAAAAAGCTAAGTCTAACCAAAACGGTTGACCTAACGATTAAAAACAAGACGGTACGTTCAGCTCACCACTTTCCTTTTCTTCCTACACTTCACATGTTCCTTCATATAATTGTTCGTGTGTATCAGACAAACAACAGACAACATTTTGAGACGAGATGATTTATTGATTCAAGCGACCACCCGGGATCGCAGAGTTCGCGATTAGATTCGGCCGTTTCATTATCATCTCACTAATTAGATTTGGGAATATATGTGTGTAAACGACGCAGTAAACGCCAGTATTTATGTTCTCCTGGTACATTTTTGGTGGATTGAAATAAAATGATATGTTATTGGTGCTTTGACTCATTTGGTGGTGAGGAAGAAATAATTAAAAACTTATATATTTTTACTAGAACTTCATAATTTTTTTATATTCTAATAGTCTTTGTTTTCGAGCTATCTCCAATCCGCTCAAATATATAAGTAACTTATTCAAAAAAGCTATAAAAACTAGATGGACAGAATACATTAGTGATAGTATTTTCTTATCTATTTGTAATAAACCTTCATATTTGTCTGGACGGGGAAGAAAGATATCTCAAAAGCCATCGTCATCATCGTAGATCATTACTTATATGAACATTGTTAAAATTTAATTATTTCAATCTTGTAGTGTCTCCCACTGCAGGGCAAAAGCCTTCTCACTCATCTTCCACTTCTTTCTGTCTTTGGTTATTAAGGACCAGTCTTTTTGCAAGGATACAAGCTCATCCCGCTATCTTCTGGTCCTCGTCTAGGCCTACCGCGTTGCTTTTTGTCATTAAGTAGGATCCATTGGATCCATGTGTATGTTATAAAATAATACTATGCACTACAAAAGTTCGAATATTTCGATATTACAAACAAACAGGCTAAAGGCCATGGATACTTTTACACTAGCAATTACGAACAACGGACGTAGAACTTAAATAAGTTACCAAAAACACTAATAATTCCCAAAAATTATCTAACCTCAGCCCACTAATAACGCGCACTTTCAACGCAATTTCTGCCAAATGTCATTGCAGAACGATCAAAGATACCAATTAGGCAGGTAAGAGGGGGATATGACGCGATCGCTGCCTGCTTTTTAACGCGTGTTTACCGCGGATTGTAAACTACGTTAAGTGTTGTGTATGGCACTCAAGTCAGCGGCAAAACACCGCTTAAGTTGCTGCATATTATGTCTACATGTATCTCTTCCAAAGATGTTTCTCTCGCTCGAAGGTCTCCTTTTATTCTATAGTAATCGGCTTTAATAGAAATAAAACCAACGTTTGTTTAAGTTTTCCATATCTACATGTATATGGGTTTTACAATGGACTGTCAACTTTAAATACAAGACACGCATCTCATGGCTTTTCCAATTCTTACTAAAGTTATGGTCGGTATTCGAACACTGGAAGAAAAATCTGTTTGCCGGAGAAATTCCCGCGACGGTGTTGTGAAGCTTTTCGCCACGCAGCAAGCTAACAACATACAGGCCTGAAGACTAAATCAGTTCATTTTTGACAAGGACCCGCGCCGAGCAGTGCTTCATTAAATAAGTTAATGATTTATTGGATTTGACAATAGTTTAATCCACTTGACACTTGGCTTTTAGGACCCATGTAATAAGGAGCAAATCTAATACCATCACATATTCAATATTTCATAAGCAATACGTTTCCCGCTTGTTTCGAAGCCTCGTATTGCCCTTCGCACTCCAGGTGCCTCATTAGGCTGAACAAAAGTATCAGTTCAAAGCATAGTTTTTGTATGTGCTGGATGTTTGATTCCACTCCAGTTATTGCTAGGTGATTAAAGCGGCTGTAGGGTGCGATCATTTCCACCCTTGTGTAAAGAGTGAATTTTTAAATGGTGCTCAAGACATTTTAATGGTGTTAATCGATTAGCCGTTTGTCGTTTCTTGCTTGAAGTTGAGAGAAGAATTTAAAAAATGATATATTATTAAATATAAAAATTGCTTAAAAGGTTTGAGAGAATCATAAGTAATTAAAGCAACAGTTACTGCAGTTGTAGTAAGATATATCGACTGAATGACATTAAAAAATACATACATACATATTTTGGTGTTCGTTTTGGTGTGGACTAAGACATTAAATACGCCCCGTGTTTAATCATGATATATCTGAATTGTAGTGTCTTTTTAGCAATTGTTTTTATCTAGTCAATCCGAACATATATGTGAAATATATTTTGGTGGTAATAAAATTCTATGATTTCTTTTTATTTGTGGTTAATCCGTCGCTTATTATCGTCTTAAGTTACTAACTAGCTTTTACACAAATACATCGGCGCTATCAACCAAGTAATAATTGCTTGATTTTTCATTATTGGATCCATAGATACGTTCAATATTTTGGTCCTTCCGTCACACCGTCGACGCACCTACAAAATCCAAAACCGACAGCACTTACCAAGGGGGTTAGACATTATTAGCGTGACGGAATTTATCGTGCAATATCAGCTAAGTAACAGCGCACAAAATGCCCAATTAAAATATTAATTACACTGAGTTGTGACACTTTGGCGGTCTGCGCCCGTTCTTACGCTTAATAGCGGGGGGGTGTACTCTCGGAGGTTTAAACTTTAGGCTTTTATGTACTTATCGCTAGCCGAATATTTTCTAAGTAATTTTACGACGAAATATGTTATAGGTGTTTTTTTGGAAGTTTTTGAGTGGTCTTGTTGATTTCAGGTGAAAATGAGGCTTTTTAAGGTATGTGTGCAATAAATTTGACTTGCAAAAATTAATAAGAAACTTAGTTGCTAAGTAGAGCTAAGTTGTCACATGTCATTTTCTTAAAAAAAGGGTGTGTCTGTTCGCTATTCATACATATGATTATTGGCAATCCGACTTCATTTTCATCAAACCGAATATACCTAGATATATTATTGTCATGAAAAAATATCCGAAAAAAGTAATTGTATTTAAATGTCGAATATTTCCGTGATGACTTAATGGAACTCCTTTCAATAAGTTCTTTTGGCAGTATTTCTTCTTAATGTCTAAAAGCTAGTTCGTATCAATACCAAAGAGAAGCTCTTATAGAAACTAACTAGTCCTTAATCATAGAAATATGTATAATATAAGTGACTTAAAAAGTAGTCGTACCACAGAAAAGTTACAATAAGGTTTCTGATAACTGAAACCTCAAATAAAATAAATTGTACCTACCTTGTCCCACAAAACAAACCTGCCTTCCATCTACCATCCACAAACAGTGGATAACAGTTAACTAAACACATTTCATCCCCCGCCACTAAATATTAAGTGTTAATAATGCCGGTGACACCCCCACACCCCTTTAAGATCAAAAATTCACCGATTCGTTACGCACAACTTGACTCGGAAGGGGTGCACTCGATTTTCAAACTCGTTACTCCCGAAGATCGGATATTGGGACGGTATTAATCTAAGCCCGTTTGCCTTTTTGTTGGGAAGTAACGGATCTTTGAGCAAACTGATTTAAATGGCATTTAACGTTAAATTGATTTGTTTTAATCTCGATTTTAATGAGAAATCGATTAAAGAAGTCATTTGTGTCAAGCTGTAGATGGATCTTTCAATTGGGTTTATCTAATAGGGAGTCTGAAAAGGTAGTGCTATGACACTATTATTATTATAAAACCATTTATTGCCCCATTTTGTAAATCATCTTATTTGTTAAATACATTAACATTATTATTATTGTTACACGTGCCTAATGCGGGTGGACAAACTCCTCACGCCATTGAGTAAATCTCAGGCATGCTGTTTTATCGCGATATTTGTGTTCACTGTCTGAGCATGTGATAGCTTCAGAAAGTCAATGGTCCTTCGATTTCAAAGATCTGATATTGGTATGATTATAATCGAAGGCCGTTTGCCTTTTTGTTGGAAAGTAACGGATCTTTAAGTAAACTGGTATTAAAGATAACACCATTTTGGGATATGTTAAATTGATTGATTTTAATTTCGATTTTAATGAGAAATCGATTACAAAAGTCATTGGTTTCACTTTTATTATTTCAGTGTGGAATACACAATACTGTATAATTGAGTCTGAAAACGTTTTGAAGATAATACTGTGACACTATTATTATCAAATAATTTACAGTGTCATTGCAGACACGCGTCACGTTACATAACAGTTAACGCGATTCAAATGTAGTAAATCCCAATAACATTGGTCCATTTCCTTAAGAAACCTATAAAAAATGATATTTACATCTGAAAACAAATATTCCTCGAGGAAAATATAATAAATGAGATAGTTAAAACCTTCCCCGTATGAACGTTTTCGCCAATACCCATTTAATATCATACATTTATATTCAACCCCCTTCCTCCTACACAACGAACACAATCAATATATAATGCAATCAAAACACATAATTAAAATTGCTCCCGAGACATTTGCATATGAAAACCTCTATAATTGATCATTCGTGGGCCCTCGCGGTGGAAGACAATGTTGGGGGAACAAGACTAAACAAATTAGGCCCCAGGAAAACACATAGATAATAAAGCCTCATGTTATTATTTGCTAGGCTTGGGTGGAGACGTTCCAGAAAAATATTTGCGGTATTTTTCTGGAGAGTATTAGCAATGGAAGCAATGATATAACGTTCGTAAAATGAATTATCATAAATCTAATATTTGTCCTAATATATCGCATAGTTTCTCTCCGGTTGAAACAGGCTAAGCTAGAGCCCCAATGCTGATTGGCAGAGATTTATTTCAGCTAGTCATAATTAATTCGCACATGATTTTAAATAAGATTCACGCATTGGATTCGAACTCGTGCCCTCGGCTGTTAGTCATATCATTGGTCTATCACGATGATTTTCAACTATCAATTCTGAACTCACTACAGTTAGTAAACTGTAGTGAGTTCAGATAGTTGAAATGTCACTGTCGCTATGGAAATACTAATATATGGAAATAATTTGATTTATATTGTTAACTTATAGCAATATAAGTTAAATTATATCATGATACAAGACTTTGCCGCTACTGACTATGTTGTTTTAATATTATCCCATATCTTTTTCGTGACATGTCCCTGCATCTCATGTTTTATATATGTTAAGTAGTTCATCAGGAGACAATAACATAAATTCATCCACGCTGAGTCCATATTTCACTCGCATTTCTGTATTTGTGCGTCCTTTGTACAGGCTATGAAAGCAGCGATCTAAAATATCATTAAAAAAACAGTACTGACGCGAATAGTTTGACATTGAAATAAAACAACTTACACGGATTTATCGCGGTATATTTAGTTGGTTTAATCCAAACGTTTCGTGACTATAGATGCTGTAAAGGATCTGAAAAGTCGTGATGTTTCATATTGGTTTTACATGTATATTAAAGTTGGATAATCTGTCCTTTACCAGAATTGTTTTAACCAAACCAAATAAATACCTATACAGGCAGTTTGTTTTATCAAGTTAACGTACATGCTAATTTAATTGTGGTTCATTATTATCCCGGGAGTAATAAAATAATGTCTTCTATACATCTTGTAACTCACAGAAGCACGTTCAATTTACGTCTAACAATCTTATAATAAACAATCTCGCTCCGCTGGCTCCGTAGCTCAGCGGGCAGACAGACGCGTCTACAACACTCGCGACTGTCTGCGACGCCGACGGCGACGTTTTCAAGAGCACCACTGCACTCGTTGAAAAATTAATATGCCGCACGCATCGTCGCTATGTGTTTTATCTAGATATTTATTTGGTATTCATTTGGCAGACATTTTTTGCTTTTTTTTTACTTATATTTTTGAACGTATAGACTGGTCTTTTGAGCTCAGGTCCAAGCTTGATGGCCGTCGGCTTCTGCGCCTCTGATTGGGTTCGATTCCTGCACAGAGCAAAAGTGTGAATATTTTTTAATCCTGTTGAATACTAATTCAATCTAATAATTTAATAAGAAGGTAGTGTATCTGATCTGTTAGTAATTACAAGATCAAGTAACCCAAAACCTCAGTCTGCTCGTGACTATTACTATAAAGAATTCGAACGTCGGGATTACATTAATAATATTAAAGTCGTTTTAATTTAATTTCTAGTATTCGTGTAGGTGTTAGAAATCAGTACGTTGCCCTGTTTATGTAATAGCCAGTGTTATTGTAACCTATTTTACATAGAAAATCGAAACTTGCCTATAATATTGTCTGAACATTGAAGGGTAACTATTAACTCCCCATAAATAGCGGTGAGGGCCACCGATAACACCTTATCGAGTTGTTTAAGGGCGATATCGGCCCGATTATTGTACCCTGCGGGCCACCGGTAGTTAATCAAACCTATTATAGTTTGCCTCTGCTATTGCCCTTAGAATTAAGTTATAATGATACCGTGATCTTCGTAAATGGAAATTATGATAGCTGGTGATTGACTGGTTTGGGTCAATTAAGAAGACAGGACCAGTAACATAATGCCTATATCTATCAAAGGCGTCTCGTTATTATTAAATGCAAATTTAGGTGTTTTCGATGATCCGACATTCTTTTCTTTCTTGATATGTCATTGATTTTCTTACCAGTTCAACTCAAAATAATGACCTGACCTTGACATGACCTTTTCATCAAAATTTAATTAATCGCAGTCTACCTTAAACTTAATACCAAAACATAATATTGAGAATTTCGGACATACAAGCTCCCAGAATTAATCTAAACAGGTACCAACAATTCGTACCAGTATACGGGTACTGTAACATTCAACCCTTATCCAAACATCGCCGACGGTGACCAATAAACACGAAACAGAATTTAATATACACCACAACAAACGTACAACACACATACATATTTTCGTCGAAATAATACGACAGTAGTAATTGAATCGGCCTCAGGCATACTCGGGGTGCGTCGTTAACGTTCCTGGGGAGTGCTCTGTACTGCTCTACCCTAGATATGCACTAGAATGCTACTACAAAACAAACGTGAGAACGAGACACCAAGATGATACCGAAGATTCGTGCGAGAGGGATGCTGCTAGGGAAAGTGTTTATTATAAACAAAGGATAGAGTCTTATTGGTAGTAAGGTTTTAATAGACTATTGGACAAACGTGGGTGAAAATTTCACCTCGTATGAAGACACAAATTGTAAGAGGGTCCGTAATGCCAATGTTTAGACGATTTTGCTCTGAGCGTATTTAGATAGCCTTTGATGTTTTGTGGCATTTGGGTTTGACCGTTAATTAAATGTAGATTGTATCTGCCCGTGTCCGGTTCAATCGTGTTTTCGCTTTTGGTACTATTCTTTTTGATGTATTGTTATCGGTTCATAGTTAATCTTTTTGGATAGGGTATGTTAATGAAGTAGGAGTTCATTAGTTTTGTTTTCATACCATTGATCTGGTCGCGTGTTTCCTAAATGATGTGCTTAAGGCCACGCGTTTGTCAGTACTAAGCAAGGTAAAGTTGAACTACGATAAATGTACACACATTTATCGTAGTTCAACTACACACATATTAGCTTTTGCTTGCGATTTCGTAAGTGTCTGTTATTTTATACAAACTTTCACCTCTCTCTTGCCTTTTTAAGGAATGATTTCCGGGATAATAACTATTATTTGTCCTTCCCCAGGTCTTTAACTACCTGTATACCAAATTTAACCTATAGACAGACAGACAAAACTACTAATACTTTCGTATTTATAATATTAAGTATGGATGTATGGATTTGTCTAATAATACAAACAAATAATACAGAACATCAATGAACATCAATCTACCTTCCATTTCCATCATACCAATTCATGGGCTCTCTTGTGACATTAGAAATAATGGATACAATCGTTTCTCAGCACTCACTCCTTGTCAAAGAGCGATTGTCGACGATTGAGCGATGGACCCGTCAAAAGACCATTCGGTCGGCGTACAATCTATCATAACACCCATTTCGCACACCCAACACCATTTTATAAGGAGCTCCCAACCCCCTTGACACGTTTCAAATCCTGGACGTACGAGTGAAATCGCTTAGTGAGATTAGGGTCAAGATATTTTGGACGGTTTCCGGATGAAATTATTTTCACTACTGGTCCAGTGTGACGTTTCGATCTGTTCCTAGATGGATTAATTTGATTATATCTGAACAGATGTTTCTTAGATGTATTTAATGCGATGCAATGAATTTTCTGGATGCCGTTGTAGATGTTGTTTTTATAAGAAAAGGGCTATAGTACAGTACTGACAATTTCTTAGTGATTGATTGGATTGAATATTGTTCTTTAGGAACGGTATATTACAACAAGAATATTAGGTCCATATAATATATATATAGTTCATATAGAATGTAGGGTTATTTGATTCCGTGTGTACTTCTTCGTTGGCCTAGTGGTTGTAAGTACGACTGCTAAGCATTGGGTTTTGCCTTGAAATTCTCAGTAACAGCTTAAAGTTTTAATTCGCGCCCAATTGATGGCAATAGGCTCAGCGGAATCCAAAATCGTCTGCCTAATCCTTCAGGGGCAACAGGCGTTATCGTATGTTATGTTATATGGATTACTATTTAACAAATACATGAATCATTCAGTTCGTTCTCCAAAACAATAGGATAAATTAATATAACAATAAAATCAGAATCATCTGATAACGCAACAAGGATTCCGAAAAACGGTCGCCCGTAAGGCGCAGCGGCCAAATTTAATTATACCGTTCGGAAATGGACTAGAAAATTGAATGGAAGGTACGAATATCCTCCCTGTAGATGTCCAGGTGTATCGGATCTTCGTACACTTCGTTAATTTAATTAGTTAGCAGTTGGACTGTGTTTTTGTGGTGTGTCCCTGTTATATGTACGTATATTGCTGTTCTTATATGTGTGTGTGTTTGATGTGATAGTTGCATCGTATATTTATAGTTGGTTACACTAGAGTAGATTATAGTGTGTTAGTAATTGGTATTGGTTTTCGATTTTTATTGATGGTATGACCAGTGCACTGACATGTCAAAGGTCTCGAGTTCAAAATCCAAGCTGACTTTTCGGAAGCTATGTGCGTATTTTTCACATGCTCATACGGTGAAGGAAAACATCGTGAGGAAACCTGCATGCTTGAGAGATTTTCTCGATAGCATGTGAAGCCCAGCAGTGGGACAATAATGGGTTGATGATGATGATTTGATTTTTGTAATAAGCAACCGATATTAATATGGTTTCTTTTCGTCAAATTAGAAAATGAATTTAAAATTTCCTTTTTCTTTAACTAAATATTAGCTAACTAGATTTATATAATAACCAGACGACTGCCAACTGTTACCCAAAAATACTGCTCGACCTAGAAATCGAACTCAAGACCTCTTCCTCAGCAGTAACAGTTGCACTTAGGACCTCTAGACAAAAGATGCAGTTTTCTTAAATTAATCCGTGAGTTTTATGTTTCCCTACTTTCAAGATCGGTTTCTCTATTTTCTATCCCTAATAAATAAATAAAATGGCACATTACTGCCTAACTATAACATCAAGAGCTACACAGCACATCTCTATTAAACAGGCTAAATCCAGGCAGCTAATTCTGGCCCGCTCGAATCCCAAGCTCGGCAAACAGCCGCGGGATGCGTTTGATTGCAACCGCCAACTCGAAATGTTAGCCAATTGCTGCGAATACCGCCTGATGGAATCGTCTTGACAATGAAATGCAGCCGACCTGTTGATATTTAGCTCTGAATTCTTAAATAGGCAATATTTATATACCGAGTGTTCTCTAAAGAATATAAAAAACCGGCTTTTGTAGGAGGGAGGGAAGGAAGGTCTTTCTGCGAGTGAGTAAGCTTACCAGAGCTCATTGGGGGAGTGACTATTCTGACAGTATGGGAATTCCGTTTGCTGTCAGTTCAGTAACTCCCTATTCTAAGAAACTTGAACGGTTTCTAAGGGGTTTGGCAACGCATTTGCAAGCCTCTGGTGTTGCAAATGTCCATGGACGGCGGTCATCACTTACCATCAGGTGAGCCGCCTGCTCGTTTGCCCCCTCATCACCATAAAAAAAAGACTGTGTCTGCATAGAATTAGTTGTTTATCCAAAGTCCTTTTCCATCAAACTGGCTAATTTTTTTCCCTCCTTTAAGAAATTATGGATGTAAGCATAGGTATAGAAACTACAGAATGCCACGTGCTATGCATACGACTTTTGTATTACGTGGAACGTCTATAAACCTATCTATAAATCGGTTGTATTTGTCGTCACATCATCAAACGACATGTTAACTGCTGCTCACGGACTATCGTTGGATCGCAAATCAGAACAGATTAGCAAACAACACTTAGATCTCGGCAACAAGTTCCTCCGCGCCACCTAATTGTTTACACGAGTGTTGTTCATGTTCAAGGACTTGACTTCTGTGTTCTAGAAGCTTTTTTATTAGTTCTAGTATCTGTATGTCAGAAGAGATTTAGTCATGTTTTATCAATAAGCACTAATTTGCTATGTTGCTGCGAGAGAGCTGTTTTAAGAAACCTGAACGGTTTCTAAGGGGTTTGGCAACGCATTTGCAAGCCTCTGGTGTTGCAAATGTCCATGGGCGGCGGTCATCACTTACCATCAGGTGAACCGCCTGCTTGTTTGCCCCCTCAACCCCAATAAAAAAAATATTATTATTATTAAATAAAAAAATAATAATAGGTATTCAAATTCAGGAAAATTCATTTCTACGAGTAGATCTCGTATGCAACATAATAATACTAATATTTGTTAAGAAAACCATCTTTTGTCTCCCCATAACTTCCACCACGAAGACGCTGACATCTTAATCAAAACTCCACACCCCACGAAGTTGAAAAATACAATAAATCAGAAACATGCAAATCCCGCTAATAACATGCACAAAACCGAAAACCATTTCACGGTGCCGAAGCGGGCTGAGCAGTAATACGGGAATATTTTATACAAGTACGCAATGTTGGGGAGACGGACTCTCGGGTGCTATTTCCGCGCTGATGTTTAATAATTGATAATACCCCGCGAAAAACGCACGGGCACCGCACCCCGTGTGTGTGTATAGAGCTGTAGATACCGCATTTTGCTATTACAATTTTACTGATAGGTTAAGTGTGTTATAGAAGTATCTACTCATAGATTAAGATACTTGTGCAATGCTGTGGCCAGATAATATATTTCATAGTAGGTACCTCATAATTTTGAAAACTATAGTACTGTGCAAAACATTGCTGTTCAACGAAACTTACTTTAGTTAGTTAGTTTACTTGTATTTACTTCTATAGTAATAAAATCATTTTTTTAGGTCTCACAAAAGACTTCTTAAATTTTAAACAACCCAGCCATAATCAGGCTTTCTCAAACCGAATTCGCAACCAACTTCTGAACCCACAGCAAAAAAACTGCCACACTAAAACCATCAAAACACACTTAAGCCAGCAGCTCTGTGCAGAACCCACGCTACCTGTTAGCTAGCTACCCCGGCATCGTATTATCAGCCTCCTCGACTTGTAAACTGAGCAACTCAATCGATAATCATCTGTATACCAACAAAATTTGCAAGAAGAACGCTCCAGCATCCAACGTAATACATGCATAATTTTGATTGAAACGTATGATACCCGTGAGGGTGATACGGAAATAGGGACACAATTTTATGTCTGTAAAGAATATTATGATTGGCAGATACTAAGAAAGGGGTGTCAGCAGTAATGTTAATGTTTTTTGTTTCGTTTGTAATAATAATTTTATTGTCATGTCAAGGATATTTTTGTTATTATAGAGAGACTTCATAATAATAGGGTTATCTTATTTTTATTATTTCTTATACTGATGCAATTATTAGATAGACATTGAAATATTTGATATAATTGATAATTCAACATCACGGATCAAAGGACCAAAACGGCAAGATGAAAACAAAATCACTGTATCAGATTTGAAATAACAACATAATATCTTAATAATCTACATAACTTCAACATAAACATATGTTTTTTTATAAATGTATTATTAAATATTGATTGATTACTTACATTTGTATATGTAACTAGAAATTTTCGGAATTAAATTACTTTAGTTGGGCAGAATTGTCCAATCAATGTTGCTATGTCGCCGTAAAGACATAAGTAACATAAAGAAAGAAAAATTCAACACATCAGGCGGATACCTCGGTGGCTCAGTTGGCAGAGCGTCTGGAGTACCGATCCAGAAGACGCGGGTTCGAGTCCCGCCTGAGGTTGAATTTTTCTTTCTTAATAAAAATTTAAAAATCTTAGCTTGAAATAAGCTAAAAAAATACAAAAAGATTAAATTACTGTTAAAATTAACACATAGCCCCATAAACAAACTTCACAATATTTTAACTGTCAAAGAAAAAAATATATAAGCATTCCAGTGTTCTCAGCATACATAACAGTGTTCTAATTATATTCCAAAATTCCTCTCATAATTCCCAAGATATTTTGACCTCGGCCTCTCCGAAGGCTTATTATTTTTCCACAGGTAATAAAATAAATGATTTTCCCTTTTTCATCACTACGCAGTAATCCCATTGAAGAGACCCGGCGCCGGTGTACGCGTTTTATTTAACACCGTCGTCGGTAATAATTCCATCTGCATATATATCGGCCGTAGAAACAGGCCTAACATAGATTATTTGTTGAGGGATAAGGACCAAGTATACTTTATCTTGGAGCCCGCATTTTGGCCCTGTTTTAAATTCGGCGCGAGATACGTCATTTGCTTCTTAAGACCTGACAAAATGTATTGCTAAATTGTTTCTAAGGTTATCTTTATTTATTTCAAGGTTTATTTTACACAAATACATATATCATTTATCTCGTCTGTGTGTCGCTAGGGTTAGGCAGTGTTCGCCGGTATGTTTTTCGGTCCCATTTAATATAGGTCGAGCCCCAAATCCAACTACTAATTTCATAAAAAAACCCAATAACTTTGACGCGACCTTAGAATCGTATCAGTATCTTGCGTTTAGGAGTCAAACTACCGACCATTAATAAAATGAAATTAATGTATAATTTCCTATTGAAAATTAGTGCTTGCCTAAAGTTTGTGTTGAAATAAAACTACTTTGATTACGGATTTTATCGGGGCAAAATGATATCAATATTCACGTAAATGTACAATATCAGTATATTTTTTTTGGGTAAGATTAACGGTCGCCAGCCAGTCTAAAAACAGTAAAAGTCGCGGTAAACGATTTTCAAAATCCTCTTGCACCTCTGTACCCTCCGCGATCTTTTCTCCCAGGATAAACGTGTCCCACCACAATTGAAATGTTTATAGATACAATAATTCCCCCGGATCAATCCCCTACCCGGATAAAAGTGGCTGTTTAATTTATTTTTCCTAGATACCCTCACTCTGGCAACACCGGGCGTCTTATTTGCAAGACCTTATTTGTGTATTTCTCTCGTTGTTGGAAATGCGGGCAGGAATAAATATGTTTTCATGAACCTTATGCCTACTCGGCAGTTGAATTTTCATTTTGACCGTCTGAAGTTCCAGTTAAGTTATCACCTAACTGAATCTTTTAAATAGTATAGGTCCTTCAGGTTCTTCTATTTTTTTCTATTATCAATTTTCTCGATAGCAAGCCTGAGCTTAGATTTGTCCCCGTATAATAGCAGTGTAGGCTCGCTCCCTATTAAAGCGAAGTATGGCTGATAATCAGTGCATCTGTATAACGCATAACCCTTCGTACACTTAACGCACAAGCTTACACGGGCAAACTCGGGCAGTCTGCCCGTGACCATTAACGTTGAATAGGCATTAAATATATCCTGCGACATTTTACACAGCACGATCTAGTCCCAAACTAAGCGGAGCTTGTACAATGGGTACTAGACACTGGATATAATACTTATATATTTTTTGGAAATATATACTTATACATAACACCCAGACGAACACAAACACTTATATTCATCACATAAATATTTGTGTCCCGTGGAAATAATATTAATATAGGTACCGTGACAAATCTATAAAACTCCTATTTCAATGTCTTATATGAATAAGTATAAGAAATCTGTATCTATAAAAAGGTAAACTTATTATTATTCAATAATATTAGCAAGAAAGGGCTTCGTTAAAAAATATATTTGTATGTATGTGCAAATTGGCAACGCGCGATTTCGCTGAAGAGTCCTGATGAATACCTAATGAACGGGCTCGCCTAATGATGATGCATTTACTCTGGCAACGATGAGAATGTTCGGTTTCAAAAGTCGAGTCTTCCAAGTGTATATTACCAAAAAAATGCTTTTTATTGTAGTTTTGTAACATTAAGGAGGCACTTGATCGATCAAATCTCACAGTTAAATCAAGCAACTGGGTAACTGCAAGATTTGTATAGATATAAGATATTACAACCGACCTTTAAATTAGGTAATACATTAAACACAAAAAAAATAACTATAATTCACCGTAATTTGAAGAACAATAAAATAATACTATCAATCAATATACTGTTATAAAAGTTGTAAATATTAGTTTTTTGCAGTATTTTGCAGTCTGTTAAATTAAACCAATAGTAACCACTAGCAAAGAGTTTCTCCGTGTATGTAAATATAAGAATTGGCAACAAAATGCGTCCTTATTTTTTTAAAAGCCACTAATCATGAAGTGTTTTCGAAAGGGGAATAGGAATTCCTCGCCAGCCTCCAAGTGTTAACGGAGCCTAAGCACGAAAGATCCTCATCACTTAGACGACACTTCAAGCAAATCCTACTATGGAATATTAAATACACGCTAAAATATTCTTAAATATGATAAGTATACGTATGCCTCGTTAGTCTAGTGGACTGCTAAGCAAGAGGTCCTGCGTGCTATTCTAAGGTACAAAGTGTTATTTGTTTTTTATATGAAATTATCAGTAACAGCTCAGAGTTTGAATTTCGTGTCCGTTTCGTTTCGGCTCGCACCCCATTACATGCGACCTAAAACATACCGAGTATATACCATTAGTACCATAAGTACTTATGTACATACACATGTCACCGGTATGTTTTAGGTTTTAAGCAGAGGTAACACCTCTGCTTAAAACCTAAAACCTTTCGGGGACGACAGGCGTCATCATTATCATCATCCCATTATTGTCCCACTGCATGCGGCACGGGTCTCCCCTCATTTGAGATAGATTAGACTATAGTCCACCACGATAGCCTACTGCGGGTTGGCAGACTTCACATGCCATCGAGAAAATCAGTCAGCATGGTTTCCACATAATATTTTCCTTCACTGTTTGAGCTTGTGATAAATACGCACATAACTACCGAAAAGTCAGTGGTGCTTTAGGTATGAACTCAGGACTTTTGACATCTCAGTCCTCTGGTCACACCACTAGACTACCACAGCTCTTGACGAGAGGCGTAATGGTATTTATATGTTTATGTTAATTGTTTTAATGATAATAAATCGACATCAATTTACCCCCTTCAAACTGAGCCGTCACTATCACTGGCAAATCCTTTGAGTATTCAATCGTAAATACAACTAATTCAAATTCCTTGATCCTAACATTATGGTATAAGCAGTGATGCATAAGCGATCTCGGTCAATTATTAAGCTTTGATCATAGTTGCGATGACATGGGTCCTGGCAACCCCGGCTGACGTCTGCATGTGAGATCACTCGGCCAGCATCATTTATGACGTAAACACAAGAATATTGTTATAAGTGAAACTGAAGCTGAAAATTTTCTTTTACGTAACTTAAAACATAAGAATTTACAGCACGGAGTATGGTCTATAAATGCTAGTATACAGAGTAATGCGTAGAACACATACAAAAGAAAACATAAAGCGGGTAGGTATGTAGAATGAAATTTAAATGATAATATTATACTGTTCTAAAAATATATTAATTAAGAGCTTGTTACATGTGACAAAATTAAAAAAAAAATAAAGAAAAGAATTTAGTGTAGCTCTAACGTTGTCTAATATTGATTTAATGGTTATTAGACCATGGACTCCAAAGATACTTGATAAACATTAATAATAAATGAGTTTGTTTCATCCTTTAGAAGTGTTGAAAAAAAAAGTTACAGTAGTGTAGGTGTACAGGTACCGTATTCTCTTGTAATAAACAAATGTAAGAACTCCATTCATCATTACTGCTCAAATGATGTCCTGATTGCTACCCCGATAAGACAACAATTGCAAATTCCTGAGCATTCCAACCTTTTTTTCGAGAGACGAAAGATAGCGGTGAAACCCATCCGACCCGACTCGGGCAAACTTACCGATACATCATTCAACTTGGCCGGGGACTTTTTTATACCGGCTACATTATCAAAATTGTGGAGGTCGGCCCCCCCACCACCCGTGTTTCACCTTAATGAGCGTCCCCCACTGTCTCCCGATTTTACAACTGCCGATAACACGGTAACATTGAATAATTGTCGTAATTTAGTCTGCTTGTTACGCAAAAACATGATACTTGGGGGTTTTATTACGTATCGTTACGGTGATAACGTGTATCGGGTATAGGGATAGGTAATTATAAGTGTTTCGGTGATGGTTTAATTGTGTGATGAAATATGAGATAGACTGAAAAACTGATCGAGAATTGATAACTCGAACATACATTAGCTAACGGCTGATTTATGAAAACGTAATTATTATGAATTCAATGATATTTATTTTTGTAAGAAGATTCACTAAAGGAGACTTTTACAAGTCAAGGCTTAAGATTTTAATTACTAGTTTGCGCCAGTCTTTACTAACTCCGACCTCAACGACCTCGAAGAAGAAACACCAAAACAGACTTTGCAGTAAAGAATCCGAAGATTCCGGATTAAATATGATCAATACACCGCGATAAAATCTGAAAAATTCAATTCAACCTCAAAGCATTTCCCCAACCTCCAATATAATATACTTACATGCCATCACTTTGTTTAGAAGACCGATAGCAATAGCAAATACGAAAAAAAAACTCACGTAATAAGCACAATGTCTTTCTACACGTCAGTCAAGACGAACCCTGTAACGTTCTAATGGGCGCAACTCGCGAACCCGCGTTTATAATTTACCTACCCGACAATTTTTCGCATTGGGCTACGCCATTTCGCCCTACCCTCATTTCAGACAAGTTCGTCACTAATAAGCCACTTGTATGTTTTAATAATGTGAATGTTTTCTGTATCATTATATTATCGGAACGTAAGCTGCTTTTATACATTCTTTTTGTTGGAAATTTCCTTGTAAACGGAACGTTTTGTTTTGCGTCATCAACTTCAACATTTTGAAATAATGATGTAGTAGTAAAGATATTTTTAATAAATTACTACGTAAAAGAATTCTCATTTCTTACACTTACGCAAGTACTAGACTTTGGAATAAAACTACGTTTTACGAATTTTATCGCGGTTTATTGATATTATTTAATCACGAAACTTAGGATCTTTTTCTGCATTCATGATCATATTGAACTACTATGACATACTATTGATACCTATTTAATAAATACTTACTCATCCTCCTAACCTTTAGAGAGGTGTGTACATCGACAGCAATTACTCGACAATACCGATTTAAACTGGATGTGAGTATTTCAGATTTCTGATATCCATTTCATATTCGTATTAGGTACAATATCTTAGGTAACTAGTGGTGTGATTTGTAGATTATATCTCCTCATCACATCACTAATTTTCTCAAACATCGTACCTATAAAACCCAAAAATATCCACTCCCATCCATCAAATCGTTCCAGATCACCGCCCGTACCAATTAAGCTACCAATCTAACTTCAATAACTTAATATTCGTTAAATACTATAATTTTTTTCCATCCCCACCTGAGTCCCCTGCGGGCTTAATAAGGCGTTGGCCGTTTGACGCGAAATTTTTACGCTACGGTCCTCGGAGCCGCGGAACCCCACTTTTATGGTTTTCATTAATGAAGATAGCTTCGGGGCTGATCGTTCGAGTCCCTGTAAACCTTGATCATGGGGTGATGTTTAATGCCTATTATTTTTTAAGATTGCGCGTTGCTTGTTTACTCCGCATCCGGTAGGTATTGCACTCTTCATTTGTGAATGCTCCCCAGGGTATGGAAATCAATTGTGATGCAGGCTTTAATGTCTCATGCACATATATTTTTATTCGATTTTTCATTTACTGTCATTGTTCTTTGTTAAACCCCCCTATGTCTTGTTTAATTAAACCTAGACTTTACTGGGATAACTAAAAATTAACAATCATTTCAGTAGCGTTAAGGAATGTGAACGTAACAAGGTATAGCCAAAAAGAAAACTATGAACGCTAACTTTATTTATAGGTATACTTAATTTTGATAAAAAAATCTAAGTTTACCAAATTTTCATGTTATTTAAAACTGTACTTACTGACAAAACTTTAACAAAATTCGTCCCCAAAATTTGTTTACGCCGATAACGACACATTTGAAAACTTCGACCCGCCACTTCGAGCCGCATAACAAATTGACCGCCACGAGAAAATAAAACAAATTCAATATAAAGAAACGGCCTTTCAATTATTCACGACTTCGCAACGAGGCCCTGTCTGCGCCAGATCTTTATTCAAATCTTATACACGCCGACGTCTTAGCAGGTTTGCATCACAAATCGGTAGGCAGTACTTTTTCCGAATTCGCACACTTCACCCCCAAATTTCCAGTTTGATTGCTATTTTAATGCCTCCGCCATCGTTTCTTTGCGAAATTATCTTTCCAATTTACGGATAATAAGCGATGGACGTCGTATTTTTTTGGAATAATCGCAACCAGCTGACGCTTCTCTTTTTGCCGTTCGTGTTATGTTAATATTAATAAATAAGAAATTGTAAAGAGACTTGAGTTTCTAAACGTTTGTTGTGGCTTGTTATGGTATTCTTAGATAAATTTCAAAGATACAATTTAGGTTACATACCTATTAATTCATTGTTTGTAAAAGTTGTGTACCTTAGAAAGAACACAAACCTTTGGTACACAAAGGAATACAAAACCTGTGTAGTAAAATATCTACACCGATATTTTTATGAATCCTTTTAATGAAAGTCCTATACGAATATATCAATGAATTAATATGCTTTCTGCGTTGTGTATGTATGTAGACTGTTGTAGTATTGCATTTCAAAGTTAATAATGATTGATTTATGAATACTGCCATCGTTTTATGATATATGTAGTTCGCGGTTTATTGATCATTGGTCATGGTCTCAGGCAGGTCACGGGCCATACCCGTGATCTATATAGGGATTAAATTATAACAATATAATGCCATAAAATCTGTAAAAAGTAGTTTTATTTAAATATCGTCGGTTTTTTCCCTCCATAAAACGTTAGATGTTTGTCTAGATGATGAATGTGTAAGCGATTGTTATTTCCGTTTGATCTTGATTAATTAGTGATTGCAAACAGAATGCGATATTACGACGTTGATGGGGTGCGATTACTCGTCAAATTACCTTGTTCAGATTAATCTAAACATCGATTGCATTTGGTGTTGTGTTTTTGGTTGGATAATGTGTAAGGAATAATCAAGAAATTATTCATAATTTTATAAATACAATTGTTTACAAACTGATTTGTTGAGAAACGATTAGTTTGATGGACACAAAAAGAGCAACATTTGCTTTAAAGAAAAGGTATTCTAAGATATAAGAATAATGCCAGTTCTATAGACTTATAAGAAATAAACTAATTTATGTTAGCAGGAGTTTCTGGATAGAGTCAAAAATAAACATCATTTGAAATATGTAATTTTATTTGAGTAATATGTTTGAGAGGTAGGGCATAGTGAGATTCCTCACTCAAACTGAGCTGCCCTACTGGGGAAGTACCTCCGCCTTACAGAAGACCGCAGTGAATCAACAATAGTTGTATTTCTGTCAGTGAGTAAGGTTACCAGCGCTCGTTGGGGGAGTGACTATTCTGACAGCATAGGCATTCCGTTTGCTGTCAGTTTAGTAATTCCCTATTTTTAGAAACCTAAACGGTTTCTGCAGGGGTTGGCAACGCATATGCAAGCCTTCTGGTATTGCAAATGTCCATGGGCGGCGGTGATCACTTACCATCAGGTGAGCCGCCTGCTCGTTTGCCCACTTATCACCATAAAAAAAAAACAATAGAGAGAAAGTTACCAGGTGTCCATTACAACTATTGAATCGCTAAGCTAAATTTAAGCTAAATAATGTCGTTGAGGTGTGGAAGAAGAGTGGGGAGGCTTTTGGCCTGCAGTGGGACGATACAGGCTACTAAAAAAAATGTCATTGAATCTATCGTCATATCCACGTTACAAGAAAAACGAGCTTTTTTCCGGGTGAAAACTATTCTATCCTATTCATTCTCATTCCATCCTAATCATTATTATCCCTACTAGGGCTCACACTATCTCCGTACCTTATGTAAATCGTTCAGATCTGATCTGTTTCAGATAGTTTTTAGCGTGAAGAGTAAGTTTAGGTAATACACAGACATACTTTGGACAACCCAGTTAGTCCAGCGGTAGTTGACACTGCCTTCCGTGGGTCCCGGGTTCGAATCCCGGCAGGGACAAATGTTTGTGTGATGAGCATAAATATTTGCACCCGAGTCATGGATGTATCTATGTATAATATGTATGTATTTACAAAAAAAAAGTATATATGTAGTATATTAACCAACTAGTATCCGTAACACAAGCCTCATTGCTTAGCTCGGAACTAGATGGCGCTGTATATTTAAATATTTATTTATTTATATTTATACTTTCGCATTTATAATATTAGTATCTAAGCATTAACATATTATCACATGACTTTATGAGACAACCGATCCAAAGCTCCCACGGACGTTTAATCGCCCGCCGGTCTTTAAGACGGTCTCCACGGAGGGCGGGTGATGATGGCATTTTTTTTTTCAAGTCGTCAGATAGATTGGATGACACTCGATCTCCCCAAGAGGGCGAAATTAAAACAGCGGCGATGAGCCAAGCACGAAACGGCCGGGGAATTATTTTCCGTTGAGTGATTCTCGGCCATAAAATTTCTGATTGATCAATTCATCCGGTGTTTCCATTCCGCCTTAATGAAGAGCACGTTACTGGTCGACATTTTTTTTCTTCCTTTCCCAATCCCCCGCCTCTATTTTTCCGCCTGTTTTCGCTTTAGTGGGTGTTTTATTAATTTCCTCTGCGTGTTTTTTCGGTCGTTGTCCCTTGAATTTGCATTGCTGTTTTTTTTCGATAGTCGAAAACAGATTTGGGGTATTTGTTCCACGTTTTTTTGTTTGCATTGAATTCGCATTAACTCTGTCTGTCCCCTTTGTCTATCTTCTGTCTCCGTTGAATATTCTTGTTTTATAATAATTAATACGTTTATTAATGATCATAATGATGAAGATATTGACGACGCTTAAAAACCAGTAAATGCATTTTAATGTTAGTGCTCAAAAAATCTGTGCGTAAAAGAATACGTACATACATTTTAATGACAGACTACACAACTACTTAAAGTATCTGACTTTGAGGGAGGGCCTTACTATACGCAGCACCACTGTTTATTTATTCAATACTTATTCGACATATTCTGTCGACACCGGCCCAGTATCCCCAAAAACAAACCAAACCCAATCAAGACCGACATACATAAAACGCATCACAAACTTTATCTCTCGCTCTAAAGTTGTCACACGATCAGTTTCACGCAACCTCGTCCGGAATAGCGAAGCAAATTTTATTGCGGGTCCTTCAGGATATTAAGGGGGAGGAGGGGGGTATAATGGACACCGATCCGACGGACAATGGTCGCCGGCCATCATTTCGGTCACATTTCATTAAAAACAACAATAAGCACGATAACGACTGTTCGGGTGGTCTGCGCACGATATTGATCACATTTTCTTGCTTATGTTACGTATTTATGTGCACACAGGAGTTTTGCGTGATTAAGGTCCGTGTCTAGCAATCGGGCGTACTCACTAATGTGTTACAACGGAGTGGGGGATTTTTATTCATTTTCTTTTTTTTTCTTTTGTTATTAAATTCTGATGATATGTTGTATTAAAATGTTTTGTTTAGGGACTAGCATACTTTGATCTGACAAACACGAATTTTCACACACACAAACACACTTGTAGATTGTGCTCTGTGTGGTAAACGAATCCTAGAATCATGAAATCAATCGCTCAATCACTGCGTCGGTCAATACGGTTGTCGGTTAATGTGAACAAACTTTAATATTTTAAGATATTTAAAAATTTAAATCATTGTATGTTGTCAATTTAAAAGTTGTGTTTTTACGTACTCTTGGCTAAATAAATTATGCGCTATGGATATTGATTAATGAACATTTAATGCCTTATTATTCTTAATATTATAAAATACAAGAGACGACATTGATTTATAATAATACATATAATATTAGATTTAGAGAAAGAATTGTTGTCTAGTTTTGCATATTTCTCTTGATAAAAACATAATTACCTAATATTCCTACTTCCTCAATTCCTTGCATTCTGTCTCTGCTCTGCAAATATTTGTATTACGCCGTACACATTAACAGCACATTTTATTAACGAAATTCAGCCATACCTTACGCATACATTTTCGACTTCTTTCAAGTTTATTAAAAAACATCCAAGATATACCTGATCCAAACACCAATTCCCCCTCATTACGGCAGCCCATTCAATTTTAACGAGATCGTATACGCCGTAAAATGCCTTTGATGTTAATCTATAACATGGCTCCTCGATCTACCGATAAATAACGAATAAACAAACAAAAGAGAAGAAGAAAAAGCGAAAGATGGGCCTACCCGCCCCACTCTCCCCTCCCGGTATAATTTCATTATTTGCTTCGAGCACATCACTTTAAAATATTCTCAATCTATTCGAACTGAGGCCGTTATTACTCACTAGTACTTTCTTCGCGGATTTACTTGGTTTTCGTGGTTTATTTTTATTTTTCCTACTTATTAATTGTATTGTGGCAATATTGCCTTGAAAGCATGTTGGCTTCAGACTTTTGTAATTATTATGAATATAATACTAATTAATTAAATTAATTAAAATCATGTGTGTAGATTTTATGATTTTCATGATGTCTTAATAGTCGTTTATATGTTATGACTATAATCCTTTACCTATCCTTTAATAAACAGAAGTCTCGTCTCGCCACAAAACACAGCTACTCACAACACAGCAATTTCAGTACATTATCTACTATAAAATCTCTTAGCATATACACGCTACATCTTCAACAAACAAACAGATCGACGACTGAACGTTTTTTGTGTATCCACACTTCACCTGTAGGTGTCGCCTCCCCACAGGCGAGGGAAATAGCTGAGAAAATATGTGTTTTTGTCGTGTTTTTATTAGTGAAAAACAATGATGAATTAGCGGGAACGCGTTTATTAGACGCTCGCGATTATTTTTTTCCGTTAGAGATCTGTTTGGATATTAGAAATATTTTTTTGGGAGTGTTCGATTTTTTTTATAAACCGCGTATTTATATGTAGTGTAAATGTTAGATTTACTGTATTTTATTGTATTTGGTCTAGTTCCTGTTTGCGGTTGAGAGTACATCTTATTGCCATTGAAAGGGAAATCGATTGATACACAATTTGTTCATTAATATATGTAATTTATTTACATACATTTAAAAATGTGTCAATTAACGTAATTTAATGTATTACTTATTTTTTTAACAATAAGTTCTTCGAACTTCTCAGCCTAACTAGAATAAGCTGTATGAAATATGATGTACAAAAAAAAATCTTATTTAGAACCTAACTCTTTTTGAAAGCTTCTTGCTATCTTCAGGGTCAATCACTCGCAATGAAAAACAGTCAACTATTACAACAGACAGCAGGCAATATACCAACAATTAACACACCATTTCTCATAAACTTATATAATATTCATATTTATTTCAACAAAAATAACATACAGACCCCAGAAACAAAACACTGCAGTACCAATTCCAATTTATATTTTTACCGTTATCACGTCAGGCGATGGCCCGTGCAAAATTTATATTAACAAGGCGAGCAATATTGAACTACATCATCGGCAGAGAACTGCTATTCTCTGTGCTCTTGTTCTAAATTAAATATGTAGCCTATTTAATCTTGGGGGGATATTGGTTGGCAATGAGGTGTAAAGTTTTGTGTGGAATTTGGTGTTGATTTGACCGATATTAGGAAAAAACGGAATAGTGGTAGCTTAGTGGTGTGACCAGTAAACTATTTGAACGACTGACTTTTTGAAGTTATTTGCGCATATTCATATCGTTACCTCGAATGGTGAAGGTAAATATCGTGAGGAAACCTGCATGCCTAAGTTATAGATAGTTGATTTTTGTTTACAAATTTAATTTAATTTTATATACTTTTATTAGTTTAAGTTTTGTTAAGTTTGTAATAATAATATAGCATAGATATAAGCGCCTTACGCTGTAAGCTTATATTTTTATAAATAAATAAATAAAATGCAAACCTATCAAAATAAATAAATGCCAGAGATTTTCTTGATGGCGTGTGAATCCTGCCGACCAACACTAGGCTCTCAAATGAGAGTAGACTTGTGTCCAGGAATAGGTCTATAAATAAATTGATGACGGCTTCATCAACGTCATTACTTAAGATATAAATAATAAACCCCTCGCTTATAATATAAATAACAACCCTACCTAATGCCTGATATTTATTTCAATTAATACAAATGTCACCCTGCTTACGTAGTTTGAGTAGGCTTAAGAAGATTTCATCTATTTTCTACAGCAATTTATTTGACGTCAATTCAACGTAGAGTAGTTTTAGGCAAGATTAGGACAAAAAGTAGGATGCTTTTTTGAAAGTCAATATTCCTAGTTTGGAATCGCAAAATAAACCGGTTAGATTTCTGTTATTTATGTATAGGTATAGACAACTCTTTATTGTACACCAAATTCATGATAAATTGTTTTCTAACTGATTGAACAATCTCGGCTGTATGGCTTTACCGGAGGAGAAAATATCGTTGTCCTTTCTTTTTTGTATTTTTTAGCATATTTTAAGCTAAGATTTTTTAAATTTTTATTAAGAAAGAAAAATTCAACCTCAGGCGGGATTCGAACCCGCGTCTTCTGGATAAGTACTCCAGACGCTCTTCCAACTGAGCCACCGAGGCATCCGCCTGATGTGTTGAATTTTTTCCTTCTTTATGTTACTTATGTCTTACGGCGACATAGCAACATCGATTGGACAATTCTGTCCAACCCAGAATACTCCCTTTACAGCGAGTAGATTCCGGATGATATTGCATTACCTTTATACATTCTTTTTTGTATTTTTTAAGCTAAGATTTTTAAAATTTTTATTAAGAAAGAAAAAAGTCTTTGTCCTCATAAATATGTACGGGCCATATAATATTACTTACACTCTATATTCCGAATCTGAGCATTTATACCTACATACTTGTCGACCTAAAACATAACATTAAAAAAAAAAACAAATAATTCACACACTCTACAAACAAATACCCCCCTATACCACCTTTTCGAGCAAGAAAACTTCACGGTTAATAAACAATGCCTTATTACGGCAGACAAGTCATATCGTTCTGGACGGGCAGACGTGTTCGTTAATATGAAAATTAGCCAGAATGAGCCGCCCCAGGAAATTGGCTGCACCCAACAGCTTACGTTGCAACGTAGTTATGCATCGATGTGCAGGATTATGGCTCAGAACTTTCCAGTATTTATGAAGAACCATTTGGGAATGTTAAGATAATATGCGATGTTATTTTTCATGTTCTAGCTTTTGCGACTTCGTACTTCAAAGATTTTTATAATAGTATGTAACCTATGCTCTTCTATATAAATATTTTTTTCTGTATACCAAATTTCACGGTGGAAAAATCCGTCAGGTATTAAGATTTCATCGATCGTTTCAGCGAGTCATAATGAATACGCACATCGTTTCGAAAAGTTAGAGGTGTGTTGTGTACCTTGATTTTCAACTTGAAACTAAGGCTCGACCGAGATGGGTTTTTTGTTCTCGGCCGAGACCAAGACCGAGACCGAGAATATAATAATATCTCGGCCGAGACCGAGAACCAAGACCGAGAATAGACTTAATAACCAAAATGGAATAACATTATATTATAAACTAGCTAATGCTCGCAGCTTCGCCCGCGCAATTTCTCCTCCTCATTTTGCCCGCTGTTGTTGTTGCCGTTAGGGAGTGAATTTCCAAAAACGATGATATACATATGCATTTATTTCTACTGAGGAGCGTGAATATTAAATTTCATTCTTCTTACTTTAAAAATGACGGACTTATCATATAAACTTACAACCCCTATATCACCCTCTTAGGGGCTGTCCATTAATCACGTGAGATTCGGAAGGGGGGGAGGGGTTCAGCAAAAATCACTAAATATCACACGGGGGAGGGGGGGTATAGTAAGATATCACGTGTAATTATTTTTTCGTCAAACGCTTGATTTCTAAACCTAAAAATAGTATTACAAACATTTTCAGATTCTTTGTAGGTACTAAAAAATACACGTGATTTTTGGTGGGGGGTAGTCTTAAACCTCACCACGTATGACCATGGGGGAGGGAGGGGTTAAAAAATGTTAAAAAAACATCACGTGATTAATGGACAGCCCCTTAGAGGATCGATTTAAAAAAAACCCGATATACTTACGCGTTTAATTATTTCTAACCAAAAACTTGTATATATATTCAATTTCATAATAGGTTTTTACGGAATATATATAGCGACGTCTATATCGCTACATAGGAACGGAGAAGCTATCAAAACTGACATGACACATCGAACGCGATAAAGAGCTGTGGTAGCCTAGTGTGATGATTTTTTTACGATTACTCCTAAGATATTCGTTTATATTGTATAAAAAATAGCCTATGTGTTAATCCAGGTAATAAACTATTTGTATGCTAAAGGTAGAAGCATCACGGTAGCCCGAAATTCAAATTTTTGTAGGTTTTTTGCAATTTGCCGGTCATTGTCAGACTGAACATTAAACAAAATATGATTTGCACCTGTAATAGGTATTTAGTTACAGAAATATAATAATTTAAATCAATAAAACAGCCCTCAAAGTGCATATAATGTTCATAACTGCATTGATTGTCTTTTTCATGAAAAAGTCAATCGATTTCGAAGCTTACACCTTCAGCGGTTATTTCGTAAAAGAGTAACAAACATCCATACTTACAAACTTTCACGTTTATAATATTAGTAGGATAAATAAGAATTATTAGAAGAAATTTAAAAAGTTTCATCCATTAGACAACAATTACTATTGTAAACATAATAATAACAACTACTATTGCACGAACGGAACGAAGGCGGCCAGCCGCAGTTCGCCATCCGGGACTTCAACCAATCCCATACAGCTCTCTCACGCACTTACACCAATCAACTTCGCACTGGCGGCGCGTGGCCGAGCGCGGTAAAATTTGAATGCCGTTCCGAACAAAGTTACAATCTCGGCCATGACCGAGAATCTCGGCTATTATTAGCCGAGAACCGAGACAGATTTCTCGGCTGGATTTGTAGCCGAGAATGCCTAGACCGAGACCGAGATCTCGGTCGAGCCTTACTTGAAACCTATAATTATATAACCTATCTATATATGTATATAAAAGGAGAAGCTGACTGACTGACTAACATATCAACGCAGGGCCTAAACTATTAGGGATAGAAACTTGAAATTTTGCACAGGGGTGCCTTGTATAACATAGGGGAGCACTAAGAAAGGATTTTTGAAAATTCAAGTCGCGGGAATCAGCTTCTAATTCTATATAGCTATCACTTCTGCCTAAATTAATTACGTGCAAATATGTCATTCAAAATATGTTTTAACCTAAACATGAATTGCCAACCAAAATGAAAATTTAAACCAACACAACCTGATCAAAGTATCTCGCTCTTCCAAGATAAAAACGGTTTCCTATAGCGTTTACCAAGAAAAATTACATACACGGAACAGTAACGTCGCAAAGTGTTCGTAGAACAATGTAGTTACGACATTATTCTTTTGTGCGCGCCACAGAGCGGCCATAATGGCTCGCTTTGACTTACTAGATGGAATTTTTAATGCAATAATTTCGATAATTTATCGCTAGATAGCGCTCCTTTGTGTCAGGGGCGGTAGGGGGCGGGAACACAAATTGGTTTTCTTTTTATCAGTAAACATTAGAGTGGCCGACTCGATTGACCTCCGGCTGTTGTGATACACTGCTAAAGAAATTGTATAGCTTACTTTTCTGGTATTAAAACTGACTTGAGAGTCATTATTTCTTCCGAAAAAATGTGTTTTCAATCACTTAGGTTATTACTTTCGTATCTTTCCCTAGAGATCTGTTGATGAAGGTATAGTCATCAATAACAACCCATTAACTGTCACACTTGTCTAGATTAAGCTTAAGAAAAATCAGTGGTGCTTTTGGTGCCAACTAGACGCCGTTGACTTTCGCAGTGCAATGGTCACGCCAATAGGCTAGTTTATCGTTATCAAAGTATCAATAGGACCAAAAATGTGGACTACAGCACCCAAAACCCCTTACCAATGTGTCCCAAAACTCTAGCTTTCAATTCAAAAGCGTCACTTTTGAGGCACCGCAGAGCTCGTAATTAAATACGTGACGTTATTTAGCTCTGGCCTCTCCCGGTAATTTGCGGTAATGGAAAGATGGCCGAAACGATTTCGCGAACGGTTCAACGTTTATTTTTTTCATATTAAAAATAATATCCCATGTTCAAGTTGGCGGAAAATTTTGTTTGTGCCGTATTGTTTGTTAGTTAATGGCGTTTTGTTTTTCGATGTCTTGGCCTCTTAGCGACCCCAAATTGGCTTCGAAAGCATTTCTGTCTTTTCTTTTAGTAACCTTCATAATAACACGCGAATCCACCGGTCTTATGAAAAAGTAATAATTCAATTCACCTGCTTCTCCATTTCATTATTTATACCTTTATATTAACAATATGTCCGTATGGTAGCGCGATGGTCAATCACCTCACTTTTAAGATTCAACTACAAAGCGAAGCTATCGCCCAGTAGATACATAACTACTACCTTCTCCGGTCAAACAGTTATCAAAACAAAAGATTTTCTCATCCTCCATCCTGCCATCCAGCATAACAATCTGGGGTCACCTTTTCATAACCATTCTGAACCCATGAACGGTCCAGGAAAAAAAACGGTTTTTACAATAACGACAAAATATTTTGCAAAAATTTTACTTCTAAGACGGAGATCGGCTATCAAATTATCTCATCATACAGTAAATACGGCGGTATCTAAGCGGCGCACACGACCGCCACCGATATCCTGGCACGATGCCATTCTGTCTACCCTCACCTAACATACGCTGTCTACCGCAATAGGCTAACGATGTTGTATCGAGAATTTTGATACCAATACTACATACAAAACCTAGAAGAAACGATAAAATTACGTCACCAAATTAACACGACACGTAATCCCCTCCATTGAGATTCATCTTGGTGCTATTACATAGCTAAGAGCTGGATCTGATTCTATGATATTCGTTTTTTTTTTTTCTGGACTATTTTATATTATATTTAGAGAGAGATTACCTTGTATACCTAGAGAAGTAGTGCAGTTGAACTTCCCGACTGGGGAAGTACCTACCTGGAGAGGTAAGTTTCTGCTGGTGAGTTAGGTTGCCAGAGATCGTTAAGAAAGTGACTATTCTGACAGCATGGGAATTCCGTTTGCTGTCAGTATAGTGACTCCTATTTTATGAAACCTAAGACGGTCTCTACAGGATCGCCAACGTGCGAGCGGTATGGCTATGGTAACTTCTTACCATTAGGCGGCCGTAAGCTTATTTGTCATCCTAGGTGGCTTTGTCAACAATTCTTACAAAGGTAGGTAGGATTAGCACACCATAATAATAATATTTCCTTTGTTTCTCTCAAAAAGGTACATTAGGAACATTTAAGAACACCATACATGCGCTGCGAAGCCAGCCCAGGTAATCAGTACTTAATATTTCTTAAGTACCAAAATAACCATGCTATTGGAATAACTAAATAAGTTTTTAATCCAAGCTAAAGTATTGGTCATAATATTCAGAGAACGCTCCGATAACAGTACTTGGCGCCAAGCCAGCGCGGAATACGAACGTGGTGTATTGTATACTAGCATTATATCGCTCATATTTTCGCTTTAGAGGCAAATTGATGATCTACTGCTGTGTATGAAGATGGGAGGAAGAAAATATAATAGAAATAGCAGTAGATAAGTGCTCCTTTCTGCCGTTTTCCACCTTCAGAACTAGACCATTGATGTGCCTCGACATGCACATATTTTTGACGTGTTCTTTCAAAGAAGATTGAAATATATTATCTGCCCTTTATTTCATTAACAGAGTCTAAGTGAGCCAAGCACCTTAGCCATTCTTCAGTGTCTTCTTAAGATCAAATAAGTCCGTCAGGTTACAGTTTTGGAATACCAATCAGAATTGTCATGGGTTTTCTTAATATACAAGAAACTGTATAACTGGAATCTGCGGCTTATCGTGCTTTCAGAGCTTCGGAAGAGTTGCGCTGTGTATAAATTAACCTCGATAGTTGCAACTTAATCCTAATATCACTTGGTTCTTAGTTTAAATTTTTCATCTTTTTTAGAAAACTGAAGATATATAAAACAGCCTCTAAAAACCGTGCAAAATTATATTATTTTCTGTTCCAAAACTTTTTAAAACGCCCGATGCTCCGATACGTAAAAAATACCGAAGTACCGCCGAACGTTTCATTTTCCAAACTTTTAATCTCAAAGTGGCCGTGAAAGAAAAATGGCGGCGTTAAGGAAATCGCCAGATCCACCTATTATCAACTCCGATTTTACTAAAGGTGTGTTCAAGACTTAAATGTATCGTAAGATATTATGAATATAAATTTATTATAGAAAACATAAATTCGAATGGTTCGCATAAAGATAGTTTGAACCTTTTCCCAACTACATTAAGGCTGGCTTTCAGGCTCCTTAGATGTCACTGAATTTCAGTATTTAAACGAAGTAACTAACATCAGATCTCCGCAACATATAATATCCTAAATATAACCTGGTTGCCATGGTTTTAAGTACACCTACTACGTCCAAAGATTGTCATAAGTATTTGTATGACAAGCGATAGCTTGAGATGCTGTCCGAGGTACGAAGGGTTGGTGAGGTCTACGGTCACCTATGTAATGACCTCGGCAGACGCATCGTAACTCAGTAGGTATAATTATTACTTAGAGGTAATAAAAATTAGGGCCGTTTTAAAACCTGGACAGAAAGACCATTTATTATAATCAGAAAGACAAGGCTGGCTGGATCTTGGCTCATAAATTCTATCTCTTAATGAGTTGTAAATGTCACATAAAATTCTGTCACGCCTTAAAATCACACACACCTTAATCCAATCTTAGTCCAAATATTTGTACACTTCACAGTTATAGCATAAGTTTTGAGCTAAACTGTAAACACAACCTAATCCGCGGGTACATCCACATCCCACCTCGTTTCAAACAACCCAATCGGAACTTTAACACTTGGATATAAAGTGAAATTTCGCACGGTATCGCAGCGGTGGTTATTCAACGCGATACGAGACGAATTGTTGCAGAAGAGTCATAAAAACTAAGATATTAATGTATCGTGGGAGGCATTAGCCAGTCTCCGGATCGATTCCTATGCATAAAAAATGCTAATGGTCCTTAGGAGTCTACGTAACGCTGGAGTTAGCTGATTTATGTCCGGAGTTTTGTAACTATTCGCGGTTCGATGTCGCACCCTGGCGTTTTTTGGGACAGGTGGACCACTCAAGTTGCGAAGAAGCCGCTAATGGTGGTGGAGACTTTTCCTTTGTTACTTTTTTTTTAATCAAGCTGCATAAGTTTTTTTTTGTTGGCGTACTTTTGATTTCGATATGGTTGGGTTGTTTTTTTCTTTTAATTCTGCGCGTTTAAGCTGGACTGTCCATAGTCTGATTTATGCTTATAGGGTTACTTTTTTTGAAGAATTTTTACTTTTTAGTACTGATCCAAATTTAAAAGGATTGTGATCAGAATATTTCTGTTGCAGTTCAAAATATCTACCGATATAATATTGAGTTAATTATTTATCTCTTATTTTATACTTAAATATTCGCGATATAAGAACTCAAATATAAATAATTAGCACGGATTGTATCACGGTATATTTATATTGTTTAATCCCAACGTTTCAAAATCAGGAAAAAGATTTTTATTTCTAATAAACTTTTTCAAGCATCTTTTAAAAACGTTATGATTCTAGTTACACGGTAGTTTCGGGACCTTTATCCATGGTCAAGATCAGGTACAAAGCTTTTATCTTTATTTACCTTAATTTATAAATACACATTAAATACAATAATTACATTAATTCTAGCTGATAAGCAGTAATAACAGCTGCCATAATGATCATAATTTAATAGCTTAAATGCTTTAAACTTTGTTTCGCAAAATAAAAATAATGTTTACCGGATTTCAAATAATTAAAAGCAGATAATTATAACAACGTGAGTTAAGTCAAAGCGTAGCTCTTACGCTACGGTGTCTACAGCAGACGCTACGAACGTAGTCCGTAGCTTTGTCGTAGACCGCGTAGCAATCGCTTTCTACGTAGCTATTTTAGATTATAAAGATCGAACTACATAAATCTTATCCAAACTAAATAATTAAAACTACTGCGAAATATTAAAATATATTATATGAATTTTTAGTAAAGGAAATATTTAACCATAGTGTTTTCTTTTATTTATTTCGATTTAAATTCACCAAAGCATCAAATCATGCTGGCTGTATAGAATATGAAAAACCGGGATCATAATAACATCAATATTTGTGATCAAATTCTTAAAACGTAATTTCATTTTAATATTAATCAGATATTTTCAACCTAAACAATATTAACAAGTAAACTGAATTTCATGATCAACTTCCACCCATACATACCACTAGCGCCATCTAGCGTTGAGTAGCGCGACCAAATTTAATGACGTGTCGACTTAGTGTATTTTATTCATAATAACTAACGCTGCACCCGGATCGGTTTATGTGTGGAGTTCAGTTTAACTTTATTAATTGTTATAAGACCTTAATAGGTACACCAAGATGTTTTTTTTTACTTACATAGTCCGTAAGTCAGGTTCAGTTATCGTCCATGATTTTCGAATTTAGTTATCTTTTTCTTTTGATTAATTTCCTTTTATTTCTTAGTGCTGGGATAGCCTAGTGGTGTGTGTGTGGTCCTGAGTTCGATGCTAAGGCTTACTTTGAGAAGTTACGTGAGTATTTATCACTTGCTCAAACGGTGACTGAAAATACTGTGGGAAAGTGGAAAAGCCTGCCTGAGAGATTCTCTTGAAGTCTTGATGACTTGCTTGAAGTCTGCCAATTCGCACCAGGTTAGCTTGGCAGACTATAGCCTAATCTCTCTTATATGAGAGGAATCTCGTGCCCAGCTGTGGGATAATATGATTTCATAGTGCTACGCCATACGTTTGATGTACCTACAGCAAGTAGATTAACGCGGTTTCTTAAATAGATTTTCGTCCCCAAGGACCAACAGTAAATACAATATTTGTATGCATTAATATCACATATAACAAGAAGAATATCATAATTTTCTAAAAGCATACTTGTCAGTTTCTTTTGCATACGTGATATTTAAATTTAACTTAAGCTAATATTACAGAAAGAAATAAAACAATTGTTTTTCGGTATTTATGTTTCTTTTTCTATCCGAATTATGATAATATCAATTATAAAATAATTAAGATATATAAGATTATAATAATATCAATATTGATACCGCTATAAAGTCAGTAAAAATTAGTTAAAACCTTTAAACATATAACCTTTATACATCGCAATATGATGAAAAGAGTCTCTCATACCTATAAATACTGACCGCTCTTAATCCAAAGGCGATTTTCCTTTTTAATCCTGCTGCGAAAATTTTATACAAGCGCTTACCATCGTCCAATCTTTTATACAAACGCATTATTAAAATTCCATCCGTGGAAGAATTAAAATAAAATTTAAAAAAAAAACAAACAATTATTTGAATACATGCGTCGCGCTGGCGATCTTCGTGAGGCGCTTCTCAGTCACGTAAAACAGAAGGGCGAAAAAAAAATTATGCATATCTGTCCCGGACACCGATCGCGATACACGAACGTACGCCGGTGGAATAATTTAATTCCCTTTTTTATAATATTATTATTTTATTAAACGTAATATACCATCATGCCTGTTTTCCTCGAATGGCGAATGGTTAAGCAGAGGTGTAATTATGTCCACCCACGTTTCGTCAGTATGTTTTCATCATCGTCCTATTATTCCGATCTATTATTGTCCCACTGCTGGGCACGGGGCTCCTCTCATTTGAGAGGTTTTAGGCTTCAGTCCACCTCACTAGCCTACTGCGGATTGGAAGACGTCACACGCTATCAAGAAAATCTCTTAAGTATGCAGGTTTTCTCACGATATTTTCCGTCACCGTTCGAGCATGTGATAAATACGCACATAACTTTCGAAAAGTCAATGTTGCCTTGGATTTGAACTCGAGACCTTTGACATCTTAGTTGAATAGTCACACCACGCTCTGCTCGCACGCACGGCTACCAAAGCTCCCACTACGCTACCACAGCTCAATATATGTTTGAGATGTATGGTATGTTTTAGGGTCCATGTAATACATATTTGCCATCAATAAAATTAATCCAAACAACGAGCAGCTACTGAAAATTTCACAGAAAACCCCAATAACACTTTGCTTGACCTGAGAATTGATCATGGCATCTCTTGCCCAGCAGCAACTTACGACCACTAGGACCAACGAGGCATTTTTTTTGTTTTTCATATAATTATTTTATTAAATACGGTGAATAAGCCTGCCTGCCCCCTCGGACACCCACCTTCGTGTAATTGTACGAGCGCCGGCTATGTGTGTACCTATCAGGAATTTTAATACGTTACCTCAGTAATCCCTGGCTCTTATTTTTATTGTACTTTTGTTGGTGAATTTGCATTTATAATTTATTTTAATTTTTTTATGGTTTTAAGGTTGGATGTATGGATGTCATTAATTAAATATGTTTTAGGTTTATTACTTTTTTATAGGAAAGCTTTAGATTATTTCGTCTTAGTTCTATCAGACTTCTATCTTCTTCCATGAAGGTAAAACGTAAATTTTTATTAAAAAAAAAATGAGGTTTAGTTTTTATTACACAACTATTTTATTTTGCAAAGAGAGTATTCCTGAAAACAAACGTATTCAGTTATATTAAAACTAATCATTGCCAAACTGCATCAGTTTGTTAGCGATAGTATAACAATGTTACTATGAACTATTTAAAATAATGTTATCAAAACGATTTCCTTTTCCATTTCTTATCCTTGATTTTTTTTTTAATTTCTCTATGCTAGTAATATTTCCATTTTAAACTACAATAAAAATAAGTTATCCCTTTTCTTTAAAAAAAAATGTTAACGGCCATATTTTAGGCGCGAAATTCGCAGCCATTATCGCTCCGCGTAGGCTACGCTTCGGAACTGTCCGAGGTTTTCGTCGTCTGAATTTATGCCCGCCCCGCTGTGACCGCAGCGTGCGAGTTTTTCGAACTGTGGGGTGCCACTGGCGGCGATTGAGATGTTTCAAACGAATAAATGTAGAAAAACATTACGATCAAACAAGGGTCTGAAAAAAAGTGTTATACGGAATTTATTGTATGTATTTTCGTGATTTTGTTGAATTGAATATCAATAAAAAATCGCAATATACAAATACGAAAATACATATTATGCACTGAACTATAGTGACTTCGTTAGCTGAAAAAATACAGACAAACATACATATGTACATATTACATTTTAATACTTGCTTAAAAGAAAACATACCATATTTTCTTTTAGTTAGGTGAAAAAATATCAAATCTTTACCATGATATTTCCATTGAAGTTTGATATAAAATCAAATATTACGACATAATTTAAGATCTTCGCTACAACTTGTACCCCAACTTAACGTTACCGCGCGGGTCAAAACGTTCCGGGTCCCGTTCGGTAGGGTTAACCCACTTTGATTCTTTTCGATAATCACCCGCTAATGCAGTGTGGCCGTTTGGGTTTTTCAATGTTTTAAATAATGGCTGAAGGGAGTAAACCTCTATTGTATTTTCGTGTTGAGTATTTGAGTTTGAAAATACACAAGAACCCCAAAATTTTATACATCAGAAGATCTTTTTGTAATTAAAGGTTGGTATGAACAGACTGCTTGTAACCACGAATGCTGTAAAGAATCAGAACTATAATATCAATATGCCGCGATAAAATTCGTACAATACACTTTTGTTTGAACGTCTAATATTCGCTCCGAGGTAAAAAAAAATAGTTTTCGTACACTTACGCGAATATTCCGTCGATTATGTAAAGGATTCGAAGCGGCATTTAGCCGCTCTTGCCTCTTCTTACTAGTAATAAAAACCATATAATACAATTCACTCGGTATACTCCAAGCCAAACAAACCTAAATCAATGCACAACTAACCGCCATCCAAACCAGATATTAATAGTCTAATCGCGATACTAACTATTGCACTGTTTCCAGTACATTAACCGCTACGCGAACTTGCCAAGCACAGCCCCTGTTTCAAACTGTTCAATGTAATGTAATAGTCTATTAATATTAGGATGGACAAAGGTTTGAATTGCCGTCAGTTTTGGATCCTCAGAATAAGCTTATTAAATACTTTGATTTCAATATAATCTTTGGCTGTAATCACTGATGTGAATTCAAACGTCCCGATTTTCATCTCAAGACATCGTGAGGAAACTTGCATGCCTGTGATTTTTTAGATGGCGTGTCAAATCTGCAAACCCACATTATCACTGATACACTAGACTAGCGTGGTGTGAAGTCCCGTGTCAAAATTAAGTTTGTGACGTTATAAGTTATGAAGTTCAAATGATATGACGTCGCTGGATTATAATCTAACCGCTCTCAAAATCAGCATATCGTCATTATATACACGACACTATTGATTTTGTTTTGAATTTATCCTTTTTAAATAAGACCCATCAACGTCTATCAAAATGGGATCTCCCAAAAAAAATACATCAAAAACAAAAACAATCAACATGAGAACCCACAGCAGCGCCGATAACCTAACTATCTCCCAAGACGAAGGGAAAATATGATTAGGAAAGTTTTTTAATCAATAAAAGGAACAAAAAATAAAGTAGGAAGCGTTCTCGGCTTCCTGGCTCGCTCGGATTTTTTCGCCTTATTTCTCATTACACCGGCGCCTTGGCTCGTTTCCCTTGACGTCATAGTTATAATCATTTATCGTTTGACGGCCGCCCGCGGTCCGCGCAGCGCTTATTTCTAAAGGAAATTGAAAAAGTTGCCTTGATCGCGGAGTGTGAAATAGAATCGAGATCGAGACTCAGCGCTGCTTTAGCTTGCAAAATGCTGGATGGTAGACTCGTTTTAAGGGTGAAATGTTCGTACTAAGGACGGTAAATTATTAATTGATGCTGTTTAGTGTATAAACGATGTAAAATAGAGTATTTTCAACTTCACACTTCTGTTAATTCAAGCCAATGACAAAGACAAAATGTTTTATTGCAATTAGACCAGTATTATTGGTATTATTGAATTGTCAAAACTAGTTACATTGTTCCAAAAATGGAGATAAACCGCCAAGATACTCAATACATACTATTTTAAACAAATATACGTTACAAAATTTTCTCCTGATAGCATATCTTGTATTGCTGTGCCAATGTGTTAGGCAGAAGCGTAAAGTACACTCATAATTCACCTGTGTTTTTCCTATCCTATATTTAATAGGATGACAAACTTACTGGTCGTTCTCCAGAATTTGGTTAATCAAATACCTATTTATTTAATTATAATCACAATCATAACTACAATAGTCAAGATATTATTGAGTACGATATATATATATATAACTACAATAGTCAAGATATTATTGAGTATATATGCAGACACACATTGAAATCTCATTAATATTCAGCTCTAAAGTTCGATCACATAGTACCTTTTCAGACATCAATATTCGCCTGCCAAAGCACTAATATGATCGCAATCCTCTTTCCAGAAACTCCACTTGCTCTCCCCACCAGCGTACGATGTGGAGCGGATCATGAGCAGCAGCTGCGGCAGCAGGTTCTGCGTGTGGGGATCCCGAGGAGTCACCATCGCTGAGCTGCCTTCCAGATGGGGACGTGCGGGCCTCTTCGGAACCGGCCAAGACACTGTGCTGTGCAAGTAAGTGATGTTAAGACGTTACCTTTGGTTAGTGACGCAACTAAAGGGTCGATTCCAAGGCACCTAGATCTTCTGGACGATACGAAATTATGTGTGTATTATGAATTAAGACATTGTGGGGAAACCTGCATGGCGAAAGGATTTCGCCCACGTACTTTCTAAAAAATACTAGGACAATAGCCTTCAATTGTCTATGAGTAGGACTGTGAAAGGAATATCTTAATGAACAAGGAAATCGACTTAGACTTGCTTACTGAAACCCATGGTTGAGGATATAGAATGTTAAATAGGATTTCCAGGGATTAGCACAATTAAAGAGTGCAGATAAAAATTTGCAAAAATAACAGTCCGCAAAGTATGTATTGTCTCGTCAATCAAATTATTTCTATCCAACCTAACACCTTAAAAATCAAAACTTACCGACCAACACTCCTCCCCTAATTTCCATAACCGTAAAAATACTAATAAATCCCCCCCAACGAAGTTTCAAACAAAGGCCAATGTAGTGCAACAAATTTCTACTATAAAATGAAGGCTTAACCACGTCTAGTGAAGAAACTAAACACCTGGAATCTAATAAAGCCTGATAAGTTCCCGAGAAAGCTGGCACGTAAGCATCGTGTATTTTCTACTATCACGGTAAATTTTGTAACCTA